>JBBGZY010002014.1:0-362500 GCA_037952925.1 Lithobates clamitans
TCTCTCCCCCCCTCTCTCTCTTTCTCTCTCTCCCCTGCCCTCCCATCTCTCTATCTTTTTCTTTCTCTCTCTCTCCCTGCCCTTCTCTCTCTTTTTCTCTCTCCTTCCCCCCTCTGCCCGTCATTGCTAAATAACAAAGACTCACCATTGTAAAAACAGCTAAGACTGAACCATATTGTTCTGATTTACCTTTTCCCGCACTGATTAGCAGTCCCCATGTTTTCTGCTGTTTCCTCTTTCTTGTTTTTCTGTTAATGTTGTGGTTTGATTTGACTTTAGAATGTGCTTGTCATTTCCTATGCTAAACAATGGTCATGCTGGTGAAATGCAGCTGCCATTTAAAGCAGAGCCGCAATCAGTGTTGTGCCCTCGACGTTGCTTTCCGTTTTTATTGGAATATTTGACAAGAGATTACGAGGAGACCGTGGTATTTTAATGCTTGAGCTTGAGTAATCCTAGCATATAAAACAGTACCCTTTTAATCTTTGTGAACAGAGTCAACAAACATGGGTTTGATGTAAGAGCATTCCAAGATTCCAGCATACCTTTAAAAACCATGAGTATACTAATTAGAGGAGTTTGGGTTAATTTAAAGGCTAAGACCACTAAACGCTGATAGTTTAGGTTTGGGTTGGCACTGACTGGCCTTATAGGCCGTGGCTTTTTTGTGGGGTTCTGCAGTAAGATATTCTTTCTGTTGTTCCCCTTCTATGTAAGCTGCATTCTTTGTGGCTTAAAGCGTATATTAGGGCCCTCAGAAAAAATATATTTAGTACATATCTGCAATGCATGCACTTTTCCTATGTTTTATCCCTTTAAAGTCCCGGCCGGCAAGTACAGAAAAATATGCATTGCTCTGCCAAAAATCTCCGAAGTAGGTCCTGCTCTAGAAAAATGCAAAATAAGTCAAATGCAGCTCCAGAACATCTATAGTGACGCACCATTGAGATGATGCAAATAAGCTCACCTGCATGTGTCAAATGCACGTCAAATACGGGAAAATAACTCCCGTGTACACAATGTGAAAGAACTGAAAACAATTAGTAGGTGCTGTGTGTGATCCCCATGATGTAGTTGCAAAGTTATAGATACACCTTAGTCCAAGAGTACCTGATTACAATAATGATTGTGGGACTTTAAAGGTTATTCTCTCAAAGGCATGATAAAAAAAAGATTCAAATGTATCTTTTATTTTTGTCCCAAACAAGATTATATTATATAGAGTAAAAGCTGTAAGTAACCCTGAATGTTAAAAACATCACACCCCTGTATATCATATGTATTAAACATATGAGATTTCACCCTCTCATACATCTTTTTTCTTCCTAACAATGAGCATCTGAATACTGGTCAAATAAATCAACATCCCAAAATCCCAGGTATAAACAAATAGGATGTTGGCTAAGGATGAGTAAATAAGTCCCAACGTGTTTCACCTATGAGGCTTCTTCAGGGTAACACAGATGAAAAGCTGTAAAGGTGTAATCTATAATGAAAAAGAATACATTGGTTCCAAACCCTGTCCCAGTATATATTATTAGTTGCATAGTTGCCTTGAGTCTCCTGGTGAGGGGCATTTGATGAAGAAATCCTATTACTGAATATTGTATATGGTTTACCCTACCAGTGGTTTTATGGGTATTGTGATAGCCCTGTAAGGCCTATATTGGATGTGAGGATGTCAAGGGGCAGTTCTCTGCCAGAGCATAGCCGAGAAGAGTGCCGGCTGCCAGGGGAGTGGAGGATTGGGTAACTAAATATGATTTTTGTGCCCCCCCCCCCCCAGGCATAAAGGAGAAGTTAACCCTTACAATGTGAGGGCAGCCCTGCTGCAAGGGAGAATTTTTCCTTTCCCCAGAGATGGGGTTTAAAGTGGTTGTAGACCCCATTCATGAAATCTGACCTAGGCACAAATAACTAGTGTTTCATTATCTCTCTCCAAAGCTGTGAGTGTGGTTTCTCTCTGCTGCTCTGTTCCTCTGTTATCAGCTGAGTCACTTCTGACTTCTGAGATAACAGCAGCTGAAAATTTGTGTCGGGGAGGGAGCTTAGAGCTACTGTAGATTAGCAGAGAGCTTGTCTATTCAGACTACAGCTCCGCATGTTCCTTCGTTCCTCTGCTTATGTGGAGGGGGGGGGTTGCCTTTCCTCCAATCAGCTCTCACACAGTGAAAGCCTAGACTCCCCTCCCACTGGCGAATGAAAAAGAAGGATTTCTATCACAATCTGCACTTTTCAGAGAGTGTGAAAGAGGGAAGACAGCAGATGTAGGAGGATTTGTTCCATCTCTGTGTATCGTCTGAGGCTATTCACTTCACTGAGTATATGTAGGGGTGTACTTCCACTTTAATAGGTGACTTTAATATCTGCCTATATAAAGGGAGTTGATGCCAGTGCCGCCATGTACCATAGTCAGTGCTGCCATGTACTGCTGAGTTGCCCGGCTCAGCTCATGGCATCAGCTAATTTGCCTATTAGTAACTCTGACATTGATTTGGATTTGGATTTGCGGATCTATGTATCTTTGCCTTTTGACATTAGAGGAAAAAACTGAGACTGTCGTCCATTGAAAAAGATGACACATGGATCACCCCCAATCTGTTCTTGTTAGAAAAATATCCTGACCCCTTTAAGATATACTGCAATCAACAAAAAAATACGGTCTTGCTGCCTTCTCCTCATTCTCAGCAAACAGCATAGTAAAAGCACCCCCTGCTCCTTTACCTCTCTAGCTTTGCCAAAAATCAATATTTCATGCATACAACCACTCGCTTATTTTGCCGTCTCCAAGTCATTCATTGTGATTGCTGTACATGGAGGCACTGGCATCAATACATAGCATTTTTTTTTTTGGATAAGATTTATTGTAGGAAATTTCCCAAGGTATTTTCTGTCACTTTTATTAAAGTCAACTGTCACCTCTGTCCTGTGGCAGCCATGTTGTCAACCCACAGTAACGTTTAATGGGCTTTCTCTCTTTAAGATCTAAATCCTCAGATCTGTTCTACAAGCCTAACCTGGGAGAAATACTTGGGCTCTTCTGAAAATGTTTTTTTTTCTGGCTCTCATTCTGATCCTCTGGCTTCAGTTTGGGTCACTGTTGCAGAACAAGCATGCTTATTAGGATTTTTGACTTTGCATGTTTTAGTGATTCAGAAGGCACTCCTGCTAGAGACAACCAGGCAACTAGCATTTTTAGAAAGAGGTCAGCAATGCCAGTCTAGGGTTTTTGCTCAATGTAGGCATTTTTTAATATCCATATATTGTGTACAGTGTAAGTTCACACTTTATTATCCTTCAACTTAGCTTTAATATGTCCTATGTATTCAGCTGTTGCCTTACAGCATTGGTCTCCAAACTGCAGCTGGGGGGAGGGGGGGGGGGGGGGTTGGCAGCATGTGGCCCTCTGCTTGCTTTTATCCAGCCCTTGGGCCACTATTTCATCCACTGATATCAACAATGGGCACAATTCCTCATAATGAGGCACAGTGACACTAACAATGGGGCTCAATTCCTCCCATTGACACCAATGATGGGGCATAATTCCTCCCAATGACACTAACCATGAGGCTTAATTCCTCCCAATGACACTAACAATGGGGCACAATTCCTCCTAATGATACCAACGATGGGGCAAATTCCTCCCAATGATACCAACAATGTGGCACAATTCCTCCCAAAGAAACCAACAATGGGGCACAATTTCTCCCAATGAAACCAATGATGGGGCACAATTCCTCCCACTGACACCAATGTCGGGGCACAATTCCTCCCAATGAAACCAACAAAGGGGCACAATTTCTCCCACTGATACCAATGACGGGGCATAATTAATATCCCAATGACACAAACAATTACTCCCACTTAAACAAACCATGGGGCAATATTTTTCCCACTGATGTCATGACCTTTTCCACTCCCAACAACCACAGTCCGGCCCCCCTAAACTCTCTGAATGACAGTAAACTGGCCCTTTTATTAGGAAAGTTTGGAGACCCCTGCATTACAGTATAATAATGTAGACATTTTCCTTCATTCTACATAATGTATCTTAGCATTATACTAATATTTTCCATAGATTGTAAATGAGAGGTCTATTATTGTTCATTATTCATGTCTACAGTAGGGGGTATAGCATCCTAAATGATATGATTATTTGTATTGAGTTGTTAATGGAAGCTGGAGTAAGTAGAATATATTACTAATGTGTATACAAATTACATACTGTATGTGTGAAGACTACAGTCAGGAGAAAGATCACTTTTAAATGTACATAAGTTGAGTAGGTATAATTATTTTTTCCATTGTGAGATACATTGATGTGCCTCACAGCTAAGTGTGTGTTTTAGGTAAAACCTCCCCTCCTGTTTAAACTTTTAAAAGTTAAGTATATGTATAGCCAAGCTGTCTGTGTCCTGTTGGGTAGCTTTCCCTTCAATTCCTGTCCAGAAGACACAAAGTGAGAAGCATTCTCCACAAAGCAAGGGGAATTTTCTTCTTAGGCAGTTGACACCAAAGCAGGTGTCCCTTTGTGAAAATCCCCCACATCTTTTGTTCTGATGACAATTTCTGCATTCAAATTTTAGGTTTTCAGTAGTGATGCACCGAAATAAAAATTTCGGTACCAAAGCCGAGAAATTCAGAATGCCAAAACTGAAATTGACAGTGTAAAAAATAAATATATATATATTTCTCGGCTTTGGTACCAAAATTTTTATTTCGGTGCATCACTACTGAAAACCTAAAATTTGAATCCAGAAATTTAAATTTAATAATTTAATACAATAATTTATAATATATATATATATATATATATATATATATATATATATATATATATATATATATATATATATATATATATTATAAATGATTGTATTAAATTTAACTTTTTAATTAATGTGAATTTAAACGAATGTGAATTTATTTCGGCCATTATCGACCCCTTTCGAAACGGTGTTAAAAATCCCTCTTGCTGCATTTTTGGTGCATATTTGGTCAGTTAAATAAACCGCACCAGAAACCTACCTCCCCACTGAAATGCATTGAAAACGCAGCAAGAATGCATAAAAAATGCACCTATGTTGCATTTGTGATGCAATTTTGAGTCACATGACCTATGAAAAACACACCACAAGGTAAAATGTTCTAATCCTAAATTTATAATCCTTTCCTGCTCTAGCTAAAACAGAAAAATACCTGTGTTTTCCTTTCCTCACTCCTCTCTCTTCTTCATTTTTCTTTTCTTTTTCCTTCCTTTTCCTTTCCCTTCTTTTCTTTTCCCTTCTTTTCATTTTTTTGTTTTGATTTTTTTCATCCCCCCCCCCCTCTTTCTTTCACTCTCTCTTCCCCTCTTTTTCCTTTCTCATGTTTTTCCTCTTTTTTCCGCCTCTTTCTCTCTATTTTTTCCTCTCGCTTTCTCTTTTGCACTAGAACAGTTTAAACTTGTGGTGTTTTCCTGTCCAGCTTTTACAATGTACTGGATGCTAGACAGGCCTATACTAAGCCCCAGCCTAGAGGACCAATTTTTGAAGTAGGGTGGCTTAGTTTCCACATCTCAAGTCTTCCTTACTTGTCTGTCAGGTTTTCCTTTCCTTATTATTTGAGCAGCCCTGCCCTATCACTCCAGTAGGATACAAGACAGTAATTATGTATTGGGGTCAGCAACTTGTCAGGTCACAAATTCATCCTAAACGTTCTATCTGCCACCGATACAACCCTTAGCTGAGACTCACATTTAGCTCCACCAGCTGCTATCTTCTTGGTCAATGAGAACGCTCATAGGCATCACTGGACAGGGTAATGGTAATAGGCCAACCATACTGGAAAGGTAAGAAAATGAAGGCCCCAGTAACAGAACTAAACAGATACAGAATAGGCTTTTATGGATACAAAAGGTCATAGACAATATCTTGTGATATTTGTGGCAGAACTTTTAGTTTAAAATGGAGATGAGGAAGACGCATTTACAGCTTCAATGTGCCAACCAAATGGCAAAAAAAGTAGTTTTTTCTCTCGTGGCAATTTCCAGCTTCCTGTATGGTTCATT
The DNA here is from genome assembly GCA_037952925.1 of Lithobates clamitans. NCBI lineage: Eukaryota > Metazoa > Chordata > Amphibia > Anura > Ranidae > Lithobates > Lithobates clamitans. The sequence goes on from JBBGZY010002014.1 coordinate 6,050, forward strand.
TCTGTACATAAAAGATGGCAACCAACATCAGAGCCTTCCACTGACTCTCCTACAAGAAACACCACAGGAATGGGACTGACCCTTTATTGGGCAGCAATTTTTTTTCATTAAAAGCAGAGTGGATGACTCCATTATGATCAGAATTTAGATTGATTTTCAGCACAGAATTGGAATTACCTTTATTAAACTGTATACTATGTGCATATAAATTGCTACCTTGTATATTATTTTAGTGCTCTACTGCAGTGTTTCTCAACTCCAGTCCCCAACAGGTCATGTTTTTAGGCTTTCCGTTATTTTGCACAGGTGATTTGATCAGTTTCACTGATTTAGTAATTACCACAGCCATTTCATCTGAGGGAAATCCTGAAAACATGACCTGTTGGAGCGCCTTGAGGACTGGAGTTGAGAAACACTGCTCTACTGTCCATAGTATTTGTTTTCGTTTTTATCAGGAGCATGGCCACTTTAAAATGCCACCTATACCGTCTTTCCTCTTTCTCATTTTTTCCTAGTTGTCATCTGGTCTATCAAAAAACATGTAATGTAGAATAATTGACTTGATAAATGGCAGGATTGTGATTATTACCTGGTTCACAGGCTGGCAGTGTGCACATGAATAAAATCGTTTGACCTTTTGTGTGACTGGTAATTGAAATGATAGCAGTAGGGCTGTTCTCTTATGTCTCAATATCTGTAATTAAGGACACGTGTGTTTAGAGGGAAGATGAATACAAAACAGGCCATTTTCTGATGCTTACAAATATCAAGGGTATGTTTGATGTAATACCTAATGTGAATTTATAATTAAAATGAACCCACGTTTATTTTAACATTCAGCCTGCATAATAAACTTCAATAAATACCTGAAAATCTTACCTGTTCCGTGATGTGAATTCTGCACCGCATCGGCGCACAGTCATGTGACGTATGCTGAATAGGTTTGCAGTGCTTGCCAGGTTGTGGCTCTGCCCAATCAGGCCTTTGAGAACCTCCAAATAGAATAGTAAGTCATATGACTAGATGACTCCCTTTAATACATTTATTATAATCGGGAATAAAAAAAATATATACTTTCTTTAAAAAAAAAAAAATATATATACTACTTGTAGCCATAATAGCAGCTGATTTCTGGAGGCTGACTGACACCTGTTCTAAGAAATGAACATGAAAAGCAGGGAGATCAGTTTATGTAGTCTGATGAAAGGGTATTTAAGACCTGGATGATGGTGTGATACCTTTAATGTCGAGTCTGAGGTCCCATACAAGAAATTAAGGGGGAAACGTCATACACACATTTTATGAAGCTCAGACTTCTCTCATAACAAGAGCTTTTAGAACTACACAGGCTACCCCTCTACTATGGGTTCTGATTGGAGACTTATGAGACTGGACCCCATTATTATGCAGACCCAAACCGGCCTTTACCCCTGGGTGTCTCTGGTCAAACCAAGAAGCCTCTCAGATCATCTCCGGCTCCTTCTCATGACCTATATCCACGGAGAAATCTTGCCCTCTTTCAGTGTGGCTGCACATATCCAACCTTTTCACAGCACACCTAGTATCTGGTCTTCTATTCCCTCAATAGCACTCCACTTTTCAATGCACATATTCCTTACTAGCTTTGCTGGAAACAATGAAAACCCACTCACCTGCATGCATAAGAACTTTTACTTAAAGTGTTACTAAATTCACTACAGTAAAATCAGTCTGTATATGCAGTAAAGCATGCTTGTTATAGTCACTGTGGAACCTAAGTGGTAATCCTCTGCATTGTGTAAAAAGGCTGTTTGATCCTGTCTTCTCTGATCTTCCCCTTCTTCCCCAGTCCCCATCCATCTGCTGATAGCACAGAGTCTTGGGGGCACTCTGCACATGCTCAGTTTTGTGTGTATTCTTAGAGAGGTTTTTTTTGGGGAGGGTGCATGTGATCAGCACAGGGCCAATTAGAACTCTCCAGACAGAGGGCTCATGCAGCCTCATAGGTCTGTCAGAGGAGAATGAAAACTCCTCCTACAAGCTTTACCAGTGCTCGGCCAGAGTCTGATAAAAGTCACAAGACTGCTATATATACTGCTGATGAGAAAAGGTATTTAGTAGTTTATATTTACTAAAATTAGAGATGGAACGAAATTTTGGCGACTGAAACATATCAGGAGAAAATGATGTTTTTAGCATTTTGCCAATAAAAATTAATGGAGCTGAAAAGCCATTTTACTGTGATTTTGGTGTGTTTTTCATAGGTCATGTGACTCAAAAAGAGCATCAAAAATGTAACACAGGTGCATTATAGCTGCGTTTTCAATGCATTTCAATGGGAAGGTGCAGTTTTGGTGCGGTGAGGACATACATGGAATTTAAAGGGATGCATTTTTCTTGCGTTTTCTTGCGCTAAAGGTGCCTATAATTGCCGACAATAAATTCATATTCATTTAAACTCATGATGATAATTAAAAAGTTGAATATAATAAAAAATGTAAAAAAAAACACACATTTTCGGTTTCGCTTTTGGCAAACAAATTTCCATTTGGTGCACTTCTAACTAAAAAAATTGCATTTCCATGTTCTGTGTACCGTGGGAGACCAGATATAGTGAAGGTAGGGTCCTGGGTTTAGTAACACTTTACGTTACGAGACACTGTAAAACTGTATCTTTTCCTTAAATCAGGCACTCAGTCCAGAGATAAGACAAATCCCTCACTGTGGAAGTCCATGGGGTAATTCATTCTCTGCCCTATGTTCCCCCACAGTTCGGTGCAGTTTGGTTCTGGGCTCACATGGAAGGCCTAAGCCATCTTACCATCAGAAAATTGATTTTGCTTCTTTGTTAGCCTACATTGAATGATCTGCGTGGCTCAGCAATAGGCATCCTTTCTTTTGATCTTTAATGTTTTCCACCAATCATGAAACAGAAAATATAGAAAAGAGCCATGCTAAACAGAAAATCTGGTACCATGCTATAGTAAGGAAGTAGGGTCAATTCTCTTAAATACCCTGTTACACCTCTTCACACATAGGTCTCTCTCCTTTACCCCTGTCCGCCTTCTAATAGAGATAAGACAGTCTAACATTTGTACACCGGGTGTATTTAAGCTTGTTAATGGAAAGCCTATTTTGCTTTGAAAATGGAGTATGCACCCTGTAGGAAATCTTTAACCCCGAACAAAAAGGATCATATTTTTACTTTAATTTTAGCATACAATCAGTTTAAACTTGTGTGCGGTTTTAGGTGTGGGTTCACTTTAATAGGAATATATGGCAATATATTTATAGTCTGTAATCGTCTTTGCATTTAATTCTTTCTATAAAAATCTATAGTCTTGTTAAAAGTTCAATAATACAGTACTTCTCTCTGCAAGTTTTGAAATGCTAAGTGTACAGGAATGTGATACAGTATTTTGGTTTTGGAGGATGCCGGTCACTTGAATCACCTTCTGGCTTGTTATATTGGTCAAAGAATTTAGCACTATGCTCCCCATCGAAGTTCCCAGTTTTGGCCAATTTTTTGAGGCATTATACAGCCAAGGAAATAACTCCTGGGTGGAGCGGGGAACTCAAGTGTAGAGATCTCGCTTATGGAATTTTCCAACAGAGAGGCATTATTCAGCCACTTTATATCCATCTGAAGTTCAAATGTCAGTCTTGAATTAACTTATTTAACTTCTTTTATGTAAAACAAGGGTCACGACCTGTTCCTCTTTTAAGAAAAGCTACATAAAATGTATGGTTTTGTGGTTGTAAACCAAGATTTAAGAGTGCTTGATAGGAAGGTCAAAAATGGGGCAGATTTAATGGACCACCTAGTCTTTATTTCTGCTGTCATTCTTCTAAGAAAAAATGCTTCTAAGAAAAAATTAAATCTGTCTAAATTTGGCCATTACCAGATTACTATATGCCCAACATGGTAATGGCTAACACATTACCATGAGATTACACATACATCTATAGTTTTGCTAACACTTCCCTTTGACCAGCAATGTTAAATGTGACCTTCCTAGCAAACAAGCAACCCATGTTGGCGGGCTACCTGGTGACCATGGAAGGTCTTATTGCAGTTATTTGGGACAGGAAGCAGACAAAAATCTCCCTGATGGGACACAGGTGGCAATAAATAATTTAGCAGGTTTTTAACCATTTCCTACTTTATTGAAAACTAAAAAATCAAGTTTTGGCTGTACATACACTTTAAGGAACTCTCAGTTTCACTTTTAGATGAATCTGTCTCGATAGTAATAGAATTTGTCACTATAACTATGTTTTAAAGTTACATAGTCTGGTTGAAAAAAGACACAACTCCATCCAGTTCAACCAATAAAAGGAAAGAAAAAAAAATGACAATCCTATATACACAATCCTATACCCGCAGTTGATCCAGAGGAAGGCAAGAGGTCCAAGTTTGACCTGCACTTGGTGAATTATTGACCAGGAAGTAGACAGGCTGTGAGATCCAAACTCACTAGGTCTAGGTAGTGAAAATACATTGGGATAACAAGCCTGGAATTTGCACCTTTAAAATAAGTCAACAGTGGCAGTACCCATATTCTTATCTTAACGGGTTCCCTTTCTATGGTTAAAGCTGAAGATTACGATAACTTGGATGCTGATTTCATTTCTTACTAGCGAATTTTAAATATGGGAAGTTTTTTTTATTCCTGTGTTTGTGTAGCCCTCTTAGCATTCAAACCCAGAAATAAAGAATATATAATCTAAGACTATAACGTACTGGTGGGATAATAGACCTCTGACCAAATTGGGTGTGTGCGACTGTTAAAGGGATGCTTGATTGTTAGCTCCATGGGACAGAGAATGCTTTTTGTAAACTCTGTAATGCTGTAAATCATACCTCCTATTGATAAAAGTATGTAAAATAAAAATAACTGTCTTCCCTTACTTACACCGATAATGCATAGATAGTATAGCATGTTTAGCTGTATGTCTTGTAATGTGCTCCTCTTTTGAGGACCATCTGGATAACAAGAGTTGATAACTTTATTTTGTTCTCATTTGGCCTGCAGGCTCTTGCAGTGTTAATGAACACATCTCTGGGGCTCGTAGTTGGTGGACGCATGATGCTCGTTCGCCCCTGCTGTTCCCACACGCTGTGAATTGCTCATGTCTATAAGAAGGAAGGATGGCTCATGGTATTCCCTCGCAGGGCAAAGTGACAGTGACGGTGGACGAATACAGTTCCAACCCCACCCAGGCATTTACGCATTACAACATTAACCAAAGCAGATTCCAGCCCCCTCACGTTCACATGTAAGTAAGCCTGTTTATTTGTATGTGATGATTCATATACCATATATTCTGTATATCTTTAATGAACAAGGCAAAGGGTGTCATGCAATGTGTAAGTCAAAGTGCACGTTATAGCAACCAGAAATCATTTTTGTTGTTCTGTCTTCTTTAAACTAATAAAATATGAAATCTGATTGGTTTCTGTTGGTTCATTTTTTTGGTTTTATGTTGCTAAAAATGTCCTTTTTTTTAAAACATAATGAACCGCTGGCAATATTTATTCTATGCTACTAGCGAGTCTAGGAAAAAATATAAAACATCTATTATTCCATTTTTGTTAAATACAGTGAAGGTATTCATTTCGAAATATTGAAAATCAAAGAAAATACCAACTATGTCAGAATGGTTTAGAGAGGTAAATAGAACCAGATTAATGGAAGAGTTGATACATCTACAAAATTATTCCTATTCAATCTTCTATGGTATTTGGAGGAGTTGGTTTGAGTTCAAACAGTCTTTGGTCTATACAAGACATGTAGGTAATGAAAATATATTGGGGGAGGGAGAGAGGGAACGGGGAAGGAATCTCCATACTAAAGGAGACAGAGATTGGGAAATAGAACATGGCCTCTCTGGGTACCCATTTGTCCCCCCCCCCCACCCCTTTTTTTTTCTTCTCTCTCTCTTTATCATTATTTACTTTATGGTATGAGGGTAATGGGTGGGAGTAACACATGACATATACTGACGGTAATTTTTGGCTAGTGGTATTTCACTAGATTAAAATGCCCATAATGGACCTGAATAGGTAACGAGGGAGGAAGGGATAAAGGGGAAGGGTAAGGGAGTTTGGTGTGGGAAAGACAGGGAAGAATTGTGAAGGAAGATGACTATTGAGCATTTTCCCTTCAATATCACTTATGGAGTGTTTTTTATATTGTTTTGGGTTTTTGGTCATGTTGTTGGGGGAGACAGAGGGGGGGGGAGAAGAGGGGTGGGGGAATAAGAATGTGAGAGATAAGGAATAGGTAGGGAGGCCTGGTTATCCTTAGATCTATCCAGGATAAAGATCATCCAGACTTTTTGTATTCAGATATGAGGAATAATAAAAATCAATATGATATCTATGGTTGATATGATAAGGATACAAGATATGCACCTTTGTATGTAGTCTTATGTATGAGATTTAAATGCTTTTTTTATTTATGAATGTTGTCTTGATTTTCATTGTGATGTATTGTATTTGTAAACCTTTTTTTTTTAATGAATAAACAGAATTTAAACATAAAACATAATGGTTTTCGCTATGGTAGACTGGTTCTGGTTGTTGCAGTAAATAAGGATTTAGAGGTATTTTGGTAGCATCATGTTTTTAGGTTTATGTTGTTCCCTATACTTTCCTTTAGATGACATTGCCGGAAGGTCAACCTGTAGAAGAGTTAGTTGACTTTCAACAGCTTAAGATGACTATAAAACTTACAATTAGAATGTTAGTTTTACCAAAACAATATAATGTGAAGGCACGCTTAAACAGCTTCTTTGCAGAAAAGCACTTGTTCTACATACTTGTTGGTAGATATAAATGCTATTGCTTAACAAGATTGTAATGTGTATGGTCAGCTTTAAGCATATTTTTTGATGCAAAACACTTAACTTGGCCATGTACAATTTCAGCTAGTTCCTGATGAACCAGCCGAAGTTGGCTCAATGGGTGTCCCTGTTGGCTGCCTTTTGCGTGACATCCCTTAATTGAAAAATTGAAGGAACTAGGTAGAACATTATCACCCGGACAGCACCAGCATCCAGTCAGATGCAGGCACCTCCATCATTGCTTCTTACTCCATCAGGAAGGCGGTCTCTTGTGGATTCCTGAAGCCAGCCCCCTGTATCTGATGATACAGATAATACTTGTGAGTATCTCAGTAGGCTTCGGGAAAGGGGGAACATCATTCTCAGTGAGAAAGACAGAAGTGCGGGGCTGGGCCCCACAAAAAAAGGTATTTTAGGAAAATAAAATTGTGAAACAGGAAGGGGGGTGGATTAGGAAAAGTTATTAAAAAGGAGTGAAGATCCCTATCAGTACCTTTAATGACAATACCCTAAATTGTACTTTCTGTGCCTCTGTGGTAGCTGATTGTTTTATACTCTTCAATAGGATCTCTGATGTTATTCCACACACAGCATTGAAGAATTGGCAAAAATAGGAGTAGAAATGGGAGCAGAGTTACACTAATATCTCATCCCTAGGGTGCACGTTGGCTAGTTGGATTGGAAATCAAGGCATACCTGTTTTGGTATAGGGTTGTGCTAGGAGGGGGCATCTGGGGCGGGGTTGTGATGGCAGGGTGATTTGGATGGGGGGGGGGTGTGCTAGGAGGGGGGATTTGAGGGTGTTATTCTAGGAGGGGGGATTGGGGGGGTTGACCTAGGAGAGTGATTTTGGTGGTGGGTTGTGCTAGGGGGACGATCGGGGTGGGGGTTGTACTGGGAGGGGGGGAATGTGGGGAGGGAGCCCTACAGACCACTGAACTCTGCCTCACAGAGTACATTTTAGGCATTGTTCAAACCAAGTGCAGTGTGGTAACAGGTGTGAAATTACATGTTTTCCCATACCGCACAAAAATGTGCTGCTGTTTGCAGATGCGCGCAGGTGCCGTTAAATCTTAATGACACCCCCACGCATCTAGCAAATGCGCGTATGTTTGCACCTGCTAAAATACATGGTACCGTAGTACCATGTGTTTTGGTGCTGCACAATTTTAAAAATCATGCTAGCGCCCTTTTGCGTGTTTCACAAGTATAGAGCAGCTCATTAAAAAATTACAATGTGTGGGAACGCGCGCAAAAAAAAAGTGCGCTCGGATGCACCTCCTGGTGTGATGGAGCCCTCAGACTGGTGTGCCCTGGGATTGTGTGCTATTCTTTTTTTAGCCTTTACTTCATTCCTTTGTGCTGTATACTGTAATTACAGTAGTAAGTCGTTATGTCTGTTGCACTTTCTATTACTTCCAGTTTCCATGCTGCGTTTCTTTTTGAAGCTGTTGCAGGTTAATTCCAGTCATTATCCAGCATTTGTAGCACTATGTCCCTGGTGACAGTTCTTTCTAAATACCTTTTGGAAAAACAAAAAATATCACAAAACCATTTAGCAAGTGCTAAATAGCAAAAGCTAATAGTCGGGTGTGATAGTTGAAGCTATTGATCATTTCTTTTTCAACCTTGTTATTTATAAAATGATGTTGGTTTTTGCTCTTAACATTAATGGTGTATTGTGTACAGTGACCGGAGCTGACAATCGGGCTTAAAACTGAAGTTTAGGTATGGCAATTTTTACATAGTTACATTGGACCAGCTTGGAGCAAGTACTGTATGTATTGTATGTGCCATACCAGTGGGATCTCCATGGAAGCTGGAAATCTCTGTAGTGGGCACCACTACTACAGTCATTGCTGCTAGCTTCCAAGTCCCGTGCCGAGCAGCTGCCCTGCTGCTTAGTGAACACAGAAGGTTGCTCGCTTGGCATTGGCATATTTTAGAGAACACTTTGCATTTTTTCATTGAATGCCAAGTGTTCTCTGACCAAATAAGGTAGAGATCATGAAGTCACCGCTCTGCCTCTGCACCTTGTCCAATCAGAGAGTGCTTTGCATTCATTGAGAAAATACAACGTGTTCCCTAAATGGCACCCGTGCCAAGCGGGCGACTCCCTGTATCCAGAACGCAGCAGGGACCCGGAAACAAATGGAAGTCACTAAAGTAGTGGTGCTATGTTTTTTTCATCTTCTACTGAGAACCCACGGGTATGGCCACAATACCCACAATGACAGATTTGTCCATCTGTGCTGTTTAGTGTAGATGAAAAAATCTGTCATCCTGTGGGCTGAATGAAAGAAATCAATGGGTGTATATGACAAGATTTAGTATCGCCCCTTTCTCACTTAGACTGTACTCCAGAGTATAGGCGTTTGCAAGAGGCTGATGGCAAGTATAAGTTAATGTATTTACCTCTGTTACCTCAAAAATACATTTAATGATTAATTAATGGTACATGGCCATATGCATTTGTATTTTTTATATGTTCAGCTTTATTTACAGTTAAGTAACATGTATAGTTAGGTGTATCTATAGTACAATTTTTTTTTTTACTTTCTCGATAGAGTAGAGAAGGACTAGAATTAGGTTTGCACCAATAGCGTTTTTTTTATAGGCAAGAATGAGTACCGATACTTTCGGTCAAGTACTCAACGATACCCAGTACCGATACCTTTGCGGTGCGTTCTGAGCCCATACAACAATGTTTTTTTTATTAATAAAAAAAATATGTATATAGATATATTATATATTTTTAACATGTGAGTTGTAATAACATCTTTTAATAAACTGTTTGTTTGCTCATTGCTGCACTCCTTATGCCCCATACACACGATCAGAAATTCCGTCAGAAAAAACTTGGATGGTTTTTCCGACAGAATTCCGCTCAAGCTTGCCTTGCATACACACGGTTACACAAAAGTTCTCTGAACTTTCAACCGTCAAGAACGTGGTGACGTACAACACTACGATGAGCCTAAAAAATGAAGTTCAATGCTTCCGAGCATGCGTCGAATTTCTGACCAAAAGCTCACATCCGACTTTTGCTGGCGGAATTTCTGATCGTGTGTACGGGGCATTGGATTGCGCTTCCCTGTTTTTCTATATTGGGATCACACAGGATTCGTGAGGGAAATTGCATGCGATTTAGACAGTAATCGCACCACATTTCTGCTCAAATTGTATGCAATTCTTTGCAGTGCGATTTGAGCAGATTCATTTTGTATGGACTCAAATTGCATCGCAAAGATATTGGTTTTGGTTTTCGGGAGCATTTGCGAGTACTCATCGATATCGGTACAACCTAATTAGAACCCTTACCAATGTATTATTGTCTGTGTCCCTGGTGGACAGATTTACTCTTTGTCGCCATTGTAGCCAAAACAGTCATTGTGTCTTTGGCATGTAGCAAACAGGGTAATTTTCCTCACTTTGGAGAGACTTCCTTTTATTTCCTTTTGCGTTTGCTGGACAGGAAGTGAAAGTAATTTCCTCAATGAGACACACACTGCAAAAAATAAGCTGACAGCGGCTTTACTTTTTAATACTTTTTCTAAAATGAGGGAAAAACAAAGGTTTGGCTATAGATAGACTTTAATATTAAACAAACATGACTCTTTTTTTGTGGGTGGCTGTAAAAGCAGGCAGCTCAGCTGAGTCCAATAAGGGCGCACGGGTGCCGTCCCCTCTATCAATGCGTCCAGCCCCTTGCAGGATGCCGAATGCATGTATTCCAATGGAGGGGGGGGGGGTTTATTGAAGCCCCTGATTAGAGCCAGAGGCTCTAATAGTTTTCAAAATAGGGTGGGCTCAGGGTGCAGAGAATGTGAACCGAGCCCACCCAAGTGTGATACATTAGCGAATGAATGTTTGCTATTGTAACACTGATCCTCCTCCCGGCCAATCAGGAAGCTGGTCTTGAGACCCATCACCCAATTGGCTGAAAGGACAGGTGATCCTATTGGACGCCTAGGATGAGAGCAGGAGCCACACAATGGAAGCTGTCATGGTGGAGGAGAGGATATAGGAGCTGCTGCCTGCCACCTGCCACCTAGATGGGGTAAGTGCCGGACCAACCAGCAGAGAGCGGAGGGTCGGGTTGTTTGCCCCCCCCCCCCCCCAAAAAAAAAGCACCAGCCACCACTGCAGCTGAGCTGCCGTTTTACTGCTCCCAGTGGCCCACCTGAATTATAACATTACAGCCTGACAGGGTTGTATACATGCCACAGCTGGCTGCTTTACAGCAGCAACAATACCTCAGACTACAGAGTTAAGCCTACTACACATGGGCCCATCAGTTTTCATCTGATGAGTAGCCTGCTGTATAACAGACAGCTATGATTGGATGATAAACAGAAACCCTGGGCAGATAAGATAAATCATCTTTTCGTCTTAGTAGTGCGGACGTTCATCTACAGTTGTGTGAAAAAGTATTTGCCCCCTCTGTGATTTTTTTAATTTTTTGGATATTTGTCACACTTAAATGACTGAGATCGTCAAAACATTTTATTATTACACAAAGATAACCAGAGTAAATACAAAATGCAGTTTTTAAATGATTTATTAAGGCAAAAAAGCTGTCCAAACCTGCCTGGCTTTACGTGAAATAGTAGTTGCCCCTTAAACCTAATTACTGGTTGTGCCACCCTTGGCGGCAACAACTGCAATCAAGCGTTTGGGATAACTGGCAATGAGTATTTCACATTGCTGTGGAGCAATTTTGGCTCACTCTTCTTTGCAGAATTGTTTTAATTCAGCTACATTGGAGGGTTTTCTAGCATGAACGACATGTGTAAGATCATGATACAGCATCTCAATTGGATTTAAGTTCCGGGCTTTGACTAGGCCACTTCAAAACCTACATTTTGCTTTGTTTGAACTATTTGGAGGTGGACTTGCTGTTGTGTTTCGGATCATTGTCCTGCTGCATAACCTAAGTGCACTTGGGCTTGAGGTTACGAACTGATGGCTGGACATTCTCCTTTAAGATTTTCTCGTATTCATGGTTCCATCAATTATGGTAAGTCGCCCAGGTCCTGAAGCTGCAAAGCAGCCCCAGACCATCACGCTACCACCACCATTTTTGACTGTTGGTATGATGTTCTTGTTATGAAATGCTGTATTAGTTTTATGCCAGATGTAACAGTCCGCACACCTTCCAAAAAGTTACATTTTTTTCTCATCGTTCCACAGAATATTTGCCTAAAAGTCTTGGGGATAATCAAGAAGTTTTTTGGTAAATGTGAGTTGAGCCTTTGTGTTCTTTTTAGTCAGCAGTGGCTTCAGCCTTGGAACTCTCCCTTGGATGCCATTTTTGCCCAGTCTCTTTCTTATTGTTGAATCGTGAACACTGATCTTACCTGAGGCAAGTGAGACCTGCAGTTCTTTAGATGTTGTTCTGGGTTCTTTTATGACCTCCTGGATGAGTCGTCGTCATGCTCTTGAAGTAATTTTTGTAGGCTGGCCACTCCTGGGAAGGTTCACCACTGTTCCAAGTTATCTCCATTTGGCTCTCCCCGTGGTTCACTGGAGTTCCAAAGCCTTAGAAATGGCTTTGAAACCCTTCCTAGACCCTCCAGATACATGTTCATTATTTTGTTTCTAATCTGTTCTTGAATTTTTTTAGATTGTGGCATGATGTGTGGCTTTTTGTGATCTGTTAGCGTGGTTCACTTTGTCAGACAGCTTCTATTTATGTGATTTCTTGATTCAACAGGTCTGGCAGTAATTAGGCCTGGGTGTGGCAAGTGAAACTTAACTTTCCAAAAAATTGTGGTTAATCCTAGTTTATTCATGATTCACCATGAATTACTTTTTCACATAGGGCCAGGCAGGTTTGAACAGCTTTTTTCCCTTAATAAATGAAATAATAATGTAAAAACTGCATCTTGGATTTACTTGGGTTATCTTTGTGTAATTTTAAAACTTGTTTGATGATCTGAATCATTTACGTGTGATAAATATGCAAAACGATAAAAAAAAAATCAGGAAGGGGGCAAATACTTTTTCACAGCACTGTAGATCTATTCTACAAGTGTTCATTTTCAAGCATTCTACCACCTTGTTTCACATAAACTAAAATCAGTTGTCAAGTCATCTGTAAGAGGTCAAAAGCCCATGTGGGTATGTCAGAAAAGCACCTTCCGTTAAAGGTCTTTTGATCATTCTATTTGCACAGCGCCATATTTCTGATAAGACGTGTTGGATGTGGTCAACCTCAGAGCCTATATCAGGAAGTTCTATTGTATTTTAACAGATCATAAGAGAGGTTGATGTAGTGGTTTCTCAGTGGATATGACTAAGGTTAAATGTATTCGGGGCTTTTAAAAGCGAATCTGTACTGAAGTCAAATTAACTAATCCGACCACGTACATCTGAAGCCCCTAGTAATTCAGGACACTCTTCAACTATCTGTTTCTGTTTCAATCTTTTTTTTTATATTTTAAGAAGAATGAAAATAAAAAATGGACATTGTGCAGAACATCGAACAATCCTCTCATCATCTGTACAGACAACAAGAAATGGTACATAAGTGGGGGGAAACAGAATAACAGTAAATCTTGGCAAATTGGTTAGATCTTCTCTAAAGTCACACATGAATTCTTGGCCACCAACTGAAGTAGACAGGGATGGTATATTATGCACTTGAGCATAAAGTAACAAGAATAACATCAACACTGGGCGGTGGCCATCCATACGGTCACCCCTGGAGTCATAATATTGAACAATAAAACCTGAGCGTTTGAGGTCAAGACCCCCTAACGCATAATCACTGGAAATAGGCCCACCAGAAAAGAAAGCCCCTATCCAGTGAACATAGCTTGCGAAACATATATCTGTATCATCGTCAGTGCTAGACTTTGCCTTTTAGGTCTTGCTTTTGGTCACTAATTGTGTTGGGCAGCCTTACCTACCAATTTAGGGCTTCAGAGTTGGGATGGGGCAAAGCCAAGCATGAAACTCAGTGTAAAACATTTATATTTTCATACCAGAGCAACTGGGATTATGTGATGCTCTTAAGAGTCAATGTATGTGCGGGTCCATGCATACAAATCCTAGTTTGTTTTTCTTGAAATACAACACTTTAAATAATGCAGATGGTACATAGTCTTCTGTGGTTTTCAGATTTGGTTGATTCTTGTTTTTAATAGTTTGAAATTTTTAAGAGACATCTTGAAATGGTTCTTTAAAATGAGTCCTTCATTGGCCAACCTTATTGAGGGATGACCAGAAACTACGGTGCCTGATTCTTAGCAAATTGGAAGACTGTATTCAAATTGGTATTGATCAAACGGGCCATTGATGTTACCTGAAATGTATTCTCAAGAGCGATGTTCCTAAATGAAATGCTCTTTGACCTAGGGCTGTGCCCCTGATATTTAGGCAATGATAGAATACAGAATGCCCCTTTTAATGCAGTATGGGAGAATATATATGTAAAGGAAATCTATAAATGTTTAGTTATAACATGCTGTGTAAGAAAACTATATACGGTGACAATCGTAAATCCCAATTTATATTAAATTTATATTAACTATAAATTTAAGCGTGTATTTAAGTGCACTCAATATATTGAATAATATAGTGGCTGCAAACAAACAATTGTTTTCCCACAAGGCGTCAAGATACAGTACAGAAATTTTACTGCACCTAATATAATTTAAAAAATGCAAACCAAAATAAGTATCATCCACAAGTTATAAAGCGATATACACATAGATAATGTGGGAAAACTCTACTGCATACTTTTTCTCATAGGCAAATTTTAATTTAGTTAAAAAACAAAAATGAAGCCTTCATTTCCATGTATAACCCGTTTGCCTGGTCATTGATGTATGCAGACAGTAGTGTCACATGAAGGGTAGTGGTATCTTTGCTACGCAAGCTGTTATTGACAGCTTGGCTTTACTGTCTCCAACCTATGTGGGAGGCAAAATGGTACAGTGGGGGAATAATGGAGTTTTAGGACAGGATGTAGCAGAGGTTTAGGCTATTGAATATGCATTAGGGAGTCTTTATAAACAGAATAGTTCATATTTAGTAGCAGTCTATGTAAACATTGAAATAGAAAGGGTTGCTTAATTGGTTAATTTTCAGGGTTCGGTTAGCACAGGTGTAATTGGATAAACCTGCACTAACCTACCTTCCCTAACCCTCCTTAACTAATCTACACTTAAACCCTACACCTCAGCTTCTTACTTACCTTAGTTAGAGAGCTGTGACCTGTTCCCTGTCTTTATCCTCTCTGGGAAGGAATCCTCTTCTCCAAAGCTGAACCAGCAAAATGAGTCCCCATATACTCGTATAGCATCATATTCCAGAGATGGACTGGAGATGCTTAGAAAATACTCTATACATGTCTTTGAGAACTCACTAAGCAGGCTGCTAAAGGAATGGGTTGTAGAGCGGTTAAAGCTGAACTCCAAGGTACACGTTAAATAATCCTAAAATGATGTTGGATAGGCATATGTAAAATGCCAATTAGTAACAATACAACATCATCATTTCCCAAATAAACATCTATTAAAATGGTGTGATTCCATTGCTCCCATTCATTTAATGCAGCTACAACTGGGTAACTGAAGGAGGTATCGTGGCAGCAGGTATGTCTCATTTGCTCACTGTAGGGTACCGTTATAAGAAACTACAATTCATTATGTAATGGTAATTGTAGTGTATGGACATTAATGTTGGTGGGATTTGGGGTGGGTATCTTGCAGATATAAACAGGCATAGAAGGCCTTGATGGACCAGGAGACTCCTGGCTTGTCAGCCAAACTATGAGGTCATGGGAGGCAGGGCAGACCATTCATCTTTTGACCTGTCAATCAAATAACCCATTTACAGTGGGTGGTTCAGACCAGGAGTCTTCAACTCCTTTATCCTCTCACTGCAGTGAACAGTGACATAATTAAAAAAAAAGAACATCCCTGGAAAAGGTAAAAGACTAGTGGCCAGGAGAACAGAGAGTATAATGGCTACCAGTCTTAAGCTGGCCATAGATGGGTAGAATTTCAAATGAAAACTCTTGGGGAAAGAAGGTTCAAAGAAAGTTTGTTTGTTTTTCTAACCAGTAGTGGGTCAAATCGTTGTTCATTTTCGACCGCAGTGATAAGAAAATTCGAAGGAGCAGGTTGTAAAAATTTTCGTGAACAAATTTCTAACAATGTCAAATTGTTAATTTTTTTGCAAGTTGGATATTATTATATTTAATGGTCACCATTGGTATATTCAAATTCCCATCCTACTAGAATTTTGCTATGCTATAAAAATTGGGATGATACCCTGCTAGACCACATTCGTGGTTGTCTTTACAACACCCCGCCCTATTTATTCCTGTTAATAACAGTGTATGTGTTTTTTGTTCAATAAAGTCCATTCATTCCAAATTCAAATGTTAAAAGCAAACAAAATCTCTTGGACAGCAAACAAATGTTTTGAGAATTTTCATATGAATTTTCATATGACTTTTCCTAAGAATTTTCATTTGAAATTCTACCCATCTATGGCCAGTTTTATAAATGTTATAAACTAAGGGGATATTAAATGTATACAAGGAGTCATTCTTTAAAGCAGATTTCCACCCAAAAGTGGAACCTCCGGTTATCTGCCATCTCCCCCCCTCCGGTGCCACATTTGGCACCTTTCAGGAGGGAGGTTGGAATGGGTACCTGTTTTTTGACAGGTACCCTTCCCCACTTCCAGGAGATAGCACCACAGCGCCATCCCTCGGAAGTTCGGCCCCCTCCTCCTTCCTCTGCCGCCGGGCCAGTTAGAAAGTGCAGCATGCTTCGCGAATGCACAGTTGGGAGCTGAAAGACTTCACTGCCGGTTTCCCTCACGAAGAATGGCGGCGGCAGCACCCGACAGACGATCTGAAAATCGGCTGGGGTGCCGTCATTGCGGGCTCCCTGGACAGGTAAGTGTCCATATATTAAAAGTCAGCAGCTACAGTATTTGTAGCTGCTGACTTTTAATCTTTTTCCCCAGGTGGAACACCACTTTAAAGGTAAGAAAACATCTTTTATATACTGTACATGTAAAAAAATTCAAAATACTCACCTTTATCCTTGCTTCTGATGCTACATAGTCTTTGCAAGAAAACCTTTCCGGGTGGGTTTTGTGCCTAGTGCGCACATGTGCCATGGCTCTATTCTGCTGTGGGTGGATGGTACCTCACTGGAGGGCTGTATTGGAGGAAATGGGTACTTAAAGACTTGGCTCCAATAGCGAGATGGTTGGGTGCTATGCAGACATAATATTACATCAGAGTTTCAGCAGATGTTGCTTTGTGTCGCTGAGGAGTTTAACGATGGGTTTGCTGTGTAAACATTAGCATGTGTCTATATAAAAGTCAAGTACTCCCTACATCTCCTGAGCATTGTGCTGTGAGAACGGCCTATAGTGGCGCAGACTATAATCTTCCACTAGAAAGAGCCGGCTGTGTGTGTCAGTCAAGTCTTTGTACTGCAGGCAATGTTTAGGTCCACAGTATTCAGTCTGTTATTAGGAATGCTGTTCCGATACACACTGCGGTCTCCCAAGAATTCTCTCCTAATTGTAATGGATTTACACAAGCAGGACTTGCCTTTTGAAATCTATTACCACCTTTTCAGTTAACTGAATCGCGAACAACAAAACCAAAATAAATGAAGTAATTTTGATTGCAGTAATAAAATTGTTGCTTCTTCACTGACTCTGTTGAGTGTCTCTATTTTTTTCCTAACATTCATCTTATGCACTTGGTTACCCTTGTAGCCAAATCCCTATTGTTACTATTATCTTTGTCCTCTAAATGCTTGTCAGGGTAAGTCTGCAGATAGAGAAAAATATGTTGGCTCTGCCATAAATCAAGTGAACTCCTAAATTCCTGTTTGAGGTGACAACTCTGCCCCTGCTGCACTGAATCCTAAGCAGTGCTATCAAACCCTGTCTGTGTTCTCCCCCTCTGGACTACAGAACGCCACTGCTTTATGCTATGGAGATGAGGAGAGGGAACAAGGCAGCCTGAAAACACTGCATGGGATTTCGGTTCAGCCTAGGCACTGTGTTGTCAACTCAAACATGAAATAGGGAGCACACTGGATATCCCGTAGATCAGGGGTCTCCACACTTTCTAAACAAAGGGCCAGTTTACTGTCCTTCAGACTAATGCCCCGTACACACGGTCAGATTTTCCGATGGAAAATGTCCGATCGGAGCGTGTTGTCGGAAATTCCGACCGTGTGTGGGCTCCATCGGACATTTTCCATCGGATTTTCCGACACACAAAGTTGGACAGCAGGAGATAAAATTTTCCGACAACAAAATCCGTTGTCGGAAATTCCGATCGTGTGTACACAAATCCGACGCACAAAGTGCCACGCATGCTCAGAATAAATAAAGAGATGAAAGCTATTGGCCACTGCCCCGTTTATAGTCCCGACGTACGTGTTTTACGTCACCGCGTTTAGAACGATCGGATTTTCTGACAACTTTGTGTGATTGTGTGTATGCAAGACAAGTTTGAGCCAACATCCGTGGGAAAAAATCCTAGGATTTTGTTGTCGGAATGTCCGAACAAAGTCCGACCGTGTGTACGGGGCATAATAGGTGTTGGACTGTGGCCATTGGGAGTAGAAAACATCCCAACATCATTGCCTCATTATTGGTTTTATTGGGAGAAATAGTGCCCCATTGTTGGCATCAGTGGAAGACTAGTGCTACATTAATGATGTCAGTAGTTGGAATGGTGCCCCATCATTGGTATCAGTTGGTGAAATCGTACCCCAAGGGCCAGATAAAGGCGAACAAAGGGCCACAGTTTGAAGACCACTGCTGTAGATCAGCAGGCATTGTTCTGTACTTGCATCATTTTTAAAGGGATAAGGTATGCTGAAATGAACATGAATTGCAGAGATTTACTGAATTTTTTTTATATTTATATTTTTTTAAATGTGGTATACACTTTAAAGCTGAACTGCAGATAGATCCTATAAAGAAACACAATTTTGTTTGTATAAAAACAATTTTGTTCAGTTTGCCTGAATTAAATGTTAACCATTTTTTCATACTCCTCATCATCTACCTTATGCGTTAAACTGAAATTCAATAGTTGGACCATTTGATTTTCAAAGCAGGCACAACGAGACTAAAACTTTTAGAAAGCCCACTGCAGAGTATTCTCCCGGACAGCGACTATTCCTGTGGGACAGTTCATGTGAATCCACAGGAACTGTTCCAGGTAGGAGGATGTCTGGGACAATCAAGGAATATAGCAGGTTGTTTCAGAAAATGAAGGGGTTCACATAGGATGGTTAGAAAGGACTCCAGGAGAGATCTTAACTTGGCATAAACTGTAAAAAAATCAAGGATGGTAACATGGACATAGCAAAAAATGACCACAAGAGATGGTTTATCTCGAAAGTCCTTAGTTTGAAGGATAATTTAGTTATTATTATTATTATACAGGATTTATATAGTGCCAACAGTTTAGTTTGTGCAGCGCTTAACAAAATGAAGGCAGACATTACAGTTACATTACAATTTGGTACAAGAGGAATCAGAGGGCCCTGCTCGTTAGAGCTTACAATCTAGGAGGAAGGGCCAATTGATACAAAAGTTAATAGCTGTGGGGGATGAGCTGATGGAGAAAGTAAAACAGTGTATTAGTTAGAAGCAGGATCAGCTTCTTTAAAGAGAAGGGTTTTCAGGGGTCATCTAAAGATGGATAGATTAGGGGACAGTCGGACAGATTGGAGTAGGGAGTTCCAAAGGATGGGAGAAGCTCTGGAGAAATCCTGTAGGCGAGCATGGGAGGAGGTGACAAGGGAGCTAGAGAGCAGGAGGTCTTGGGAGGACCGAAGAGAGCGGCTTGGTTGGTATTTTGAGACTAGGTTAGTGATGTAGCTGGGGGCAGAGTTGTGGACGGCTTTGTAAATTATTGTTAATACTTAGAATTTTATTTGTTGGGTGAGTGGAAGCCAGTGCAGGGTTTGGCAGAGTGGGGCGGAGGACACTGAACGGTTGATAAGGTGGATGAGTCTTGCAGCAGCATTTATTATGGACTGAAGAAGGGATAATGTATGTAAAGGTAATCCAATGAGGAGTGAGTTGCAGTAGTCGAGGCGAGAGATAACAAGGGAGTGAATTAGAAGCTTGGTGGTGTCATTGGTTAAAAAGCGGCGTATTCTAGAGATGTTGTAGAGGCTAAGGCGGCATGATTTGGATGTGGGCCTGAAAGGACAGTTCGGAGTCCAGGGTTACCCCTAGCACCCTGGCATGTGGGGACGGACTGATAGTTGTGCCATTGATCTTGACAGAGAAGTCAGGGGAAGGGGCATGTGGGGGATGAAATATTATGAGCTCGGTTTTAGATAGATTTAGTTTGAGGAAGTGGTGTGACATCCAGGCTGATATGTCTATTAGTAAATCAGTGATGTGTGAGGAGACTGATGGGATGAGCTGAAGGGTAGAGAGATAGATTTGGGTGTCACCGGCATTTAAATGGTAGTGGAAGCCATGTCAGGCTATCAGCTGACCCAGGGAGGATGTGTAGATCGAGAATAGTAGAGGTCCAAGGACAGAACCTTGGGGGACCCCACCTGTAAGAAAGGTTTGAGAGGAAGAAGTGGAGTTGTAAGTGACACTGAAGGTGCAGTGAGAAAGATAAGATTCGAACCAACGGAGAGTTGGTTCAAAAGTTTTTTTTTTGAGGAGGGGGTGATCAACTTGTATCAAAGGCACCGGAGAGGTCCAAGAGTAAGAGTATGGAATAATGACTGTTGGTTTTAGCTGTTAGTAAGTCGTTTGTGAGTTTTAGGAGAGTAGTTTCTGTGGAGTGATGTGGATAAAATCTAGACTGAAGGGCATCAAGAAGGTTATTATCAATGAGGTGGTCTCTCAGTTGGTTGTAGACTAAACGTTCAAGGAGTTTGGAGGCAAAAGGGAGTAAGGAGATGAATCTTAGGTTGTTAAGATTGGTGGGGTCCATTGGTGAGGCTTTTTTTGGTATGGGAGTGACTAGTGCAAGTTTCAGAGGGTTGGGGAAGATGCCAGTAGAAAGAGAGAAGTTGAAGATTTGAGTTAAAGAGTGCAGGATAGAGTCAGAGGGTGACCGTAGTATTTGAGAAGGAACGGGGTCCAGAGGGCAGGAGGTTAGGTGGGCGTTATAAAAAGGTTTATTGACTTCCTCTGTGGTAGTTGGGTTAAACAAGAGTATTGATTGTACAGGAGGACAAAGAGTGTAAAGTGAGGGAGATAAGTGAATAAATAATTTTGCGCAAAACACAGGGAAAATATAAAAAAGTGTATCATATGTGTGACGTGTAAAGCACACTAGGTCACCAAATGATGCTATTCGATAAATACATCTGATGAGAAATATAAACAAAATGTCCAGTAGTGAGAATGGGTGTCATATATGAATCATAACATGATGATGAATAGATAAAAAACAAAAGTTCATTGGTGAAAGTGGATGAAGCAGAAAATATATCATCAACGGTGCTATTAATTATGAAAGTTCTTCTCATGCTTGAAATAAAATGTGAAAGTGAGGGAGATATTTGCAGAGTGGAGGAGATCTCGAGACGAACTGTCTCAATCTTATTTTTGAAGTGATTAGCAATCTCCTGGGCATTGAGTAAGTTAGTGGGTGGAGGTAATAGCGGACGAAGTAGAGTGTTAAAGGTAGAAAAGAGTTGACGGGGACTGCATGAGAGGGTGTTAATGAGAGTGATAAAGTAAGTCTATTTGGCAGTGTGGAGACAGGAATGGTATTTAGTTGGGTGCAGATGTATGTGCTTTGGTCTTTGGGGACCATCCATGGGGAACAGTGTGGGTGATGCCTAGTATATAGTGTCTGTGAGTTTGAGATCAAGCGAAAGATGCTCTAAAATTCTGATGGCTCCAAAGATTTTCTAGTTCTAGAAGATCTACTTCTTTCTTAATCAAAGCAACACAGGCGTAGTATATCAGAATGTACTTGTGGGCAAAACTAAGAAACAGCCAAAAAAATCAGTTCAGTTATTTGCCTTCAACCATCTAATGAGTCAATAGGATTTTAAAAATAATGTTTATCCGTTTATGTGCTGACACCACTGTATACCATGATTTCCTAGACACTTCTTTGTAAAGAAAGTCAAGGATAAAGTCAGACTATGGTCTACTAATGTTTATCTTTAGACAAAACCTTTTTCTTCTTGTTCAGTCTTCTGATTCTAATCAAATTTTTGAAATGAAAAAAAAAAATACAAAGGTTGCATAAGCATGGGTTTAATGTTCACACATGAACAGTAGTTCCATAAGAATAATGGTTCAATAAATAGATATACTGCTGATTTTAAGATCATTGGATACAATTGTATGCTTGTTAGCAAGGTGAAAGATAGTTGTTGGGAGATTGTGAAGTGAAAGAAGAGGGTGGGGATCAAGACAAAGTGGAAGGGGAAGGTGGCTAGAGAGGATTCCAGTGGTGGTTGGTGGTAATTTTTTGGGGGAGGGAGGGGCGTCAAACAGTGCACCCACAGCCACCACCCCCTTTTGGATGGGTAATCCTTACCAACCCCCCAGGTCCAGTTGGTCAGGTCCGGAGCACTTACCCCATCTATGGCGGGCAGCGCTTCACCTGGTCAGGCATCACGACATCTTCCATCTCCTCCCTGGTGGCCAATCAGAACGCTTCTCCTTTCTGTCTCAGACCTGCTTCCTGATTGGCTCGGAGGAAAATCAATGTTAAAATAGTAAATATTCATTTGCTATTGTCACACAACTGGGTGGGCTCGGTTCGCTGTGCTCTGCACCCCAAACCCACCCTTTTTTTAAGCCTATTATAGAATCTGGCTGTAATCACATGCTTCAAACCCCCCCCCCATCAGAATTTATGCATCCACCGTCCTGCATTGGAGCCGGATGCATGGGTGGGGGGGGGGGTGGCGCCCGTGTGCCCCTAATGGACAGGTCGTTCCTGGAGGATTCACAACCCACATTTGCAATACAGTTTTAGAGTAGAAGTCATCATAGTTCAAGAAGACAGAGATCACAGTCCCTTGGCAGAAAGTGAGTGACCCACGGTTTCCATACTTGATAAAACCTAGGCATGGAACGATGAAGTTTAATCATAAGTATCTCATTGACCAATATCCACTGCATTTAAGGTTTAACTTCAGATACAAGTAGATTTTCTAATAATCAAGCTTTTTCTATCATCTGTTTTGTGGCAGGTAATACATGGGTCATGAGAGTAAATTGATGTATGAAAATCCAAATGGGTTACCAATTGAAAGAGTGCTTCTATATATATTATGTCCACCAGATGTGGAAAAACGTGCCCATGTCCGCTTTCAGTGCAAATGACCCCCTGACATGCCACATTTGACATGTCTTTTTTTGAGGGGGGAGCGAGTACCCTGTTTTTTCAGGCACCCAGCTCCCACTTCCTCCTCTGGCTCCGCGGCACCGGAGGGAAGATCACCTCTCCTGCTTCCTCCCTGCAATCTTCTGGGACACGTCACAGGTCCCAGAAGATTGCCCGGCCTTCACAGCGCACATTGTGGCTCGTGCATGCGCAGTGCGGGCCTGGCTGTGAAGTCACAGCTGGGCGCCCACATTTAGAATGCCAGCGCCGCAGAGAGTAGGGGGAGAGGAGCGAGGCTCCCTGTATCCACATCGCTGGACCATGGGACAGGTGAGCGTCTGATTATTAAAAGTCAGCAGCTACACTTTTTGTAGCTGCTGACTTTTAAATGGGTGGAACTCCACTTTAAGAACAAACCTACAGACCCTATCTTGTTTGTAACCCGGGGACCGCCTGTATTTAGATATGAGAGTATTCTATAGAAGAGAAATGGGGGATGCAAATCAGCTTTACATTTTGTATTCAAATAGAGTAAAGGTTAATTTTCCTGTTCGCAGAGGCAGAACTTTTTTTTTAGCTTTGGATAAAGTGGTAGAGAAAATTAGACCCTCTGTCCAGTTTTTATTGCGGTCTGAGTTCTCATTGCGGAGATTCACCCCTCAATTTGTATTGGTGACCATTGTCGCCAAGAGAGAAAGTGAGAGGGGAATTTTAGATTTGTATCCAGGACAAGAAGTTAGGAAAAATCTTCTAAAGGGGATCTTTGTTTTGGGGACAACTGTTTAATTTCCCTGACTTCCACTAACTTGCTGCTGTAGCTCTGGGACAGTTAGTAAAGCAAAATGTCCCCAATGGTACACCGACAGCATAAAATAACCTGGTGGGGGCTTTAACCTTTCTCTACTCTATCCAAACCTAAAAAGTATTTAGTCTGTACATGGCAACATTCTAAGGCCGCGTATACACGAGCGGAATGTCCGACAGAAAAAGTCAGACGGAAGCTTTTCATCATCTATTCCGATTGTGTGTATGCCTCATCGGACTTTTTTTTCGAAAATTGTGACGGACCTAGAAATGGAACATAAACTAAATATTTCCGACGAAACCAATTCCTAGCGGGAAACCCGCTCCTCTGTATGCTGTCCTGACGGACCAAAAACGGCGCATGCTCTGAAGCAAGTACGAGACGGAAGCTATTGGCTACTGGCTATTGAACTTCCTTTTTCTAGTCCTGTTGTACATGTTGTATGTCACTGCGTTCTGGACGGTCGGACTTTGGTGTGACCGTGTGTAGACAAGACCGCTTGAGCGGAATTCCGTCGGAGTTCCGTCAAAGAAACCTTCGGAGTTTATTCCGACGGCAAAAACGGCCGTGTGTACGCGGCATAAGACGATTTTACACGAGACAAAACAAGTGTTATTGGATTTATGTGCAATATTTTCCATCCTTTGAATACTAAATTAAAGTTAAATATTTCCTTTAAAATCCCATAAATGTTTCTATTAGGGAATATGTTATTGCTTCTTAGCACTGGCTAATTTTTTATTTTTTTATGTATCTACACAGCATGGTACAGATTTTATATTTACTCTCAATATACAAAGATAGCCTTCAAGTTCTACTGTAAAATAAATATATGACAAATATAACATTGTGTGTCATAGATCTGATTCTCATTATGTATATCCATCTTGGTGCATTATACTGCAGCTCACTTAATGTTAAGCTAGACCTGAACTGGCAGTTTTATCCCTGTATTATGTGGATAATTAGTATAGTAATACAGGTATGGCCAGCGGCAGGGATTACTGAGGTATCATTTTAAAACCAAGTGATGCATGCACCGTGATGAAGTCTAGAGAAGGGTAAAACAGTGTAAAGTCACCAAAGAATGC
Source organism: Lithobates clamitans (assembly GCA_037952925.1). Classification (NCBI taxonomy): domain Eukaryota; kingdom Metazoa; phylum Chordata; class Amphibia; order Anura; family Ranidae; genus Lithobates; species Lithobates clamitans. Next base: position 31,110 of record JBBGZY010002014.1, read on the forward strand.
AGAATATGGTGGTAGTGATATGATACAAAGATAAAAGATTTTTATTGTGGACTTGTGTAGTTTAGATAAGAACTTGCAATATTTGGTACCCTAGTGGTAACTGGAACTCCATTGTGCAATAAATCACATTTGGAACTCCATTGTGCCATGAAGTACAAAGCTGAAGGAGCCTTGGTTTAGTAGAAGAATTATGGGGATGGTTGAACATATATTCCGAACGATAGAAAACAATCGACTAATAAAAGCGTTTTGCCATCTATGTCTATTAGGTTGGAAAGTCTTTTGTAGCTTTTGTAAACATTTCTGTAAATGACTGTGATACAAAAAGCTCCCATCTATGCAATATATATGTATTTTGTGAATTAGGTTTTATTTTGCTCAGCTATGTCAACCGCCTGATTTTTATTGAGTTATCAGTTTATACTAGGAAGATGTGACATGCAGTACACTTTCCTGGGGCTATATATACAAAATAGTAGCTTTTGTCCCTTATAACGTATAATGGGTGGCATATGGCATTTCAGAGGAATTTTAATAATAATTTTGATGGGGAGCGTCTGGCCATGACTGGGCATATGCAGACCCATCTTTAATATTGATTGGACCCTGGGCAAAACTTTTCTTGGGGTCCCCCCTCATGCAGTTTCGCTCTCCACCTGCTCTGAAACATAAAATAAATTGCAGCTAGACTCAAAATCAGTTTACTGAATCAGATCAGGCAGATCAGACGTTACAGTGTATCATTACCGCTCACTGACTGGTTGCTAGAGGTTACAGCACACATTACGGCTCACTGATTAGTTGCTAGAGGTTACAGCACATGATTTCTGCTTGTTGATTGGCTGCTAGAGATTACTGTGGATATGACCTCAGGGGGGCATGATATACATATCAATGCCGCTGGCCATCGCTATTTACATATAACTGCCGCCACTATTTACAAATGCATGCCGGTAATTTACATGTCAACACAGGGTCTGCAGGTGAGTCATCTGTACACATCATAAGAGCAGAGCTGGGCAGCATTAGTAGCAGCACTTCACACTGAGATATTAGGACACAGCACGGGACTAAAACCTCAAGGGACGAGGCAATTTAAACCAGGATAGTTGGCAAGTATAAGGCAGCTGCTTTGGGCCCCACAACAATAACGGGGCCCAGGGCAGTTGCCCCTTTTGCCCTGCCTTAAAAACGGCATATGAGGTCTACTAGTTGGATGGTTTGTAATATTATGCATAATATGTAGGCATAAAATAGCTGGCATTCTGTTGTATGCTATGAGCTATGAAAAATGGCTTCTATGGAGGTGTTATGACATTTCTAAATTTAAACTGGGTAAGTTCTGGTAGGTGTGTGATAGGGCTGATCCAAAGTGGTTAGAAATTAATTCAAATGCATCAAAGAAAGATTGTGTTTTTTTTGCTGAGGCTTGTTTTCGTAGGAGTCTTTTACCTTGAAACACGCCGCATTGTCAGTTTATATTGAGGGAATTGAAGTTGATTAAAGTTTTGATATTGAAGTGTGTAGTAACAAAATTATAATTGTAATATATAGATCTATGTTTGCAGTTCCCTTGTTACCTACAGAGTGATATAGATTGTTGGAGGAGTGCAGCCCTCATTGGTGGTTTATAAGGGAAGTAACAACTATTCACTTTTAACATGAATTCATAAAAAATAAAAAACTTCATGCATTACATAATTCTAAGATAAGTAAACTGATCTGTCTTCATATTAGCTTTGTGGTATTCTCTATACTGCAGCAATGAGAAAGGGAAGAGCATCTCTCTAAGTCAGTAAAGGGTTTGTTGATTAAAGTTGGCCATATCCAAACCCTTAATAAAATCTCTTAAGCCCCCGTTCTCACCAGTGAGATGTGTCATGTGATTTGACAGGTCCAAATCGCATTGACAAGTCGCACCATATTGTCAGCAATATTTATATTTATACTACATGGTTGATTGTTGTATACTTACCCTGACCTTTTGTAACAACTATATTATAGATATATGATTGACCTCCTCATAACAACCCTGAAGAAGGAGACATTCACAGTCTGAAACGCGTCGGGGGAAAAAAGAGGATTTCATTGTAGTGCTATGAATGTGGTGATTTTGCACACAGATATGTAACCATTCCACTTTCAATGTGTGTTTTTATTCTGATACAATGTGTTTAATAAACTGTACTTTTTTAGGTAATTTACATTTGTAAGTGCCTTAAAAGTCCATTTGAAGGTAACTTTCTTGTGTCTAGATTACTTGGATGTGGCACTCCATGAGGATATAATCACTGATACAACTCTCTATATTGTCAGCAATAGAACTGTTCATATCGGTGCGACGCCGACTTTGCAGTGCCGCACCGATTTGAAAAAAAGATCCTGCACTATGTTTTGCAATTCCAGATGCGATTTGCATAGATATCTATGCATGAGTTTGCACAGATGTTAGCCAAGTAGCACCTGAAGTCGCACTGACCTGATGCTTTGAAATCATGCGATTTCAAGTGAAGGCGCAGGATTTCAAAGCCGCATTCAGTGCAAACGGGGGCTTAGACTAGCCATCACAGATATGAGGTGGTAGGCATAAGAGTGCCTAGGCAAAGGAAGTACACGGCTATTTTTTCAGGAGGAATTCAAGACAAAAAAGTATATTTTCCAGGGTATGGCTTAGGCATGGATAACATTTCTAGATGTTCCCTATAACGTAGCAAACCTTCGATTTTCACTTTTTGAGCTCAGATCCGCTTTAACATGCAAAAATCTATTTTCTGCTAGGTCATTTTTAATTTTGGTAATTGTCAACGCAATGCCCTGGGCCTTTGTTTGTACCCCCCCCCCCTTCCAGGACACATATATACAGCCTTCTGATATAATTCATCGGTCCACTGCTTTACCAGGTTCTGCATTGCCATCCTTCTCTCTGATGCCATTGGGAACTAGCTGTCTCCTCCTGATTCTTAGGGGAGGGGGGGGTGTTGCAAGAAGAGAAGAGACAGCTAGCCCCCCGAAGATGCGCTGCAGCACAATATGCATTGGGATGCATGACAAGGGGTATCCCAGGAGGCTGCAGGCAGCTGTGGAGATATGTCATTGTAGCCTAGGCGAGAAACCTGGAAATTCAAAAAATTTAATAAAAATATGGGGCAGAATTCATGAACCACTTGGACTTTTTTTTGGTGTCACTCCTCTGCTCTTTGATGGGCCCTCTTGCATTAAAAAAAATGGTACTTACGTATTTTTTTCATTTTTCTTGTGTGCATGCAATTGTGTGAGAAGAAGGGGAAAAGAATGAATATTAGGGAAAATGAGTAGCAAGGGTGAAGATCCGCTTTGCCATTTGCATGTATAGAGCTATTCGGCTTAATTTATTCTGCCTTGGTTATCACAAACTTTGGAACACCCACTGAGGGGTCCTATGCAGGCCTCAAAACTGCGAGGACAAACTTATTCTTATTTCTGTTTATTTATATATATATATATATATATATATATATATATATATATATATATAAAATATGAACATCCCACGTAATACCTAGCAGTAGAAAATCAGCTTTGACATAACTCATTATATCATACCTGTCAAACATGGTGCTGCAGCCAAGTCTCCTGCTTTTATTATTCATTTTTTTCACATTGATCGCTTTAGACATGACATGCCTTAATAAGATTTAGCTCTGTTTAAATACCCAAATCCAGTACAGACAAAGCAAATTAATTGACAGGAGTTTGTTTATTAGCCAGAGGTCTTTTTTATTCAGAAACAGTAAAAAAAACAAAAAAACGTTGATTTCCTTTTTTTTTTGCTTCCTTTGCCTGGCTGCATTTGAATTGCTGGTTAGGAAATCAGAAGAGGGATGTCTGCAGGCCTGTTTGCTGCTACAAAGATCAATTCAAAGGCTGTCTTGCTTGAGCGTTTGTCTGCACCCGATCACTGTCAGGGGTGACTGCACTGCGCTCTGTAAGCCAAGAGGAGTAAATAAATTCACCTGCTCTTAGCAGAACTTAACCTCCTCTGTGCCAGGAGGATCTGCAGCACATAGTCCTTTCCTGAGGGTTTAAAAACACAGTTTCATCCGCACAGTTTAAAAGGAATCTCTTGACTCGGCCAGGAAACCTCTCCAAGTACACTATATATGTATGTAACATCATAAATCATCTTCAAGTACATTTTCAAAGACAAGCTGGCCTATTAAGACTGTGAAAAGGGCATTGTTGATGTTCAGAGAGCACCAACCTCTAGCATCCAACCTCAAATCATCTCTCCACTGATCCGACCGCAGTGATCTGAACTCTGATTGGTTGCAATAATTTTTTACACTTTGCATGTCATTATTGGTCTTTGTGCTACCATGTAGAATATGGCACGTTGATAATCAAAGGATAAGCCAATCTAAAGTTTTATGCCGCGTACACATGATCGGATTTTCCGACGGGAAGTTACGGATGTGAGCTTGTTGGCGGTAAGTCCGACCGTGTGTATGCTCCATCGAACATTTGTTGTTGGACTTTCCGCCAACAAATGTTGGCTAGCATGCTCTCAAATTTTCCGCCAACAAATGTGTGTTGTCGGACTTTCCGATCGTGTGTGCGCAAGTCCGTCGGACAAAAGTCCAAAGTACAAACATGCATGCTCGGAATCAAGGACGAGCTGGAAGCGCTCGGTCTTGTAAAACTAGCGTTTGTAATGAAGATATCACGTACATTTTGTATGTCACTATGTTCGTAATTTTTGGCCAACATTTGTGTGACCGTGTGTATGCAAGACAAGTTGAAGCCAACACCCTTCGAACGAAATTCCACGGTTTTGTTGTCGGAAATTTAGATCGTGTGTACGGGGCTTTAGGGTTTAGTTGATACTGAAGTCCAAGATAAACAGTCTAAACCCAGACTCGCCAGCCCCGTTTTCCCCACACCCACCATTTCTCTACCTCCTTTCTCATAAGAGCACCCTCCAACCCTTGCAAAAAAATCTTAAAAAAACATACCCTTTTCCTGGTCTCCTTGGTCTGTTCATGTGACATCACGGTCCTCTTTACCCTCCAGTGGTGGATGGATCTTAAATTCTGCAGAAAGCAGTGCCATGTAATAATGTGTCGCTACACTCGTCTGGATTCTCCTGTGATTTTAGGGCAGGGAGTGGGGGTAAGGTTCAACCCTAGACTTGCCAGGCCTCCAATTTTATCGCCTTCTTTCCCATTGGATCTTCAAATAGCATTCAAAAAGTTTATAAAAGTGACACAGCAAAGAATTGCAAAGTTTCAGAGCCACGCAGGACCCCATTCATCGGGAATGCCTGATGAAGGGATCCTGCATGGTCCCAAAATGTTGCAATTCTTTGCTGTGATGTGAATGCTTTAATAAGCTTTATGGATGCTATTCAAAGATCCACAGTGTGCTGGCGATATATGTTCTAACATTGTGTTAATACTTGTTCCCAGCTGGCAGCTGCTACAGCACCCACCTGTTATAAGCCACTTCCAGGAAAGTGCGTGATGGGAATATTTGATCTCTTTTATATATTTGGATTTTCCTATGGGAGCGTACTTCAACCCCTAAAAAATCTTTATACATACCCTTTTCCTGGTCTCTTTGGTCTGGTTATGTGACAAGACTAGTCCTACTTACCCTTCGGCGGTGGACGGATCCTGAATGCTTCAAGGAGAGGCACCTTGTAATGATGTGGTGCCGCCCTCTGCAGCATTCTCCTGTGGTTGCGGGGCAGGGGTTGGGGTTAAAGTCTAAATCCAGAATCACCAGGCCCCCCATTTTCCCCACATCCTTCCCCAAAGAAGCATCCTCTCAAGCCTTGAAAAAAAATCATTAATATAGACACCTTTCCTGGTCTTTAAAGTCTGGTCATTTGGTATTATAGATGCCCTCTTTACCCTCCAGCAGTAGATGGATCCTGAATGCTGCAGAGAGCAGCGCCATCCTCATAGCATTCTTCTGTGGTGCCAGGGCAGAGGGGGGCCTTTGGTGCCCTGGTTTCAGGGGGAGTGGGTTGAATGGCGCTGGTTGTCATCACCTGGAGTAACAGTGCCGCATCACTGGACTAGTTAGTCTGTGGTGGACAATGCCAGAGATTGTTTAATTTTTGAAACCTGATAGATTTTTACCTTTTTTTACCCAAGCTAGAGTTTAACTTTAAAGTGCAACTACTCCAGTATGACAGTCGAAACAAGTACCAAATACAGGTACTATGTATAAGCCTCATACAGTAACAAACTTATTTTAACTTTTTTTTTTTCCTCACATGCTCCCCCTCTCAGACACTGCAGCTCACAGTTGGAAAGTTTAGCAACCAAGGCAGTGCTTTCCACCCAGACAAGACCTGGTGTGGCCAGGTGTTGATTTACAGGCTTGTAAATCAGCAGGGATTCGCCCCCTTTCCAATGTTTTTTTTCTCTTTATCCCACTGTAGTGCAGGCAGGTGCACAACCTTCATCACAGTGGAAACTCTGCTCTGAACTCAGGAGCAGTGCAGCATTATTGCCATACCATTACAGGAAGCTGCATTTGGTGGACATCACTGGCAGGAGCAACATGTATTAGTGGGGCTAAGAGAAAACTGCTGAGCTGGATTCCCACTGTTGCGTGATGTCACACATTAACATGCTCTGTGTTAGGGCAGCCCTGCATGAGCAGTTGTGTGGCACACTTAGTAAAAAAGAACAGATACCAAGAATAACCCAGATAGAAAGCAATAGTGCTGCAAGTTTGAAAATGACTTGCTAAGCTATTGCTAGACTTTCCAGGCTTCACAAGATTGTTGCACAATTGCAGCAAGTCCACATTGCATGACTCCAGATCAACTTTCTTTGCAAACATTCTGCAAGCCTGCTGCAAGTTCTGGTTCAGTTATGTTGTTCAATAGTCATCCCACCACAGGGGTCACTGTAGCTGAATTTTCATGCTGTAGACTTGCAGAGCTCTTGCTGTAGACTCACCACTGCAACTTTGCTCTTGCTAGAGACTTGCCACGCAAATTTGCTACAAATTAGAAAAGTGTCAACTAGAACTTGTGCTTCAAGTGCTCTGCAAGTGTACAACTTGCTAGTGAAATTGTGCAACAAGTTAACAGACTTACAATTCAATACTGCAACAAATTTGTGGCAAGTTATTCTTGCTATCTGGAAATTTACAAGATGCAAGAGAATGTGGTTCCATGCAATATTCATGTAGACATAATGCCAAAAGGAAATATGAGCCACACTCCAAAATGTAGCTCTTCGTTCTACTTAATTTGTCAAAAGATGAAAGCTGCATACATTAATGTCTCCACTGCTGGCTTGCTCACAAGGATAGGGGAAGATTGAAAGGAGCAAGTCTGGAGCAGAGCCTTGGATTTGCGTAGGTTTCTGTAGATCTAATGCAGTTATATGAGAATTTCACACAACGTGCAAGAATAAAGAAGTGATATTGGGCAGATACCATCCATACAGAACTAGAAAACATACTAATGCCCCGTACACACGGTCGGATTTTCCGACGGAAAATGTGTGATAGGACCTTGTTGTCGGAAATTCCGACCGTGTGTAGGCTCCATCACACATTTTCCATCGGATTTTCTGACACACAAAGTTTGAGAGCAGGCTATAAAATTTTCCGACAACAAAATCCGTTGTCGGAATTTCCGATCGTGTGTACACAAATCCGATTTACAAAGCGCAACGCATGCTCAGAATAAATAAAGAGATGAAAGCTATTGGCTACTGCCCCGTTTATAGTCCCGACGTACGTGTTTTACGTCACCGCGTTCAGAATGATCGGATTTTCCGACAACTTTGTGTGACCGTGTGTATGCAAGACAAGTTTGAGCCAACATCCGTCGGAAAAAATCCTAGGATTTTGTTGTCAAAATGTCCGATCACTGTCCGGCCGTGTGTACGGGGCATAAGAATTACACCCAGATATACAAACCAAGATAAGGAGTACTGTGCAGCCTCTATACTTACAGAATAAGAACAAGCACTGGAAATTGTAAATCACATACAAAAGCATAGCTCCCAACTGTCCCCGATTACGAGGGACTGTCCCTTATTTGGAGAAATGTCCCTCTGTCCCTCATAGCTACTCATTTGTCCCTCATTTTGGTCTGATCTATACAGTTGTATACAAAATGCACTTTTTAGCTTTTAACAAAGTGTTTCCCAATGCTAAACCTTTCATCCAATTTGTAAATTGCTGCATTTGTACATTTAAAAAAGCCAATATAAAGGAATAGGAGTGGTAAAAAAAAGCACTTGTGGGTTTAACTAATCATTTTTTTGTTTAATTCTTCTTTAAGGGGGCGTGGCAGGGGGTGTGTCCTATGCCTACATACTTTTGCCCATAGGTGTCCCTCTTTCCCATCTCAAAAAGTTGGGAGGTATGCAAAAGACGGAAAGCAGTACCGTGTCATGTTTACTCACTGCATGAGAGAAATGAAGGGATATTTCTGTACATCATACAGGGAGACTGGGTGTAATAGGTTAAAATAGGGTGGCACCCTTGATTTTAGTCTGATTGACATGGCCGTTACGGTTCCTTTTATAAAGGGCAATGTGCTGGCCCTGAACCGATAGTAAAAACGTACTTATTCTCCAAGGCTGCTTATTGCAAACCTGTAAAGATTTTCATGATTTCAGTACAAGCATAAAATATATAAAAGAAAAGCAAGTGTTTTCTGTATTGTTATGTATGTATTATGTATTGTTCTCAGTAGTTATTCCCTTTACTTTTATTTATTTTAGCTAAAGATTTTTCTGTGTTAAAACCAAGGTTTGCAAGTACGTATTTTTTTCATAGAACATTTTTCAGATTGATATGGTGGCCCGACGTTCTTCTGGGTTTCGCATCTTCAGTTACCTTAACCTGTCCCGAGATGATGTGACTTCCATGCATGTGTGCATCCCAGCTTAGTTTTTATTTATTTTTTTTGTAGTTAAAAGGTAGTTGTGTGTTAATACCAAGGTTTACTATTAGAACTGTCCATATTTGCTTTATGGGAAGACCTCTTTACACAGCTGAGAACCAAATTACCTTTCCACAGATTGCAAGGAATGCCCTGTGCCCTTGGCAAAGCCCTCTTAATAAAAGGCCTCAGCGAAGATATCCAAGCTGTGCTTTTGTATATGTTTATATAAGGTAATAGAGTCTTCTTATAATACCCATTTCCCGTGTAAACAAACACGACTAATGCCTGTTTGAAACCAATAAACCTCTCAATAGAGAAGAAAGCCATAGCAATTATTTTTAAAATAGAATTTTTTTTAAGTGTTTTATTTGCATAATTTGGTTCATTCTTCATGAAGCCTGAGGAAAAGTGCAGGTTAGTGAGTTCCATGCTTTCAGCTCGGCAATCTCTCTTAACCTAGTACACCATGGGTGGGAGGTTGCACAGCACATGAAAGATTCTTGAATGCCGTCAAGCCTTGAAACTAATGTGAGAAGCTTGATCATCTGCCTTTGAAATAGATCAGATTAAAATAGACCTGTCAGTAGATCCAGACACAAACTGGCACAGGTAGAACCCACCCCAATCTAATTATGCATTATAATAATAATGATCCCTTTCCATCAAATACGGGGCACATTCACAATGTAAAAAACAAACTTAGCTTTAGAGCTCAGGTACACACCCTATAGTCCAACCTTTCCCCAAATTTGTACCCCAGAGGATACCTTAACATCATTTTCATATCTTGGGGAACTCTTACTAAAACCAATTAATTGAGGGTCATTGGGAAAAATTTACATTAGTAGAAAGAATGCCCCCCTGACAGTAGTGGGCAGAATGCCACCCCTAAAAGCAACTAAAAGGATCATTGGTGTCTTGCTGATGGCTTTGCCAAGTGGCCTTGATCCCATGCAGACACTAATCAAATAGGAGGTCAGTCAGCCACAACACAAGGAACCCTGGTTAATAATGCATGCTATAGTCAATACTTCATTTATCTGCTGTCTGCGAAAGTCATCAGTTGACTTTTATCGTTGCCAAGGAGTTATTGCAATTTTTGCCTCATTATTTTAGCACTGTCTCATTGAATACGCCTCTTCTATTTTTTTTTTTTTTAATTATGATCTGTCTTTCTCTGATTTTGAAAACTGTGTAGCCCGGACTAGCATCCATAACAACCACTGCTGTGTTAACTTTCATTCTATGATCTCTATAAGAGTGGAGTGTATCTCTATGAGAGCCAAGTCTGATTTTATTAAATTAGTCAGCAACAAATCCATTTTTCTTAGCTTCACATTTCATCAGTCAGGTTTTTTCGCTCTCTCTGTCCTTCCATCTTTCTGTTTCTCCTGCTGCAGTTTACTTATCCAAGTTTAGATTAAAATCTGGACTTGTGCAGGCCAAAGATTTTATTTTACCTTAGAGGCCCAGCAGGGAATGTTAAACTGTAGTTTCAAGCAGAAATCCATGCAACCTCTCCACTGGAAGCCTTGCTACTATCTCATTTAGTGTAATGACGTGAGGGATAGTGCAATAAAGTTGTACATTCAAAATTAATTTCTTTGGAACTGGTACAAAAACAAGGAAGTACTAATCTGTGAGCTGGAACAAGCCCAACATCAGAATTGCAGTGTATTTATTAGATTGGAAATTTGGGAGAGCAACATTACACTTAGCACAATATAAATGAATATTAACGTAGGAAGTATTGTCCAGCTAAAATTTCAAGGAATCAGGAGAAATAGGGTGAATCTCCCCAGCTGAGAGACAGCAATAAACATCTGACAGAGGTTTTTATCTTTCTCCTTCAGGTTTAGGTCAGGACTCAACCTGAAGGACCCAAACTTGCTCATCCAGGTGTTTATGGACCTTGCTTTGTGCTGTGGTCCAAATCATTTGGTGGAGGGGGGATTATGGTGTGGGGTTGTTTTTCAGGGGTTGGGCTTGGCCTCTTAGTTCCAGTGAAAGACATTTTGGACAATTTAATGCTTCCAACTTTGTGTGAACAATTTGGGGATGACCCCTTTTTGTTCCAACATGACTGCGCACCAGTACTAGCTGCAGCCTATTCATAAGGGGCGCCTCCCCACCTAATCTTCATGCGCCCACCCTAATCTCCATGCGGGGCGCCGACACATGGATTTCTATGGGTTTTTTTGTGAAGCACATGATTAGAGCCAGAGGCTTTAATTGGCTTCAAAAAGATTGGGCTTGGGGGAGCTCTCCAGCCACTTGTGACATTATCGAATGTTGATTCACTATTGTCTTCCTGCTTCTCCTTCTGGCCAATCCGTACAGAAAGCGGGTCCTAAGACTGGATTGGCCAAAAGGAGAAGTGACCGGATTGGCCAGGAGAAGAAGCTGGGGAAGCCACCTAAGCCGTGTGTGACCTAGATGAGGTAAGTGCAGGGCTGGCAGGCGGGTGGGTGAGCGGGGGGGTTTGTTTGCCACCCCCCCCCAAAAAAATGGAGCACCAGCTGCCACAGACCAGTGCACAAAGCAAGGTCCATAAAGACATTGATGAGCAAATTTGGGGTGGAGAAACTTGACTGACCTAGACTGGTTCTGACCTCAGCCCGATAGAACACCTTTGGAATTAATTAAAGCAGAGACTGCAAGCCAGTTTCAAAGGGTAGGCCAACTCAATATTGAACCCTACGGACTGCGATGTTATTAAATAAAGTTCATGTGCGTGTAAAGGCAGGTGTCACAATATTTTTGACAATATAGTGTATTTTCAAGGATGAAGCAAAGAAGGGCAAAATTAGAACCAAAATATCTGATGAGCACCTTGAGAATTCATTAAGAATTGTTACTACATCCATCCAATCAGATATTGATGTTTTTGTTTATAAAAAGCATTGTTAAACATTGCACTAGTTTTATGTTGCCCTCTTTTATTTTGATAATAAAAAATATTACAAAAAAAAAAATTACAAAAAAATAAAATTTTATAACTCAGATAGGTACATTACCTATATCAGTGATCGTTAACTTGTGATCTGCGCGACTTTTTCTGCTCATCAGCTCTCCTTCTTGTTAGTATATTTTATGTGTGGCTCAAGACAATTCCTCTTCTTCCAATGTGGCCCAGGAAGGTCAAAATGTTGGACACCCCGGCCTTAAGGGAACCCTTTAATAATTTTCAGGTCATTGGAAAAATAGCCCCTTAAATTGGTGTTGAGTGGGATAATTTGTCCCTCTTACAGTGGTGAATCAGAATGCCACCCATACATATAGCTAAAAAGATCATAGGTATAATTCGGCTGATTCTGCCAAGTTGCTTTGGCCCTGAAACTATATAGGCACCATCCAATGGGAGGTCAATCAGCCACAATCCAAGGAACACCTAGGGTCCTCTGGAGGAACCCTAGGTTCCACAGAACCCTGGTTGAAAATGGCTGGTCTGCTAAGAACTTTTAGCTTTTCATATTGTGTCAGAAAGGGGGCATTTGTTAGATTCTGACCCCTGTCATGCACCCCTGTCGTGCCACCTGGATGACTGTCTGGGTGGACGTGTGTTGTATTTCCCAGGCTGCTGGGCCGGAGTTTGGGCCTATCCCAGGCACATCTGCCTACTAGGCTGTCTGAGGGCCTATCCAGAAGCAAGAGAGCAGCATAGGGTTGGGATTACAGCTTGCAGTCCAACCAGAAGTGACGGTTCTGCTGGCCGGAAAACCTGTTGTGGTCGGAGGTAGAGAGAAAGCTGTCGCCACTAAGGGTCCAACCACCTTATTACCAGGGACCACAGTAAGTAGCTGAAGCAAGTACCGGAGCAGTATTCTCACCCACCGGGGACGGGAAAGAATTTGGAAACTTCAGCAGGTGTCAAGCCAGGGACCCAGCCACCGGAGGTGACGCTTGCAGAGCAGCCTTGTGTGCTAATCCAGGGACTGAGCAGGCCAGTGGGATGAAGCTGGACAAGTATCTGGAGTGCCAAGCTAGGGACCCAGCAGGGACACGGGGGTGAAGCTTGAGGAAGATACTTAAAGTGGTTGTACACCCACTTTTTGGACTTTTATCTATAGGTAAGCCTAGAATAAGGCTTACCTATAGGTAATGGAAATATTTCCTAAACGTGCGCCGTTTAGGAGATATTTTACTTGTAGTCCACCGGACATTCCAACGGCGCATGCACGGGGAAGAATTTAAACTAAGTGCCGTTCCTTCCCAAGCCTATGCCGTTAGTCGCGAATCCTGTGCTCATGGGCAAGGAGTGACGTCACGCGGCTTCGGCAAATCACAGAGCCGGAGTCTGTGGCCCGGAAGGAAGAGGGCCAGAAGGTGGACGCTGCCCACACAGGGGACATCGCTGGATTCTTTTGCAGTTAAGTGGCACATAATGGGCTAGTATGTGATGCATACTAGCCCATTATGCTTTTCATTTGCAGGCTGCAGCAGCTAGAAAAAGAGGAAGTAAAACTCATCAGGGTTTACTTCCTCTTTAAGTAAAGATTGGAAGAGCTCAAGAGATTCGGTGGCAGTAAATCAGCAAGTCTAGTGAGAGAGACTGAGAGCTCAGTGGGTTGAGAACCTACAAGAAGTGACTGTAGAGAAAGTAAAGGAGTTTGTTACAACCTGTGTTAGGAACTGTTCTAAGACTGTTGTCATAGGAGACAGCATTCCTACACATGCAGATGTGGTGTCTTCCTGGATGCCTTTCCCTGCATAGCTGTCTACCTGTAGAAGTCTCGGAGTCTGCTAATTAACATTGCAACTACCTAAGGGTGTTCTGGCCCTAACATTCTCTCCCACAGTTCGGTTCAAGAGAAATAAAATCTCTTTGCATTCAAGAAGTGTCTGGCGCCCATGAATCTACCTCACGCTACACCTACTATGCCTTAAAACCCACTATATATGGAAGGATGTCAGCAGCTCTTGGCTCTGAAAGTTCTCATTAGACTAAAAGTGGGCCTGGAACCTTGCTACACTACATTTAAAAAGCTATTGCAGGGTAGGAAGGCCTCCTTTAGAAATAAGCTATGCCAGGGCATTCCAGGTAAAGATTGGACAGATGGCAGATCAGGCTTGAAGTTTAATCAGGTTGTCTGGCTCATGGAATTTTCCCAGACATCTATAACCTATAAAACAACATGGATAAGTAGTCTGAACAGATAAATGGATAGTTAGCTGGAGGGAGATGTAGATGGACAGAAGATTAGATACACAGGGTATGCAGTGGTGGACAGCCTGGCAGTTTACATTATTTTTCTAAGACACAAAAGAAAATATAATTGCGGTCTTATTTTATTTTATCACACTTTTAATTGAGGAGTGACAAAACTCCAGTCCAACATCACTTAACTGCTTAGTTTTGCTGATCACCTTTTTGCTGAAAGCCACGGTCAGTGGTAAGACTTGATTATTACTATCTCAAAGCCCAGCTTCCGCCTCAGACATCACTGTTCCTTTCTGTCTTCTAAGAGGTCTATGGGTAAAGGCAAAAAATCATGTGATATACAGTGATCAAAAATCAACATTAATAAAACATTTTTACACATTTTGGATTCAGTCATTATAGGAGGCCTATAATAAAAGGTGATATAGCAGTCCTCTATTCAGGTTGCCAGTTGGGCATTGTGAGTGGGGTGAGCGGAGATTAGAAACAGTTTGAATTCATAGATGATTTCTAGGCAGATATAGAAGACACAATTGATGTGTATCTGTATTTATTGATATATGATTAAAGTGGCATTAAACCCAGACTATGAAAAACTCTCCTTACATGCTATATAACAGGGAGTTTATACTCACAAAGCCACTAAAGCATTTGTTTTTTGTAGAGTGTAATATACCTGGTTGATCCTGCCTTCAGATGCCCCTCCCATCTTCTCTGTTTCTCCACTGCAGGTTGATAGTGTGTAGACCAGCTGATGTCCTCTACAGAGCATTCTCAATTTCAGTTCCCTTCTAAGCTTTTTGTTTTTCTGTTTTTTCTCTTCTGTGCAGCCCACATAACTATAGAGTCACACATGTAGGTGTATACTCAGTGGTAAATGACACTCTCATCCATCCCTCCTCCTCCATGTCCTTCTATTGCTAAACACTATGAGGGCGGGATATAGTATGCTGATTAATTATATTCACTAAGAAACTCACGAAAAAGCTTCGTTTTAATATAAATCAGTATTAAATATATCAAATGTAATTGCTGATACCTGTAAAGTAAAAAAAGAGCCTGAGATGCATCAAATGAAAGCTAGCATCAATTGACTTTGACTCGGCCTACACCATATTACCGTATATACTCGAGTATAGGTCGTTTCGAGTATAAGTCGAGGCCCTAATTTACCACAAAAAAATGGGAAAAACTTATTGACTCAAGTATAAGACGAGGGTTAGAAATGCACAGCTACTGTAAGTGGAAAAGAGGGTCAACAATGCCCATTTGCAGCATCACTGTGCCCATTTGCAGCCATAGGTCCCCTGAACTTCAAACTCGGTAGTTAAGGGTTCCTAGATGCCCCCTAGCTGCAGCCAAAATTTGGGGTCTCTGAACCCAAAGGGTCCGAAATGACATTGCTGCAGATGGACACAGTTGCCTGAATTTGGGGCCCTGTATCTTGGGGCCACTTAGTGCTAAGAACCCCAAATTTGGTGTGCAAACACAGTGGAACTAGCACCATAAAATTTCCAAAGCTGGTGTTTCTAGCACCAAGTGGCCCCAAGATACAGGGCCCCAAATTTCAGTTCAGAAAATGTCAAGCACTTTTCTGCAGCAGAGAATGACATTTTCCGAACCGATTTTGGGGCCCCATATCTCGGGGTCACTTAGTGCTAGGAACTTTAGCTTTGGATATGTTGTGGAATCAGTTCCACTGGGTTTGCACACCGAATTTGGGGTTCCTAGCACCAAGTGGCCCTGAGATACGGGGCCCCAAATTCGGTTCGGAAAATGAATTTTTTTTGCTGCAGAAAAGTGCTTGACTCAAGTATAAGTCGAGGGGGGCACTTTCAGCACATTTTTTTCGACTTATACTCGAGTATATACGGTAATGCACAAAAAATACACATTTGATGTTCAATAAAGTTTTATAGGGAGCTATAAACAGTTATTTGATATTTATAATCTAATTTTATGGTGGGTGCTGTAATTTTAATTGCTCTTCTGAAATTTTTCTTTTTTTAATCATGTGACTTGCACGACACCAATCAGGGCTGGCCAAATACAGACTCACACTGTAGAGAGCATGCATCAGCAGAGTAATAAAAGCCACTCCCAAAGATCTTTCCCTGCAGATGACAAAGAACAGGGAACGATCATGGGACCACACACCAGCACTGTAGGAATAAGGTACTTACAGTAGAGGATTATAAAAAATAAGATACAGTGGCATGATATTTGTGATTTATGGGAATTAATTATGGTAATTTACACTTCTCCATTTAGTATCACTTTAAATGTGTTTTTCATAGCAAAAGAGGGATGAGCTCATCAGTCTGCAGCTTCTGCTGCACCGTCCAATCTCAGGCTAGGGGAGGGACAAGACCTGTAAGAGCTTTTTCAGACGTGCTCTCTGAAGAGCGATCCATGTTTTCAGAGGGCATTTGACAGGCAGTAAGGAGGCGTTATATTGCCTACTCCCCACTTGATTTAACACTACAATGCTGCCTACCATACCGTGCACGCAGTTACATTGCAGCCCTATTAAACTCAATGGTCAAGTTTGACAGGCGTTACTGCCTGTCATACTCTGCACCCAGAATTGAAAAAGTTGCAGCATGTGTACAGCCCCATCTGACTATATTGGGACGATCTCGGTGGCTGCCTGTTTTTACCACCTCCCTCATCACATGCCTGGTGATAGGGTATTGCGCGACTCCGAAATGTTGCACTTGTCTTTGTGATGTGATCCAATAAAAATAATAAATGTGATGTGATGGAATAAAAACTTTTGGACAGTGATTGTAGATCCATGGCATCCATATGTACACTTTCCTAAAGGATCCAGCTGGTAATCGCTACAGCACCCACCATTGATGAGCCTTGTTTTCCAGGAACGTGTGCGATAGGAATATAGACAAGACTTTACCACCTCCCTGGCGGCCCATCTGAAAAATGTTATGTTTTACTTAAAGCGGAGCTCCACCCAAAAGGGGAAGCTCTGCTTGTCTGACTCCTCATCCCCCTCCGCTGCCACATTTGGCACCCTTTGAGGGGAGGGTTTTGACAGGTACCTGCTCCCGCTTCCAACTGAGTTTTCCGCAGCGAAGATAGTTGGAAGTTCACCCCTCTCCTTCCCCCCTCAGCCGGTTTATTCAGAGTGCAGCGCGATTCGCCGCAAGGCTTCACTACCGGTTTCCCTTAGCCGAGATGGTGGCGTCAACACCTGAGAGCCAATTCAATCGGCTCGGGTGAGGACACTGCTCGATCTCTGGACAGGTAAGTGCCCTAATAGTAAAAGTCAGCAGCTACTGTATTTGAAGCTGCTGACTTTAAATTTTTTTTTTTGGGGGGGGGGGGGGGGCGCTTTAAGTGCAGCAGATAATCCGGTCTCCTGCCCAGCCTGACTGGGGTGTATTGTGTGGCAGAGCTTTGTAAATTTCAGGCCTTAAATGGACAGAAATATATATCATTTGGCAGGTATGATATCTCTCATATGTATTTCATAGTTGGTAAGATTGAATAAAGCCACTAATCCATCCAGTTCAACCTGTGTGGGTGGGTGTGTGTTCATGTCCATAATCATTTCCCATATCCCAGTATATTGTGTTCACTAAGATGCACGTCTAAGAGTCTTTTAAAACTAGGGGTGCAACGGATCAAAAATCTCACGGATCGGATCGATCCTCGGATCAGAATCACGGATCGGATAATTTTCGGATCAGCAAAAAAAAAACAAAAAAAAAAACCCACACAAATCTTGTTACACCCACCAGAGTTTTAGATTTAAAAACTATTTTCAACACAAAATCGAGCTTATATGCATAAATACAGTATTTGTGCATATAAGCTCAGTTTTGTGTTGAAAATGGCTTTTAAATCTAAAACTCCGGTGGGTGTAACAAGATGTCCGCTTGCCCCCCTCTCACTCTATCATTATTGTACTGTGCAGGAGTGTGGGGTGTAGCAAGATGGCGGCGACAAAACGTCACTTCCTGTCGAGACAGCGGCTGCTTCCGGGTGTACTAAGATGGCCGCCGGCTCCGGAGCTAGGCCGAAGCCGCAGCCTTTCCTATGGCTGAGGCCGAAAAGTGCTCACGTACGGATCACGGATCGGCAACGATCCGTTGCAGCCCTATTTAAAACTATCAATACTTCCCGTTAACACCATTACTTGTGGAAGAGAGTTCCACATCCTTATTGCCCTGACGTTCCCGTGGCCACCTATGCTGGGATTACTATTGAGATATTTGTACGTTGCTATCATATCTCCTATCAAGCGTCTCCTCTCCAGGGAGAATAAATTGAATGCTTGTAGTCGTTCCTCGTAATTGAGGTCCTCCAGTCCCCTTATTAATTTGGTTGCCCTTCTCTGGACTCTCTCCAGCTCCAGCACATCCTTCCTGAGAACTGGTGACCAGAACTGGACGGAATACTCCAGATGTGGCCGAACCAGAGTTTTATGAATGCATGCTAATAGTCTGCTTGCTTTGCTTGCTGCAGCTTGACATTGCATGCTATTGCTCAGTTTGTCTTCAACTAGGACCCCCTGATCCTTCTCCATCCTGGATTCCCCCCAGCCGGGACAAACCACTATATTTAGTGGTCTGTCCACGCTTTGTAAAGTCTTGCTTGGCAATAATATTTATGTATTGGCACCACTGCCAGCCCATTACCATTGTAGGGTCAGGGCAGAATACAGAGTATTGTTTTGCATAGCTGAGAGCACTACGCAAAGCAATAGAACCTGATTGGCTCACCGTGTTAAACCTCCCTGAGGATCCTGTGCAGAGGTTTATGGTAAGAAGACGTGAAGATTTTAGTCCATTACACAAGCAGAATTTTTAAATACATTTAATGATTTCTAATGAACCCATAACCTGACTAAAGGGTGTTTTTTTTCTTTTATTTGCCTGGAGTTGTGCTTTAATGCTCTGCAGTAATAGGCAGCACCACCTCTGCTGGGAAATGATTCCATTAGTGATTGAACACGCTGCACACTTATGTTCTAGTTGTAATGAAATGTAACTGGTATTTAGCACAGAGCTCTGAACTATTGATCACACAGGAATTTTCCTATTGATTGCTTTTGGGCTTAATGAGCCACAACCACCATACTCGCCTTCATCCAAACAGTATCTGCATGGTCGTGGAGGGCTTTTCTCTAATTAGGACGCGTTATAAGAATATATAACGTGATGGGTTAGTGCTGTTTCTTTTTCAGTAATGTTGGTTAGGCCCCCCATGTATGGCCAGATATGTGCAAGTTGCGGCACATAGGATTTCCTTCAAAGATAAGGACTTTTAACCACTTCACTACCCGGCCATAGTAATATGACGTCCACAGGTGGGATCTCCCATCCTGGGTGGACGTCATATGACGGCCTGGGCTTCCCGGCCATCTAGGGGGCGCGCGGGTGCGCCCGCCGAGTTGCTCGGGACCCGGTGCGTGTGCCCGGCGGCCGCGATGTCCGCCGGGCACCTGCGATTGCCCGTTAACCGGGCCGGACCGTGGATCTGTGTGTTAACACACAGATCCACGTCCTGTCAGTTGAGAGGAGACCGATCTGTGTTCCCAGTACAGAGGAACACCGATCGGTCTCCTCCCCTTGTGCCTCCCCTCCCCCTACAAAAAATTGGGATATTTATTATAGCAAAAAGTAAAAAATATTGTGTTTTTTTCAAAATTGTTGCTCTTCTTTTGTTTATAGCGCAAAAAATAAAAACCGCAGAGGTGATCAAATACCACCAAAAGAAAGTTCTATTTGTGGGAAAAAAAGGACGTCAATTTTGTTTGGGTGATTGCATATTTATGTGTACATGAATGGCTCCTAGATTTTATCCCATTTCTGGTAAGAGTAATGTTTGTATATTTTAACCATTTCAATAAAAGGCACTTTCGCACCTTCCTGCCCAGGCCAATGTTCAGCTTTCAACGCTGTCACTTTTTAAATGACAATTGCGCGGTCATGCTACACTGTACCCAAACTAAAGTTTTATCATTTTGTTCCCACAAATAGAGCTTTCTTTTGGTGGTATTTGATCACCTCTGCGGTTTTTATTTTTTGCTAAACGAATAAAAAAAGACTGAAAATTTTGAAAAAAAAAGTTTTTCTTTGTTTTTGTTATAAAATTTTGTAAATAAGTAAGTTTTCTCCTTCATTATTGGGCACTGATAAGGCGGCACCGATGAGGTGGCACTGATGAGGTAGCACTGATGGGCACTGACGATGGGCACTGGTAGGCAGCACTGATATGCAGCACTGATCGGCATTGATAGGCGGCACTGATGGGCACTCATAGGTGGCACTGGTGGGCACTGATGGGCACTGATAGGCAACACTGATGGGCACTGAAAGGCTGCACTGATGGGTACTTATGGGTAGCACTGATAGACGGCACTGCTGGGCACTGATAGGTGGCACTGATTGGCATTGAAAGGCGGCAATGATGGGCACTGGTGGCTGGCAC
The DNA here is from genome assembly GCA_037952925.1 of Lithobates clamitans. Taxonomy (NCBI): domain Eukaryota; kingdom Metazoa; phylum Chordata; class Amphibia; order Anura; family Ranidae; genus Lithobates; species Lithobates clamitans. Next base: position 51,629 of record JBBGZY010002014.1, read on the forward strand.
TGATAGATTCAACTGATAGGCATCACTGGTGGCACTAGCACTGGCAGGCATTTTTGTTTGGCACTGATTGGCAGCTGCCTGGGCACTGATTGGAATTTCCCTGGTGGTCTAGGGTGGCATACCTGGTGGTCCAGTGTAGTGGCCATCCCTAGTGGTCGTGGCAGCATCCTGGTGGTCCTGGGTGGGCATCCGAGGGGGGGCTGCGCTGATAAACAATCAGGACAGACCACCCTGTCAGGAGAGCAGCCGATCCGCTCTCCTCTACTCGTGCCTGTCAGACACGAGTGAGGAAAAGCCAATCAACGGCTCTTCTTGTTTACATCGTGATCAGCCGTGATTGGACACGGCTGATCACGTGGTAAAGAGTCTCTGTCAGACACTCTTTACCTAGTTAGGAGTTGCGGTGTGTCAGACTGACACACCGCAACAACGATCTCCGCGATGCGCGTCCCCAATATCCTGAAAGACGTCATATGTCAGGATATCGCAACCACTTTGCCGACGTCATTTTGTTATATGGCGGGCGGCAAGTGGTTAAGTAGAAAGAAACTTGGACTGCCAAAAGCTCCCTTCAGCTTTAAAGGGTAACACCACTTTCATGGAAAAAAAAATAGCAAAAAAAATTAATAATATAGCATATACAATTGCGACACAAATCATATTGTAATTGAATGTAATTAAAAATTATCTTTCGTTTTCAATCTGCAGCGCTGTCATTTTCTGTAAAGTGCAATGCAATATGGCTACCTGGAGATGTTCTGTACACAGAATGTGGACAGAACGCCCCCCAGAAACATCATTTTCTGCTTGTGTGATTGGCTCACTGATTTTCCCAGAAGTCTGCCTAAGGTACAAGTCAGATTTCAGGCATCCCCTGCAATAAAAATGTCATTTTTGGTAAGATACTCCCAATAGGAAATAACGTCTAAAGAGATGCAGACACTGTAAGTTTCCTCTTTCGAGCCCTGATTCTGCAGCAGCTGTTTGATAATTATGAATCCAATCCCATTAGACTCACTCAGCACAGAGGAACAAACAGTGATTATTTCAGATTAACAAAAGGTAGGAATCTGCAATAAAGTTTGGTAAAATCCTTGTAATGTACATAGATCACCTAGATGTTTTTTTCTCAACAAAAGTGGAGTTACACTTTAAGGGTCACTCCACTTTTGTGGGGAAAAAAATCAAATAAAAAAAAAATTACCTTTTCTTTTCAATCTGCAGCGCTGTCATTTTCTGTAAAGTGCAATGCAATATGACTACCTGGAGATGTTCTGTTCACAGATGGTGTACAGCATGGGTGCTCAACATGTGGCCCTCCAGCTGTTGTGGAACTACAAGTCCCATCATGTCTCTGCCCTTGGGAGTCATGCCTGTAACTTGTCAGCCTTGCAATGCCTCATGGGACTTGTAGTTCCGCAACAGCTGGGGCCCCACTGGTTGAGCACCCATGGTGTACAGAATGCCCCCCAGAAATCTAATTTCCTGCTTGTGTGATTGGCTTACTGATTTTCCCAGAAGTCTACAGAAATCCCAGATACAAGACAGATTTTGAGCATTCTCTGCAACAAAAATTATATTTTTTGGTGAGAAACTCTCAAAGTGAAATCACATCTAAAGGGATGGAGACCCTGCAACTTTCCTCATTGGAGCCCTGCAGGTGCAGCAGCTGATTGATAATTATAAAACCACTCCCATACAGATTCACTCTGCATATGGACAAATGAACAAACTACTATATCTTCAGAATAACAAAAGGAATCTGCAACAAAATTTGACAAAATCATTTCAATGTACCGTATATACTCGAGTATAAGTCGAATTTTTCAGCACATTTTTTTGAGCTGAAAGTGCCCCCCTCGACTTATACTCGAGTCAAGCACTTTTCTGCAGCAAAAAATTTCATTTTCTGAACCGACTTTGGGGCCCCGTATCTCAGGTCCACTTAGTGCTAGGAACCCCAAATTTGGTGTGCAAACCCAGTTAAACTGGTACCACAACATATCAAAAGCTGAAGTTCCTAGCACTAAGTGGCCCTGAGATACGGGGCCCCAAAATCGGTTCGGAAAATGTAATTCTCTGCTGCAGAAAAGTGCTTGACATTTTCTGAACCGACTTTGGGGCCCCATATCTCAGGGCTACTTGGTGCTAGGAACCCCAAATTTGATGTGCAAACCCAGTGGAAATGGTACCATAACATATCCAAAGCTGCGGTTCCTAGCACCAAGTGGCCCTGAGATACGGGGCCCCAAATCCAGTTTGGAAAATGTCATTCTCTGCTGCAAAAAAGTGCTTGACATTTTCTGAACTGATATTTGGGGCCCTGTATCTCAGGGCCACTTGGTGCTAGAAACCCCAGCTTTGGAAATTTTTATGGTGCTGGTTCCACTGGGTTTGCACACCAAATTTGGGGTTCTTAGCACTAAGTGGCCCCGAGATAATGGGCCCCAAATTCGGTCAACTGTGTCCATCTGCAGCAATGTCATTTCGGGACCCTTTGGGTTCAGAGACCCCAAATTTTGGCTGCAGCTAGGGGGCATCTAGGAACCCTTAACTACCGAGTTTGAAGTTCAGGGGACCTATGGCTGCAAATGGGCACAGTGAGGCATGCAAATGGGAACAGTGATGCTGCAAATGGGCGTTGTTGACCCTCTTTTCCACTTACAGTAGCTGTGCATTTCTCACCCTCGTCTTATACTCGGGTCAATAGGTTTTTTCCATTTTTTTTGTGGTAAATTAGGACCTCGACTTATACTCGGAACGACTTATACTCGAGTATATACGGTACATAGATCACCCTGAGGGGTTATACACAGGGTTCTCGAGTGTACTTATGGCTAGAGAACTACGTTATAATTTATTATTATTATTTTAATATACAAAGACTGACTTTGTGATCCAGCGTCACCACCTACCAATCTATTACATACTATGAAAGTATATTTTGTTAGGGCAACCAGCACGCCTAGAGTGCTTAAAGTGATATTTATTGTGCTGCCTGTTATTAAGCAAGTTATTTGCAATAGTCTTTTATGTTTCTGACATGTGCAACTCAAATCCTGGGCAGCCATTAAAGTATAGGGTATAGGAGGCCATTTGAAGCAAAATAGGAGATAAGCAAACTTTTTTCTAACAGCAAGAGACGTGTATTCCTACTTGAATATTGGTGTGCTTCGTGTATTTTCTTCCAGGTCTGTGCAGTAATTCAGTGTGAAACTTTGCCTGTAATTAAGACCGGTCACTGCAGTTCTCTCTCCTAGTGCAGGGTGACTGGTCTTGTCTCCGCCCCCTCCTATATTTTTCTGCAGGCCTGCTAAGTCCCGCCCACAGCTCTGCTCCCTGCACAGGCTTTGTGCAGCACAGTGAAGATGTTACTCCTGCTTTTACAAATTAATTACTTGGTTTGTAAAGGCATGCAGATTGGATGTATATCCTTTGTGACAATTAAAGTGGTGTTCCGGCCGAAATTATACTTTTTAAATAAAAATACCCCTATAATACACAAGCTTAATGTATTCTAGTAAAGTTAGTCTGTAAACTAAGGTCTGTTTTGTTAGTTTATAGCAGTAGTTTGTTATTTTATAAACTTACAGCAGGCCGTGGCCATCTTAAGTGTGGGCATCTGAAGCCAGACTGTATTTCTTCCTGGATCTCATCCTTGCAGATCTCGCACATGCTTAATGCAGCACAAGCAGTGTAATAGGTTTCAGGTCAGGTTTCCATAGCAACGGCAGTTTCAGAGGAAGTTGCCACCCCTTCCCAGAAGGCATTGCAAACAGGAAATGATGCGATGGGCCGCGGCCAGGAAGGAGGAAGGGAAAAATGAATACAGCAGATATACAGTAAGTGCTGAGAAAAAAAATAAAAAAATATCCAATTCGTTTACAGTGCACAGTTTAGTGAGGGATGCTGAAGAGTTGTAAAAGTGGGTGGAACTCCACTTTAAAGAATATATTTAAAGGGTATGTGCACTTTAAGACAAAGTGCACTTATCCTGTTTGTCTCTTTACACTGACCTAAAGTAACCCATGCTCACCGTCTATAGATGCATTCTTACCTGGATCCAATGGCCATGGCCTCCAGTGTTTACATCCAACAACCAAATATAACGTTAACCTACACATATGGGAGCTGTTTTACCTGCCAAAGGATTTGTATTTCTACCTATCCAGTTCTGAAATTGACAAAGCCCTGTCTAGTAGGGCAGAAGACCTGATTTTTTTATTTAATGAAAAAGGAAGAGAGAGTATCACTATCTCATAAAATAATGGGATTTTAACGGATATGTTTTTCATATGCTCACGGATATGTGAGCATTACAACGTACAAAATATAAAAAATTATACATTATTAACATTAGGTCATATAGATATTTGACCACAATTGATACTCAGTCCAGATGCTTGAACAGATGCTCGTATATGCGAATAGCCAACGCGTTTCACAGACTAATTATCTGCTTCTTCGGGGCAGCTCAACATGCATCTATGATAATGTCCAAGTTACCAGAAATAACATTAGTATCAACATCAAGTAAATTTCTTTATAATATTCACAATAATTATACATTTATTTAATATGGGTGCTCACAAAAACATTTAAATACTGACAAGAAAACGACCACAGCATCAAAGAGAGCATGGGCGGATCACCATCAAAGGAAAGTGGTGATGCCAGAATCACCAGCCTGGTCTGATGGGCGTCGGACCGTATACCAGGCACAATCCTCTTGATTTTATTATTTCTTTTTTGGCTGCAGTTTAGGCTAAATTGGCTAAAATCTAGATTGTAGGTGGCCCTGTCAGCACCTCCCGGCTTGTCAAACCTCGATCTAAAGATCGAAGGAGCCAGGTGGAAACTTCTCAGGCAAACAGCAACTGCAGCCAATACAGTCCATGTTCATGTATACAATACCTGGAAGGGAGATTTTTCTGTCCACGCTATTTAGAGCGGATGGAGGAATCAGGTGATATCTCTCATTCAGCACATGGGGCTAAAGAAGAGAAATCTTCATGTTTTTGGCTAGACTAACCCTTTCAAGTCTTGCGCCTCTTGCAGCCTGTGACTGGACAGTGAAAGGAGAAGTAGGACATGGGTGAGCTAATTTCTGCTTTCTCATCCTATCACCATGTCTCTTCTTAGCACATGAGCAATGCAACACAACTGATTGGCTGCGTGTCCTGACCCCTCCCCCCTCCCCTCCCATTTTCCTAAGGGGGTTTTCTTCTTCTATTCTAAATCGGGATGAGGTGACCAGTGAACACTGTATTCTTCTGATGCTGGAATACTTTTTTTATTACTATTTGTTTAAGAAAAAGTGTATGATTTATAAAAATGCTTTCACACTGCCCCCCCGCTGTTCTTTGGCAGCAGTGCAGGTGCAGCACAGTGTACCTTCGGTTTTTGTGCGGGTTAGCTGTGCTTTTCCATAGACTTCTATTATGTCCCGTGGTTTTGGTGCGTTTTCTGAAAGTGCACTAAAACCACAGGATAGATGTCTATGAGTAAGCACAGCTAACCTGCATGAAAACTGCAGGTACACTGTGCTATGGTCAAAATGCAGCGGATCAATGTAAAACACCCTTAAAGTCTAACCCAAGACATTTTTTTTTATTCTAGCTTTGGTTAGAATCAGGAAGAGCTACATTTTTTGTGAGGTGTCTTGTCTGTGAACCCATATAGGAAATTTCCCATTACATTCTGCTGTCTGTACAAGAAACGAGCAATACCAGGACAGGAAGGCATGGACAACAATAAAAACCTTTCCTAAGTAGGCCATACATGATTCATATATATATATATATATATATATATATATATATATATATATATATATATATATATATATATATATATATATATATATATATATATTTTATTTATACAGCGGGTTAATGGGGGATCATGAGTGAGGGGAACCACTCCCACTGAGCTTTTGTATTCTGCCAGCGAGGAGCCTTCACTTCCGGCAGAATACAATGATTAGTGTTGCTATAGCCAGCGGCACTGATCATTCTGGAAAACTGGACAGGCTGATTGTACACAAGTCAACTGATAGAAGGACTTGTGTGCAACCAGCTAGCCCATACATGGCTCGAAATTCGGATGGTCCCTGCTGAATCGGCAGAATTTCCATCCACGTAGGGCTGGCTTAACTTATTTTTGTCTGTTTTCGAATTGGAGATATATAAGAAGTGAGGGGAAATCTCTCCGATAGGGACAGCAACCAGAACCCTAGAGAAGCTCCAACCCTTCCCTGCTCTATCCAAGATGAGTTACAATTTAGTTGGGGTCTGACGTAATTTCTGCTTAAAGTAATTTTCTAGTAATGTACAAAATATTAAAAAAAACTTGTCCTTGAATTGCTGAAAACTAGTCTGTTCTCTGAATACATTTTCTGCTCATAAACAGCTATTAGTTCTTAGTCAAAGCACCTCTTAAGGGCCTCGCTGAGCTTTATAACAATGGCTCCAGTACATTACTGTTATTTTAATGCTGCCTAAAATGGTACTTGTTGCATTTATCTATCAAATCCGGGTAAATCACCTTTGAAGATATTTATACCTATAAACACAAACACCACAGTGTTCAGAAGACATCTCTAAAGCGTCGTACGCATGATTGGATTTTCCGACGGGAAATGTGTGACAGGCTGTTGGCGGAAAATCCGACCGTTTGTACGCTCCATCTGACAATTGTTGTCGGATTTTCTGGGGACAAATGTTGGATGGTAGGCTTTAAAATTTTTCGCGGACTAATGTCTGTTGTCAGATTTGCCGAGCGTGTGTACACAAGTCTGACGGACAAGAGTCCAAAGTACAAACACGCATGCTCTGAAGCAAGGACGAGCTGGAAGCGGTCGGTCTTGTAAACTAGCGTTCGTAATGGAGAATTAACATTCGTGACGTGGCAAATTATGAAATCTTCAAACGCAGCACACAATTCTCTTCTTCTTTAATGGGATAATAATGAAGCTGCTTTGCTGGTGATATTGATGGAGTTATTGCAAACACATTTTCAAAGGCTTTTTTTTTTCTAGTGATATCACTAATAATATTACTATGCTTGTTATTTTTTTTTTTGGTGCAAGTTACCACAACACCATTATCCCGTAGTTGTTAAGATCAAAGATACAACTATGTTGGTGTCTCTTGTTAATTTTACATTGTATTTTTTAAAATGTAACTGCCTACTCCTAAACTGTCATTTGAAGCCATAGCCAAGTATTATTCTACACAAATTTTTTTTATTGTGCATTAAAAAAAGGGCACAAATACAATTAGACATGCTATCTGCCAATAGAATTTAACCAAAAAGTGCATTCTATGCATCCAAAAATATAGAAAATATACCAAATCAAATCATTATTCAACCAAAAAAGTAAATAAAAGCCTCATGCATGTGTCCTGCTTCTTAATATAGGGGTCAACAAGGCCAAGAGTTGGTGAAAGCAGGGGTCCGTCATCCAGAGATAATTTCGAAAATCATCCTGATTATTCTCCTGAAGCTCCCGCAGCAAAGGCATATGACATAATTGGTCATGATTAATAAAGCAACCAATCTTTGGTCCAAGAAATCTTCCTCCTCCTGTTCCTGGGCTGGATGGGTCAAAGCAATAACTGCAAGGCCAATAATAAAAAACACATTATCTCCTCAGATTCCGCAACATGGCTGGTTGATGAACGGCCTTTCAGAAACTAACTGAAAAGCGCGAAATGAAAAGCGCGAAATGAAAAGCGCGAAATGAAAAGCATTAAATGAAAAGCACGAATCAACACTCACCAAACTTCTACTAACACGAAATTAGCAGAAGGAGCCCAAAGAGTGCTAAAAAGCTGAAAAACCACGTAGTACGTCAGTTCATTCGTGTTTGTTGGTCGACAATTGCTTGCCGTTTGTATGCAAGACAAGTTCCTGGCCAACGCCCTTTGGACAAAAGTCAGAGGTTTTGTCTGCGGAAAATACGATTGTGTGTACGAGGCTTTAGTCTCAATTATATGTGGACACTGGGGGGCAATAGTATATCTTCAACTGGAACCCTTCGTCGATGCAGCCAGATAACTGTAGGAAAAGCAAACAGGAAGGCGCAAACGCATAGTGCATTAGCGAAAAGTGTTTATTAACACAGATAGACACGAGCCAAATCCATACTCACAAGGGTAGAAAGAAAGCAAGCATTGTATCGCACGGCAACCAGATCCAACGCTGGTGAAGTGTGAACTGGTCCAATACTTGATCGGCAAACTGATATGTTTCGGGGAATTCAACCCCTTCATCAGAGCTATGCCAAACACAAACTCACATCCTTGTATATCAGCACACTAATGATCCACCTCCAAAAACAAGGGGCAGTATCTCAGCAACAGACAGGGCCAGTGACACCTCACCAACACAGGATCAGGTTGTGGCACAATGCAATGCTTGCTTTCTTTCTCTCTTGTGAGTATTGATTTGGCTCCTGTGTCTGTCTTTATTAAATCTTTTGGTAATGCACTAGGCGTTTGCACCCTACTATTTGCTTTTCCTATTTTTATACATATTTACTTATAGAGATAACACCTGCCTATAGATGTCAAAGGCTTAAGCCACATATACAGGGGCTGAATTTTAGAAGACTGGTCGAATGTCGGTTTATATTGAACGCCCCCAACATTCGGCCCATGTGTATGTCAGCCGGTCCGTTTGGGCTGCTTCTGTCGGATGACCCATGTGTATGTCAGCCAGTCCGTTTGGCCAGGTCTGCCGGACGAAAAAAGAACTATTAGTGTGTACCAGGAATTAGGCTAGCTTTTTTCAACCTTTTTACCCTAGGTGAACCTTTTGAAAGAATTTTTAGCTGTCATGAAACCCTTTTGAAAATGATGATATCTACAGTTCACATTAGTTTACATTAGTGTGATAAGTAACTTCTAGATACAGGAATAACTAGAAAAATAGAAATTGGTGAACCTTAAGTAGATCATTTTGTGACACCTGCCTGTTCTATATGACATAATTTTTTTCAATAATAATCATGAACTGAAACAAATAACGATGGTCAGGAAAGAAACACAGATTGTAAAAAGTGAAGGATCCTCTTACATTAGTGGTTTGAGAGAAGTACCTCCTTATTATTGGCAGTCAGCAAAAAAGTGCACCATTGGTGGTCAGTGTATAAAAAATATGACCTCTAACACTGGATGCTAGTGGAAAATTGGCCACTTAAATTGATGGTCAATGCAGGTGAGAGATCAATATAACACTGCTCAATGAACCCCTAGAAACCTTAAGAACCCTGGATAAGAAAGCCTGGTTAAAGCCGTATGCCATAAATTTATAAAAATATAACTTGAGTTACAAACTTGAAACACATTCCCTATATTTCCAACCAATAAAGATAGAAACACTGTGTAATCATTAGAAGAATAAAGCCACAATTGTAGGTTCGTAGACAATTATGTGCACTACTGCAGACTGTATGACAAAAAGTAATATAAAATAATAGCCTGAGCAGCCATTAATACTTACAAGATATATGAATATACCAGGAGAAAGTTGTGACTTAATATTGTGTTTAGTAGACGTCCAGACACATCTGGGACCCATTTGACGAGTTTGTCCTCTTTTGGCTCCGTCAGTTAGATTTGTGTGCATAATTTGGAAGAAAAAAGGACAGTCACTGGAATATTTGAGTTCAGAGAAGGGTCACTTGAGACCTAAGATATATATTAGGTTCAGACAACTTTGAGTTTTAACATACAAATTTTAGTATTATGCTTTGACAGGGGAAAGGTCCCTGGATCACATGATTGTTAAAAAAAAATAAATAAATAAAAGTTGCTAAGTCCACCACCATATCTCCATAGTACATGGGTGACTTCTGATTTGATTTTGTTTTTCTTTTTGCTTTCATGAATAAATTCATAAATGCTTTAGAGTATTATAACAAATGTCTATTGTGGATACAGAATATAATTTCATGACTTCTGACAAAATACCCAAAAATCAGATCAACAATTAAAAAGTAAAAAAAATGACACACACACCAACACTAAGCGTAATAAATACTGTATATATATTAATATATATATCTATATATCTATCTATATATATATATATATAGATAGATATATATCTATATATATAGATATATATATTTATATATATAGATAGATAGATATATATATATATATATATATCTATATATATCTATATATATATATATATATATATATATATATATATATATATATATCTATATATAGATATGTAGGAAGGCCAGTATGGTGGCCTGAATTTATGGGAGGAGCCCGGGGGGTACTTAAGCAGCCCGCTCACCTGTGGTGCTTGTCGGTTTCCTGTGCGCGATACACGTCACTAGGCCGACTATTCGATATACCAGCGTCCGCAAGTTCTTGCCTCGCAAAATTCCGTATTCGATACCGTTCTCAAAACTTTCGAAGTCCGCGTTTTTCGTTCGTAGTTTGTACCACGCGGCTGGCTTGGCTGTCGCAGGTAAGGTCCCGTCGGACTTTTCGTTTTCATATCAGGTCACTAAACCGTAATTTCAAAATTTTTCGTTTCACTCGCTTTTTCATAAACTGCAATGTATATCGCATTTTTCGTTTCATGTCATGTCACTAAACCGTACTTTCAAATTTCGTTACTCGCACTTCACTATTGCAATGTATATCGCTCGTACTTTCGATATGTTACCATTTCGACAGCACCGCGACGCAGACGTCGCTTCATTTCTAGCATGTCGGTGTTGAAAAATATGCATCAGTAAACAGCCATAGCAAGTCGCAATTTGCAAGTTATCGGATCAAGTCAGTTCGATACCAATCATTTCTCATTTCTGAAACATTCTAGAACTCATTTCTGACATTTCAAATCATTTCAAAACATTTCTCATTTCAGTCACCTACTGCGCTCCGATTCGAATCCAGTCGCATCAAAAAGATGCACCGATTCGTTCCGGTGTGCCCCAGTTATTTGGCCTCATTTCTATACATGCTCCAGAGTTACGTTATTGTCTGTCATTAGTACCTCTGTCATGCTTATCATTTCATTTCCACGTATCACGTTCCGACATGAATCCAGTCGCATGCTAAATGCACCGATTCGTCTCGGCGTGCCCCAGGATTGGCCTCATTTCTATACATGCTCCAGAGTTTCGTTTGTCAGTCATTCGTACCTCTGTCATGGTTATCATTTCATTTCCACGTATCACGTTCCGGCATGAATCCAGTCGCATGGCAATGCACCGATTCGTCTCGGCGTGCCCCAGGATTGGCCTCATTTCTATACATGCTCCAGAGTTACGTTTTCAGTCATTCATACCTCTGTCATGGTTATCATTTCATTTCCACCTATCACGTTCCGACATGAATCCAGTCGCATGGCAATGCACCGATTCGTCTCGGCGTGCCCCAGGACTGGCCTCATTTCTATACATGCTCCAGAGTTACGTTTATCAGTAATTCGTACCTTCTGTCATGGTTATCATTTCATTTCCACCTATCACGTTCCGACATGAATCCAGTCGCATGGCAATGCACCGATTCGTCTCGGCGTGCCCCAGGACTGGCCTCATTTCTATACATGCTCCAGAGTTACGTTTATCAGTAATTCGTACCTTCTGTCATGGTTATCATTTCATTTCCACGTATCACGTTCAGACATGAATCCAGTCGCATGGAAATGCACCGATTCATTACGGCGTACCCCAGGGCTCGGCCTCATTTCTGATACACGCTTCAAAGTCCGGATCATAGCTAGTCGCAGACATCGGGGGATTCATCCATGTCTCTGCCATGCAGTTACTACCATTCACTCCCACAACGCATCACCGTTCCGGAACCAGTCGCATCTGACATGCACCGATTCTTTACGGAATGCCTTGCTGGTTCCGACAGCATTTCATACCTATACCAGAGCTCGGTTGGTTGCCAGTCGCAAACACGGCACAACCAATTCAAGCCTCGGTCTAATAATCATTTCTCTCATTTCATTTCATACGGTGCTCCGATTCGAATCCAGATGCATCGAACAGGCACCAGTTCGTCCCGGGTGCACCAATATTTTCACTTGCCTCATTTCAATACATGCTCCAGAGCCCGGTTCTCGGTCGAATCAATGATGACGACCAGGCCGGACCTCTGTCATGGAGTCCATTCATAATCAAGGCAAACATTTCGAATCATTTTCATTGTCATACAAATCGTTGCTTCAAAAAATCAGTTAGCAATCCCTTCACGAATTGTCACCTTTTCGTTTTTCTCAGGTCAGTCAAAGTTCAGTAGGTCCCACCCTGCACCAGGTTGGACGATATCCCCCCAGGTAAAAAAAAAAAAAAAAAAAAAAAAAAAAGGGGAATGGGAGAATAAGTCGGGTAAGTATGACTCAGCGGATCAGAGGAAAAACTTGAAATTCATCTCACCCCTAATAGGTTACAGTCAACCAGGAAATAAAAGCTCAAGAGAATCTTCACCAGAGCAACCATGTCTCAGACCGGCAGCGAAGACCTCACGGCCCCTCTGTCACCTTCTCCGGTCTCAGAAAGTGGCAGCGTGCAATCCCTTAGGGGATGGACTATCCCCAAACTGACGGCAGAGCTCAGACGCAGAGGTGTCCCCTTCCCCGCCACAGCAAGGAAAGGCGAGCTTTTCAAACTCCTCTTTCCCCCACCAGCAGCAGGACCCAGCACCCAACAGGCATCCCTTCAGTCGATATCATCGGCCATTTCGCAATTACACACGATGGTGTCATCTCTATCCACCTCAGTTGCAGACGTCCAAACCAGAGTTGCACTTCTGGAGGCCCGACCGGCCACGGCTGTCCCCGACCCAACGGCAACTCAAAGCTTGACACCTCTTCCTGCAGGTACCTCAGGCTCGAGCCACATTGTCTACCCCTCCCACCTGGTCCCAACCAGTATCAGGAAGGACATCTTGGACGGCAAGGACGTCAACCTGGCCTCTCTCCTCATTTCCGTGCATGATTTGGCAGAAAATAAAGCCTACTCCTGGGGTGACATATCAGTGGTCCTTAAAGCCAAAGACCCCAGATTGAACCGCAAGCTAACAGTCTCAGAGTTTACCCTGGCCTTTGGCATGCTCAGAGATGTCCTGTGCTCAGCCACCCCTAGCAGGCGGGAAGAGCTGGACTTGTATCTCCATACTGTGGTAGACTTGGGCCACAAGTATGGAGGTTTCGCCTTTTACGATTACCATCGTTCCTTTTCAGCCAAGGCCGCGGCCAGACTCATACAGTTCCAGATCACGACAGATTGGAGTCTCATGGACACAGAGCTCTTCTGCCGCCACTTTGCCGGCTTACGCTCACCTCTGTGTGCGATTTGCCAGTCTTCCACCCACACTGCCACCTGGTGCGCCAATACGGCAATCAGACGGCCCTTCGAGTTTCCCTCTACCTCAGGTTCAGTACAGGGTCAGCCGATCCCTGAACCAACGCCTCAGGTGGACAAACTCGGACGCCCAGTCCGAACCGTGGGAGGGGCAGCCATCTGTAATAACTTTAATCATGGGTCCTGCAACTTCAGCCAGTGCCGTCTACTTCACCTCTGCACCTTATGTCATAGAGCACACCCTAGGATTTTGTGTGAAGTCAAGCAACACAAGAAGGCGTGACTAAGCCGGATCAACCTCTTATGGTTAGGATGGTATCTCACTTCACATCCCACCCCTTCCCTGGCCACCTTCCTTATCCAAGGCTTCACAGCAGGCTTTCACACCGGCCTCATTTCACTACCCCACACTACTCACGAGTGTGCCAATCTTCGTTCGGCACCCATTGACGAACAAGCCATAGATCAGCTCTTGCAGGCAGAGGTGGATCGAGGTTACGTGATAGACCCTTTCAGTTGCCCCCCTTTCAGCACATGGAGAGTCAGCCCTATTGGGCTTGTCAAGGGCAAGTTTTCGAATAAATTGCGTTTGGTGTACGACTTGTCTGCGCCTCATTCTTCCCACATACCCAGTCTCAATTCCCTGATCCCCTCCGAGGAGTTTTCCCTAAAATATTCTTCCGTGGACATGGCAATACAAGCGATCATCAAAGCAGGCACAGGCGCCTGGCTCTCCAAAGCCGACATCTCGGATGCTTTCAAGCTCCTGCCCATCCACCCATCCCTTTGGTGCTGGCATGGCATCAAGTGGAAGGAAGCATATTATTTTGCTACAAAGCTCACCTTCGGTTCGAAGAGTAGCCCGTGGCTCTTCGACACGTTCGCCCAGTCCCTCGGTTGGATACTATTACACAAGGGTCAATGCCATGAAGTCATCCATTATCTAGATGACTTCCTACTGATAGAACCACCCAGCAAGCCCCCAGGAGATCTCGACAAACTTAGGGTAATTTTTGGAAACCTCAATGTTCCTATTGCCGAGCACAAAGTCGATGGCCCAGCAAATAGCATCACTTTTCTCGGGGTCAGCTTGGATACCTGCGCAATGCAAGCCAGTCTCCCCCTCGACAAACTAACACGCATTAGGGCAGTCCTTCACGAGTTTACACACACCAAGGACTGTACCAAAAAACAGTTGCAGTCCCTCCTGGGTATGCTCAACTTCGCTATGCGAATTATTCCACAAGGCCGCACATTTGTATCACGCCTACGCAGATTTCTGTCGGAAACTCAAGACCCTGATCAGATTTTGAATTTAGACTCCGCAGCCATAGCGGACCTATCCATGTGGGAGGAATTCTTGTCCGCCTGGAATGGCATATCTCTATTCATACCTATAGTTTCGGTCCATTCACCCCAGGTGGTAACGGACGCCGCAGCCTCCACAGGTTTCGCGGCAATTTTTGGCCATCATTGGTTTTCAGGACCCTGGCCTCAACAGATACTATTGATACCCGGCTTTTCCCAAACATCTGCCCTCTTTGAGCTTTACCCCATAGTGGCAGCCGCACAACTCTGGGGCCACCACTGGACAGGACAAACTGTAGTCTTTAGCACCGACAACCAGGCCACGGCAGACATCATCAACAAAGGCAGGTCCAAGTCCCTAGCAGTCATGTCCTTCCTGCGCAGGTTGGTACAACTGTCTTTACAACATCAGTTCAATATACACTGTGCATTTATTCCCGGCAGATACAACTCAGCAGCTGACGCACTGTCACGTTTCAATTATTCCTCCTTTTTCAAACAGGTTCCCGATGCCGATCCAATGTCGGCCCCTATCCCTGTCTGGTCACAACTGACCCTGGACTAGTTCAACATTTACACGGAGCTACACAACTCATAAATCATTCCCTCTCCTACAACACACTTAAAGCCTACCAGACAGCTTGGAAGGCCTTTAACAAATTCCTCACGTCCTGCCGTAAAGGACCAACAGATATCAAGCAGGTACTGGCCTTCACTGCACACTGCCACACGCAGCTGGCCTTATCCTACAATACCATCCGGCTATACCTAGCCGGCATTCAACATTTTATGGCGCTTGAAGACCCCACGAAATCTTCACTATTCTCATCTCACGCTATAGGAGCCATTCTAAGGGGAATTCAGAAACAACAACCAGTCATCAGCACTAAGCGCTTGCCCATTACGGGACCCATCTTTAGGGACATGTCAACTATTCTGGCTACCTCGCCATTCGGTCTGCTCCGCAGCACGGTCTTACAAGCAGCGATATATCTAGCGTACTATGGGTTCTTGCGCCCTGGCGAATTCACCTCTAACAAATCCACAGACCGAGTACTATGCAGACGACACTTACTTAGATACCAAGACCACTTCATCCTGCACCTCGAGGTCTCTAAAACCCAGCAAACGGGCTCAGGAGCGAACATTCACCTCTACAAAACCGACAACAGCTGGTGTCCAGTCGCCGTACTCAACCGGCTCCTGTCACTCCTGCCTGAACAACCAGACAGCAGTCCCCTTCTACCGTTCCCAGTTAAACCCTTAAACGCCTCTCAGTTTGTGGAACACATAAGAATACTTCTCCGCAATCTTCATCTTAACCCTAGTCAGTATTCCGGACACTCTTTTCGCATCGGAGCAGCCTCCGCGGCGTCCCGCCACGGGGTTCCAGACCACATCATTAAAAGACTGGGCAGGTGGAAGTCGGCCTGCTTCGCCCGGTATATCCCCAATCCACAAACAGAGATGGCACAGGCATTCTCCAAATTGGCTCAATAAATAATTGAAAATCAATAAAATCATAACCCTACCTGAATGTTTTTGCCCCCTTATTTTGGCATACCGGCCATTAGACCAAGGCACACTTTCAGGTCCATTTCATATGGTAAGTCCACACTTTCAGGTCTATTTCCGATGGTAAGTCCTATCTTTACTGTAAGTGGTATCCATGTACATACCGGACATAGGGCTCCAACCATAAGTAGGAAGGCCAGTATGGTGGCCTGAATTTATGGGAGGAGCCCGGGGGGTACTTAAGCAGCCCGCTCACCTGTGGTGCTTGTCGGTTTCCTGTGCGCGATACCCACCCTCCCATCCCCATTTCACAGCATTTCTCAAACTATTCATTTCTCTTACAGAATAATCATTTCTTAAACCAGGGTATGCCCCCTTATTTTGGCATACCGGCCATTAGACCAAGGCACACTTTCAGGTCCATTTCATATGGTAAGTCCACACTTTCAGGTCTATTTCCGATGGTAAGTCCTATCTTTACTGTAAGTGGTATCCATGTACATACCGGACATAGGGCTCCAACCATAAATATATATATATATATCTATATATAGATATATATAAAATAAATTATGCTTAGTGTTGGTGTGTATGCATTGTGTGTGTTTTTTTAATATGTATATTATGTGTATCTAATAATAGGTGTTCGCAAGTGCCCTTGTGTGTGTGTATAATGTATGCTGTACACATACATACACATAAATTTTATTATGCACATTCTGATGGCGTCTGTTCCCGCGCCAGACACAGACTACGATCCCTCAGTGCTTAGGAAAGCCAAAAGCTCCAGTACTCAGAAGCTGTGATCAGATTTCACGGTTACTACCAAACATCTGCAATGAGATTTGAAAGAGAAATTTAAAACTAATTCTACCAGAAGCCTACTAACTAAAAATGCACCCTACAATAAAATGCAGAGAAGCAATATATTAATGTCCTGATAGTTTGACCATAAAAAACTAAACACAGAAACAATTTTCTGTTCACTTGCAGTCAGTAATAGGAAAGTCCATTGAGAGTCTTCTTTTAAAGTATCAGTAATTCAAACTGAACACATTATTTTAAAAATGCATAAGAAGAGTACTTTCAGTGAAACCACATGTCAGAATGATCAGTAGATCCAAAGAGAAAGAGCCTAATTTGTATGGAAATCTCAACTTTTCCATTAAAGGTCAAACCTTGCCCCACCACCGCCCATCTCTCAAGCCTTTCTATTGGTACTTTAGTGTGATGTGTAGACTAAACCTGGCAAATACTGAAAATGTCATATTATTCCTAATGAACCATCCAAGTTTTGTTCAGTGGGTGGCCCTAACGGTGCCACTCCGCCCAACATCTTTCGATAAAAAAAAATCGAAGAAGCCAGGGCAGAAATCTGTCAACAGCCGAACAGCACTTGCGGGCATTGTTTGGATATTCTGACAGCTGGCATTACCTGCAGACTGAATGAAATAAGTTTAGGGCCAGCTTTAGTTACAAAATAGGACTCTTGGAAGGTTGAAAAAGTGGGACAAATGTAATCTACACCGAAAAGCTAGAACATAACTTAATCTGTCTATTTTGATAGGTGGTTTCACTAAAGTTTTTTCATCCTAAGCACAATTTCATTGGCTATTTTTTTAACATGGTTTTTTGTTTTAATGTGTCAGCATGAGTTTGAAGTGCTTCTTCAAAAGAGCCACCAATCAGTCTCTACAACTAAGCCCTATGGGTAAAATGCTTTAGAAGGGTGGTCCTAGGTGAGGGCTGTCAATGTCAAGCTTGTGGATATCCTTCCCAATAAATGTACGCCATTGATCCCTCCATTGTTCGGTGGCTTTTTTCCTAGCACTTGTTCCTTGTGTGAAGACGGCTCATATAATCCCCGGCACCCGGGTTTGAAGTGGCATTGAGGAGGTATGGTTTGGATTAAAGAGTATTTATGTCCAAGCTACCAAGAATCGTTGGACTGGCCCTGAGGGTCTGAATCTCTGAATGTAGGAAAAGAGCCTGTAGGGAAAAAATGTAAAATAGTATTTGCAAAGGCTAAATATTTTCTACCTTAAAATATAACTAGCTTTTATCTTTGGATAGTGTGGAGAGGGCATACCTGTCAGGTTTGTACTGCTATTTGTGCACTCATTAGGAAGATTCTATCTTCTCTATTAGTCCTGTATACCATTATCACTAAAAGTGAAAGTAAAAGAAAATCCCAAATTTTTGGTTTTACCCAAAATAAGAATAGTAGAGATATCTTCCAATGCGGACACTAGTTCTAGTGACAACCAGAGATTCCCTTGCTTTAGAGAGATTCTCTCACTTCCTGTTTTGGATATGGGATGGGAAGTGAAAGAAAATCTCCCAAATGGGACACAGATGGCATAAAAAAACCTTACAGGGGTTATAACCTCCCTTCCTCTATCCAACATGAAAACAAATAGTTTTGCCTTTACTTCTGCTTTAATGCATTCTCTGCATTAGGGTTAAAAAAACACCAAGATTAGTTCCCCCCCCCAGCCACCCTAAATATTTACATGAGCCACTGTGCCCAAGAGCAGCATCACGGCTCTCTCTCTCCTCACTGGCTTAGATGTAAGCCCTGTGGCCTCACTGGATTTGATTGGCTCTGGCTCCTGCTGCTCTCAATCAAATCCAGTGAGGGGGGTGGGACCGAGCCGCACTATGTGTGTCTATAGAAACACATCCTGACTTGGGGGCGTGAGCCAACACATCTGCCCTCATTCCAAACGCTTGCTATCCGGGCAGACACAGAAGAGAAGGAGCAGACAGCGCTGGTGGGGGACCCCAGAAGAGGAGGTTCGGGGACGGTCTGTGCCATTGCAAAGAGCATATAAGTATAACAAGTTTATTATTTTAATAAAAATAGCCTTTAGTGATGCTTTAATATGAACAAGTTGTTACAGTAATTAATACAAAGTATTATAGTGATGCAGTGCATTCTGCCAAATGGCCTCAATTCTTATATTGTATGTCCTTGCCAGATTGGGAATTAAGAACTGTGTGTGTGTATTAATTGTGATATACATCAATGGAGAGTTTTCCAGGGACTCAGTCAATTCAAAAGAATGCCTTTTGGGGCTTTTTGCCCACTTTTATTCATTCAAACATCATAGATGGATAGAATTTAGAATGAAAAAACTTAGGAAAAGTCTTAGGAAAATGAGTACGAAAATTCTCAGAACATTCGAATGTCAATTGAAAGGTTTTGTTTGCTTTTGATTTTGGAAGTAATGGACTTTGCTGAACAAAAACCACATTCACTGTTGGAAATTTGTTTGTTCGAGAAAAAATCCTGCTCCTTCGAATCTTCTTGTCACTGTGGTTGAAACGACCGTCAATTTGACCCTACTAATAATTAGAAAATCAAATTTACTTTCTTATAACATTATTTTCCTAAGAATTTTTGTTTGAAATTCTACCCATCTATGGCCAGCTTAACACAGTGTTCTGCCCATGCAGGGGTTGTTTGATATAATGAACACGGGCTTATTTCAGTTCCTTGGTTATTATGTAGCACAGCTCTGTCTATTCCTCTTTAGGACAGAGCTACCCCCGTCTCAGCCTCTCTGAGACATCAGCCTGGCTTGGCAGACTATCTACATAAACCAGGCAGACCGGAAATCATGTGCTTCCCACATGTCAGTCTTCAATGCGCTCTTGTAGCACATAGGAGTAATGTCTTTTGTAGGCAACTTGACTCCAATCAGCTTCATACCTGTTCATACATATATCAAAGCAGGTGTAGTAAACGCTCAAAGGGCAGTCTGCATTAGATACCTGGGAATGACCCATTGCTGTCAGTGTGGCAGATGTAATAGGCAAAAAATGGGAGGTAGAGATTGTTGGGTGGCCCTGCTTGCTCATCTGCTTAACACATCTTGTGTTAAAAAAACTTCTCCAACTCCTGCATTAATACCCAATATGATGCAGGGGGAAGATCAGGTTATTCATGAGCATGATTCATTTTTGGAGAAAAATCAATTGTTTTTACACTTTGGGGGGGTCAAAATCATGGAGGTGACCATTCTTGGTAAAGAGTTTTTTTTTAACCTTTCGGAATATCTTTGTTACCTGAACATGTACTACCTCAGTCCGTTGGGTTTTAGCTTACTTTAATAGTAACATAGTTTTATACCGTCTAGAATCATAGGATATTTACTGTATATCTCTGATTTGGGTAGAACTATGTCTTGTGGAAAACTGTTCCACAAACCATTTAAAGTCACCCTATCAAAATGGTAAAAAAGAATACCTGTAGAAGAAGAGTCTCTATATTTGCATTTCTGGTGACCCATATCTTTCAACACTGCCATAATGCTGCTCCATACCTCCCAATATTTTAAGATCGTAATGAGGGACACCTACTAGCAAACATATGTAGGAATAGGACACACCCCCTTAAAAGAGAATTAACCCCAAAAAATAGTTAATGAAATCCACAAGAGCTTTTTTTACCACTGCTATTTCTTTATATTGGCTTTTAAAATGTACAAATGCAGCAATTTAGAAATTAGGTAAAAGGTTTAGCACTGGGAAACACTATTTGAAAGATAAAAAGTGCATTTTATATACAACTATATAGATCAGACCAAAATGAGGGACAAATGAGGAGGAATGAGGGACAGAGGGACATTGCTCCAAATCAGGGACAGTCCCTCGAAATTAGGGACAGTTGGGAGCTATGCTGCTCCTCAGTTGGCACAAGTATTTTACCTGTCAGGCAGGTTGAAAAGCTATTTTCTCTGTTACACACAGTGGTTCCTTGTATGTGTTGTAGTCATGCACCAACCTGCAGGAGGAACCACTGCATGCGGTGGAGGTGGCCATTATTGTGAACAGCTTGCCATTGAATTTTCTCTATAGAACATTGATATCTCAGTACAAAGTGATTACATCCCCCTTTTCCTTATAGCCAAGATCCTGTATGCTCTTTAGTAACTTATTTTCCATTTTCTACATCGAAGACATCCTCTGTTAACTTATATACAAAATTGAAGTGCATATTTATCAGGAAGTCATGCTATTGCCTTGCCTAATTACCGTATATACTCGAGTATAAGCCAAGTTTTTCAGCACATTTTTTTGTGTGCTGAAAATGCCCCCCTCGGCTTATACTCGAGTCAAGCACTTTTCTGCAGCAGAGAATTACATTTTCCGAACCAACTTTGGGGGCTCCTATCTCAGGACCACTTGGTGCTAGGAACCCCAAATTTGGTGTGCAAAGTTGAACTAGCACTACAACACATCCAAATTTGGGGTTCCTAGCACCAAGTGGCCCCGAGATATGGGGCCCCAAAGTCGGTTCAGAAAATGTCATTCTCTGCTGCACAAAATTGCTTGACATTTTCCAAACCAACTTTGGGGCCCTGTATCTCGGCTTTGGATATGTTATAGTGCTAGTTCCACTGGGGTTGCACATTAAATTTGGGGTTCCTAGCACCAAGTGGTCCTGAGATATTGGGCCCCAAAGTCGGTCAACTGTGTCCATCTGCAGCAATGTCATTTCAGGACCCTTTGGGTCCAGAGACCCCAAATTTTGGTTGCAGCTAGAGGGCATCTAGGAACCCTTAACTATTGAGTTTGGAGTTTGGGGGACCTATGGCTGCAAATGGACAACGCGAGGCTGCAATTGGGCATTGTTGACCCTCTTTTCTACTTACAGTAGCTGCGCATTTCTCACCCTAGGCTTATACTCGGGTCAATAAGTTTTCCCAGTTTTTTGTGGTAAAATTAAGTGCCTCGGTTTATATTTGGCCCGGCTTATATTCGAGTATATACGGTATATCACTTCTGAGTCTTTTTTAAAATATGTACAGTATATGTGAAGCTGACCATACACTAGTAGGTGTTGAAACAAACTTTCGTACGCATATTCATATGAAAGTTCACAGTACATTTGATGACTTGACAAATGTTGTTCGAAAGTACATCAAATTTTTGCTTTAAGCAGTCAATTTAAAAATCCATGGACTTCAAAGAGAATGACATACTCTGTAAAAAAAAAAAATTCATTCAAGGAAAATCTTCCATTCTGCTCCTTTGAATTTTCTTTTCACTGAAGTTGAAAACATTGATTTGACCCCACTAGCAAGTAGAAAATCAAATGAACAATTGTGTATGGCCAGATTTACTGTTAGGTACACATTAAGGCCTCATCCACACTGGGCTTCAACAATGCCACTTTAAAAGGTATTTGACTTTTTTTTCTGCCTCTAAGGCCGGGTTCACATGTAAGTGGCTGGGGTTCCCAGCATGGAGTCTGGTGTGTCTCTGTTCATCGGTTCAGGTGCGTATCAGGTCTGAATTTTTGCTGAATTTGCACCTGAACTGGACCCAAAGACGTACAGGAGCCTTTTGGAATGTGGACCGTGGCCACCCCAGACCTGTGTGGTTTGGCTCCTTTGTGTGCTGGGCACACTCCATGTCATGTGAATTGGATGTGGGTAAACCCGCATCCAATTCGCACATATGTGAACCCGGCCTCAATGTCCCTCCATGCTAACCTATGTGTTCTTGCACACATAGGCATTTACAGTGCATCCGGAAAGTATTCACAGCAGTTCACTTTTTCCACATTTTGTTATGTACAGCCTTATTCCAAAATGGATTAAATTAATTATTTTCCTCAAAATTCTACAGACAATACCCCATAATTACAACGTGAAAGAAGTTTGTTTGAAATCTTTGCAAATTTATTAAAAATAAAAAACGATATAAATCCTATGTACATAAGTATTCACAGCCTTTGCTCAATACTTTGTTGAAGCCCCTTTGGCACCAATTACAGCCTTAAGTCATTGAGTATGATGCTACAAGACAGGACGCTTGCCATTCAGGCCAATGAGTTCAATCTTTGTTTCATCAGACCAGAGAATTTTGTTTCTCGTGGTCTGAGAGTCCTTCAGGCGCCTTTTGGCAAACTCCAGGCGGACTGTCATGTGCCTTTTACTGAGGAGTGGCTTCCGTCTCACCACTATACCATACAGGCCTGATTGGTGGAGTGCTTATGTACATGTGATATTTTTTTCATTTTTTATTTTTAATAAATTTGCAAAGATTTCAAGCAAACTTCTTTTACGTTATCATCATGGGGTATTTTTTGTAGAATTTTGAGGAAAATAATGAATTTAATCCATTTTGGAATAAGGCTGTAACATAACAAAAGGTAGAAAAAGTGAAGCTCTGTGAATACTTTCCAGATGCACTGTACAGTAATACCTTGGATTACAAGCATAAAATCATTCCAGAAGAATGCTTGTAATCCAAAGCACTCGTATATCAAATCAAGTTTCCCCATAGGAAATAATGGAAACTCAGATAATCCGTTCCACAGGGACTGCTTGTCTATGCAGTACTGCATGTGGCCAGAGGTGCGGGGGCGCCGGAGACACTTGGAAACACTCGGAGACCACTCTGAGACACTTGTAGTCTCTCGGAGACACTCGGAGTGTTTCTGAATGTCTCAGAGCGTCTCCGAGTGTCTCTGAGCGTACTGCACACCCCACAGGCTTGAATGCTGCTCATCTTGCGAGACAACGCTCGCAAAGCGAGTCAGGATTTTTTTTTTCAAAACAGCTCGTATTTCGAAAGGCTTGTAAACAGCGTTACTCCCAATCCGAGGTTCCACTGTATAGGCAGGAACAAAACAAAACCTAGAGCCAGCATGTTCAGGAGAGGAGTGTTTTTCTGCAAAAAAACCCCTTGCCTAACCGTGCGTTTAGCTCCTGAGCATTCATTTATTTATGGCCCCAATAAATTAATATTGTAATGTAATGAATGAATGCCCAGGCACTTGATGCGTTTGCAAAAACTTGTCTCCTGCCAGGAGAAAGGCGTTTAGAAGAGATGGTCAAACCAGGGCCGTCTTTAAGGCAGGGCAAAAGGGGCAGCTGCCCTGGGCCCTGTCATTGTTGTGGGGCCCAAAGCAGCTGCCTCATACTTGCCAACTATCCAAGTTTAAATTCCCTTGTCCCTTGAAGTTTTAGTCCAGTGCTGTGTCCCGATATCTCAGTATGAAGTGCTGGTACTAATGCTGCCCAGCTCTGCCCTATTGTTGTGTACAGATGACTCACCAGCAGACCCTGCGTTTACATGTAAATAACCGGCATTCATATGTAAATAGCGGCGGCATTACTAAGTAAATAGCTGCGGACGGCGGCATTGATATGTAAATAAAGGGGGCATTCATATATATATCATGCTCCCCTGCAGTGAGGAGAAGATGTGCTTTAACCTCTGGCAACTAATCAGTGAGCCGTAATGTGTGCTATAACCTCTAGCAACCAGTTAGTAAGCAGTACTGATATGCTGGCAACCAGTCGCAATTGCTGCCTGATACAGTAAACTGATTTTAAGTCTAGCTGCTATTTATTGTATGTCTCAGAGCTGGTGGAGAGTGAAACTGCATGGGGGGGGCCCCAAGAAAATTTTTGCCCAGGGTCCAATCAATATTAAAGACGGCCCTGGGTCAAACGCTCAGTATGCATGAGTCCTAACGGTAAATATGGACACACTTTGTGTGTTTACCCGTTAGTATAATAAGAGCTGAATGTAATCCACCAATTAGCAATACAACTATAAGTGCAAAAAATGAAAATAAACTTATGGCCATGGTGCGCTGTTTTCACCGGCACACCGGTTGTCTAATGCTTGTAAATTGACATAATGTTGATGACCCCTATTCTACTATATGACTTGGTGTGATCTGCTGACCAGGATTGTGTACTTTTATGTCCTGGCTTTATAAAAAACAAGGTAAAGGGTAATGGTCCCCGAAATTGAACCTTGAGGGACCACTTAAACTGTTCATTGCATGAATCATTGGCTACAACTCTCCAAAGTTACACATTAGCTGTTTGTAAGCAACCATGCACTTTGCAAAGTCCAAATATACTATATCTACATCCAAGTCTCTGCTTCCTTCCACATATAGAGCAAAAATGTTTTGGACAATATCTGTTTTTCATACATTTGTGCTGGCTTTCATTTATAGTATGTTCTATCAAGTTCTCTTGTACGTTGTCCCTTACCAACCATTCAATTATTGATCCTACTTTATATAATAGAGAGCCAGACCCCCAAAAACGAATATTTTAGGTGTAGGTGGAGGCTGATGGTCAGCTCCTGGTTTTCAATGACTGTATGGTATACCCAGCGAGTAGTTTCTCTGTAGAATATCTGTTCAGGAATAGTAGGAAGAGACACGTCACACTACACACTAATTATAACACAGAAACTATTTACTGATCAAAAACGTTGTTCAAAATTGCCTGATTATTAAATCTGTTTAGGGATAACATTTTCTACATGTGGTACCCACATTTGCAGCCATGGGCATTCAGGGGCAAATTCAAGGAATGCAGGTCCCAGCATTTGTCCCTGAACACACAAGGCCCTAAATGTGGATATGCGTTCTCCTTTGACAACATCACCTATGACGAAACGCGTCTGGAGAAGGATATGTGCTGACGTCACCACGCTGTCTCGTTAGGAGGACGGGAGTTTGTTTGTAGCCGGCCGGCTTTGCTGTTTTTATGCGCGATTTTTAACTTTCTAAATGTAAATGCAATACTGTTTTTTCTAAATAAGTATCTGGTTAGACAATATTACACTATGGTTGGTTTTCTCTTTCTGAGTTTGCTGCTGAGTTTGTATCTGAACTAATGGTCCTGGGTTGAACGGTGGTATCTGTGTTTGGATATACTTATGCAGCCATCCATCCAGAGCCTTTTTCCATGATCTTCCATGCAAGCAAAGGCTGGGCTATAGCCACATGCCTGGTTTTGCTTGCCATCTGGTAAGCGAGTTTTTCTAAAGGTGGTGGCACACTTCGTTGAATGAACTCACTGTGGTGTCAATACTAGAAGAATCTGGTTTATTATTTCATCATTTTGGCCATTAGAAACATGATGTTTATTTCTACAATCAAATATTTTGCATTAATTGGACTATACTAGCGCGGCTTCTCCTATCTACCTAAATGTGGATACCTCTCACTGCAGTATTCAGCCTTATCCCGCCACAGCCAGCCCATAGACTTTGACAGGCTGGACCTTGCACCTGTCCCTCCCAGGTGCAATAAAACGCCTGGAGGGATGCAGTGCAGCTAGTCAGCAGTGTAAATTTTGATGTCAAATTTCGATTTAGTTTTAGTCATAGTCTTTTGACTAAAATGCCATTTTAGTTTTAGTTGTATTTTAGTCATCTGAATTGTTTTAGTCGTATTTTAGTCTACTAAAATCTCCAGTACATTTTAGTTGACTAAAATCAAATGGGTTTAGTTAAATTGCAATGCATTATTTAAGAATTTCTCTAGAATTTCCAAACTCATTATATACTCCGGAAGTAAAAATCTAATACCATGTTAGTGTTTATGGTATTAAGGGTTTTGAACATGCACTACAGACACAGATTTAGCCGTTGCGATATATAACTTCTTTATAAACACAACCAGGTTTCATAAACAAACAAAAATTTTGCTTTTTGAAGTGCAACTTTAAAAAAATCCAAAAAAACTGTAACCTCTATCGGTTGTAAAGTCATTACACATATTACCTGAATATATCACCAATATTAAATATTAAGAAAAAAAATAAGAAAAGTCTTTTTCTTATTTTTTTTCCCATTCAACAGCTTAGTAGATGCCCCTTACTTATTCTTAGGTGGTAGTGCAGTGTTCATTTTAATGTCAAATTTAGATTTAGTTTTAGTCATAATCTAAAATGCCATTTTAGTTTAGCCGTATTTTTATTATCTGAATTGTTTAAATCTTATTTTAGTTGACTAAAATAGTGTTACTTTAGACTATGAAAATTACACTGCTATTCATCCCTGTGTGCAAGGGACCCAACTGTTTTATGTGTATAATAAATACTAGAAAACGAACCATGCTAACAATTGTTTATGTAAATGAGAACCAAACTGTTTGTGACTATAAAATCTTTTTATTTTTTAGGAATATTTAAATATATTGGATTGATTTGTGATAGGGACGTGTGTGTGTGTGTATATATATATGTGTATGTATACACACTATATTGTCAAAAGTATTGGGATGCCTGTCTTTACACGCACATGAACTTTAATGTCTTCCCAGTCTTAGTCTGTAGGGTTCAATATTGAGTTGGCCCGCCCTTTAGAGCTAAAACGGCTTCAACCTTTTCTGGGAAGGCTGTCCACAAGGTTTAGGAGTGTGTCTATGGGAATGTTTGACCATTCTTCCAGAATCGCATTTGTGAGGCCAGGCACTGATGTTGGACAAGATGACCTGGCTCGCAGTCTCTGCTTTAATTCGTCCCAAAAGTGTTCTATCAGGTTGAGGTTTAGGACTCTATGCAGGCCAGTCAAGTTCCTCCACCCCAAACTCGCTCATCCATGTCTTTATGGACCTTGTTTTGTGCACTGGTGTACAGTCATGTTGGAACAGGAAGGGGCCATCCCCAAACTGTTCCCACAAAGTTGGCAGCATGAAGTTGTCCAAAATGTCTTGGTATGCTGACACCCTAAGAGTTCCCTTTACCTGAACTAAGGGACCAAGCCCAACCCCTGAAAAACAACCCCGTACTATAATTCCCCCCCCCACCAAATGATTTGGACCATCCACATCAGTGCCTGACCTCACAAATGCACTTCTGGAAGAATGGTCAAACATTCCCATAGACACACTCCTAAACCTTGTGAACAGCCTTCCCAGAAGAGTTGAAGCTGTTATAGCTGCAAAGGGTGGGCCAACTCGATATTGAACCCTACGGTCTAAGACTGGGATGCCATTAAAGTTCATGTGCATGTAAAGGCAGGCGTCCCAAAACTTTTTACAATATACTTTATAGGTATATTTATTTGTGCATTTGTATTGTGTATGTATGTGGTGTGACCTAATGGAACTGTTTAGGAAACTTTGTTTACCATGTCCTCTCTATAGTCTTGTATAGTCTTGCCATCCTAAACTGAGTGCCAAAACCAGCTTTTCCTTCCCCCTGTCCAGCCTGTGGCACCAATGAGTGCTGAAGGACAAGAGCAGAGAGCAGTGACTGACAGTCACTGCTCTCTGCTCAGAGCGGGCCGAGAACTGAGTGATTTAGCAGTTATCTGATTGCTCAGTTCTCAAGCTTAGAGCCGGCAGGGGACAGATACAGCATTGAAATGAGTATGTGTGTTTTATTTTTGTTTTTTTTAAACCCGAAAAATCTCATTTAAGCCCTATTTGTTATATTGTAGCACTGATAAAGGAACAATTCAAATGCCCCTGAAAAGTGCTGTCAGCTTTCAACGAAGTCTGTGACCAATTAATAATGTCTGGACTATAAGACTAGTGTACTACTTCTCTTGTTAGTATTCATCAACATTCTCCAGGAGCAAAACTGCAGCCCTTATGCTGACCATATGCTGTATTCTATGCTTTGCTGACTGAACAAACTCTGTACAATCTTTTAGGTTCATCAAAACTATGTACAGTGCCTTGAAAAAGTATTCATACCCCTTGAAATGTTCCACATTTTGTCCTGTTGCAACCAAAAACGTAAATGTATTTTTATTGGGATTTTATGTGATAGACCAACACAAAGTGGCACATAATTGTGAAGTGGAAGGAAAATGATAAATGTTTTTCAAAATTTCTTACAAATAAATATCTTAAAAGTGTGGTGTGCATTTGTATTCAGTCCCCTTTACTCTGATACCCCTAACTAAAATCTAGTGGAACCAATTGCCTTCAGAATTCACTCAATTACTAAATAGAGTCCATCTGTGTGTAATTTAATCTCAGTATAAATACAGCTGTTCTGTGAAGCCCCGAGGTTTGTTAGAGAACCTTGGTGAACAAACAGCATCATGAAGGCCAAGGAAAACACCAAACAGGTCAGGGATAAAGTTGTGGAGAAGGTTAAAGCAGGGTTGGGGTATAAAAATAATATCAAAAGGTTTGAACATCTCACGGAGCACTGTTCAATCCATTATCCGAAAATGCAAATGGCACAACTGCAAACCTACCAAGACATGGCCATCCACCTAAACTGACAGGCCGGGCAAGGAGAGCATTCATCAGAAAAGCAGCCAAGAGGCCCATGGTAACTCTGGAGGAGCTGCAGAGATCCACACCTCAGGTGGGAGAATCTGTCCACAGGACAACTATTAGTCCTGCACTCCACAAATCTGGCTTTTATGGAAGAGTGGCAAGAAGAAAGCCATTGTTGAAAGAAAGCCATAAGAAGTTCCATTTGCAGTTTGCGAGAAGCCATGTGAGGGACACAGCAAACATGTGGAAGAAGGTGCTCTGGTAAGATGAGACCGAAATTGAACTTTTTGGCCTTAAAGCAAAACGCTATGTGTGGTGGAAAACTAACACTGCACATCACCCTGAATGCACCATCCCCACTGTGAAACATGGTGGTGGCAGCATCGTGTTGTGGGAATGCTTTTCTTCAGTAAGGACAGGGAAGCTGGTCACAGTTGATGGGAAGGTGGATGGAGCCAAATACAGGACAATCTCAGAAGAAAATCTGTTAGAGTCTGCAAAAGACTTGAGACTGGGGCGGAGGTTCACCTTCCAGCAGGACAACGACCCAAAACATACAGCCAGAGCTACATTGGAATGGTTTAGATCGAAGCATATTTATGTGTTAGAATGGCCCAGTCAAAGTCCAGAACTAAATCCAATCGAGAATCTGTGGCAAGACTTGAACATTGCTCCATCCAATCTGACAGAGCTTGAGCTATTTTGCAAAGAAGAATGAGCAAATAATTCTCTCTCTAGATGTGCAAAGCTGGTAGAGACATCCCCAAAAAGACTTGCACCTGTAATTTCAGGGAAAGGTGGTTCTACAAAGTATTGACTCAGGGGGGCTGAATACAAATGCACACCACACTTTTCACATATTTATTTGTAAAAAAATTTGAAAACCATTTATCATTCTTCTTCCACGTCATAATTATGTGCAACTTTGTGTTGGTCTATCACATAAAATCCGAATAAAATACATTTACGTTTTTGGTTGTAACATGACAAAATGTGAAAAATTTCAAGGGGTATGAATACTTTATCAAGGAAATTGTAATGTAATGACAAACCTAAACAATACAATATATATATATATGTGTGTGTTTAATATGAGACTTGCACTACAAAGTTAATGGTAGATCTAAAGGGAATTGTACAGTTTGTCTAGGACTAGGTTACAGTCCGTCTTAAGATGGGCCATACACGCTTCGATAAATGATTGATTCCTTTTCCCATCTATTTTTTGCGATATGAATAATCAATGTATAGTCGACAACCCAATCAATCTATATCTCACACATAGGGAAGTGGATTTCAATCAATAGTTGAGATCATAAGCTATCAATTGCATCTCTCTTTCTACCATGTAATCTTAAATTCTGATTGATGAAATTACAATCGAATACATGACCAAAGCATCTCATTTCTACAAAACAATAGATAATTTTCCACCCTGGTCGATCAGCTAAATTTGATCAGATGTGATCTAATTCGTTTGGAAGGTAAGTCTGACTATACATTATACAATTTTCTTGTACAAATTTCCTTTAGATTTAAAAAAAACATAAAATATGATGTCAAAACCTAAACACTTTCAATTTGTATGCAACCAGGCAGGCCCTTGCACTACATAGTTGAGGGTAAATCTAAAGGAATTTGAACAAGAAAATTGTATAATGTATGGCCAGCCTAAGTTATGACTATTCAGTTATTTTTTAATCGCCCATTGACTGGATAATAAAAAATAGAAACATGTTGGGCCACCATTATAGAGCTGCTTACTGGAAAATATTCCACATTTTACTGGCTGATCCAAACCAAAGCACGGGTCCTTTACCCCATCTACCTAGTATCTGTTTAGCCAACATCATGGTGTCTTTGCTGAATGCAAGAAAATAGATCACAATATTAGTAATTGGATAGCGTATTGTTTTCAGTGAAATGTATTTTTATATAATGTGTGTGTGATATATTATTACATATATAAAAAAAAGTGTATTTGCATATGTGTATTAGTAATATCTACCTATCTTTATATTAGTAATACATAATTTAAAGAAAAAAATAAATAAATATATATATATATATATATATATATATATATATATATATATATATATTAGTTTTACTGGAATTGGGCTTTCAATTTTCCACCCATGCTATGTCACTTTTCTATACAATTTTTCTAGAACTGAAATGTAAATGTTCTGTTTTGCTTTCCAATGTATGTCTGACTTTCTCCTTTCCAGGCTTATGCATCTGTTGTGTTTCCAACTTGTAACACTTGTTTAATTATCTCTGCTGCAGGGTAGACCCCATCCCTTATGACACTCCCAAACCAGCCGGCCACACGCGTTTCGTCTGCGTATCTGACACACACTCCAGGACAGATGGCATCCAGATGCCATATGGGGACATTCTGCTGCATACGGGTGATTTCACCGAGCTGGGCCTGCCTTCAGAGGTTAAGAAGTTTAATGACTGGTTAGGTAAGGATCTGTTGCTTGCCAGTGACCCTGATTAACCTCTTTTTTGGCCATCTCTCTTATTGTCCTCTAATTGAATGTAAGCACTTGATTCTTCTCTGTGTTCTGCTTCAGATGCTGATGAATCTGCAATTAAAGGTGAATTAAGAGCGTGAAGTGACAATTTTACATTCTTTGTGTTTACGCTGTACAAACACAAATAACCGTGTCTGCTGGTTAACATACTTGTAAAGTTAATTCAATTCTTGAAATGTGTTTGTGCATAGTAAGTGAGGTCTGCATCAAAAGGACACGCTCACATATAATTGATATTTTGGTTGTGGGTGGCCGATGGATGGGGTAGTCTCCCCTTGCCTTTACACAGCTCTAAATGTGAATTTAAACTGACATGAGTCTCACACATCAGGAATAAGGATACTTTGTTTTTAAAAAGTGATTTATTTTCTGTTGAGTCCAATGAGATCTGAAAATTGCAGTCACAAAGCTGAAAATAGAGTGCCTTAGGTTTGTGTAAGTGGGGGTATTGAATTAAAATCTAGGGGGTTTGTTCTATAAAATTTTCTTCCAGCAGAGTCCAAATCTTATGTTTTTTTTATGACTCAGATCCTAGTATGTGTATAGTCATTTTATGTAAAAAAAAAAACGTACAATTTCCATTGCATTTCAATAATATTGTCAATTTTCAGAGTGCCTCCTTACATCAGATGTCCCCATCAAAGTCCCCCCTTACGTCAGATGTCCCCATCAAAGTGCCCCCTTACGTCAGGTGTCTCCATCAAAGTGCCCCCTTACATCAGGTGTCCCCATCAGAGTGCCCCCCTTACATCAGGTGTCCCCATCAGAGTGCCCCCCTTACATCAGGTGTCTCCATCAGAGTGCCCCCCTTACATCAGGTGTCCCCATCAGAGTGCCCCCCTTACATCAGGTGTCCCCATCAGAGTGCCCCCCTTACATCAGGTGTCCCCATCAGAGTGCCACCTTACATCAGGTGTCCCCATCAGAGTGCCCCCTTACATCAGATGTCTCCATCATTGTGCCCCCTTACATCAGATGTCCCCATCATGGTGCCCCCTTACATCAGATGTCCCCATCATAGTGCCCCCTTACATCAGGTGTCTCCATTAGAGTGCCCCCTTACATCAGGTTCCCCCTTACATCAGGTGTCCCCATCAGAGTGCCCCCTTACATTAGATGTCTCCATCAGAGTAATACACCATATTCCCATCGCACACGTTCCTGGATAAGCTGGATACTGGTTCAAGTCACAAAGTAGATATTTGCCAGCACACCATGAATCGACACAAAGTAGCATCCAAATTGATAGTTTATTGCATGATCAAAACACAAGGAGAGTGCAACGTTTCGGAGTCACGCAGGACCCCTTCGTCAGGTTTATTGCATGATCACAACACAAGGAGAGTGCAATGTTTGGGAATTACGCAGGACCCCTTTCGTCAGGCATGTCTGACGAAGGGGTTCTATGTGACTCCTAAAAGTTGCACTCTTCTTGTATTGTGATCATGCAATAAACTATCCTTTTGGATGCTACTTTGTATCGATTCATGGTGTGCTGGCAAATATCTTTGTCCCCATCAGAGTGCCCCTTACATCAGATGTCCCCATCAGATTGCCCCCTTACATCAGATGTCCCCATTAGAGTGCCCCCTTACATCAGGTGTCCCCATCAGAGTGCCTCCTTACATCAGGTGTCCCCATCAGAGTGCCCCCTTACATCAGATGTCCCCATCAGATTGCCCCCTTACATCAGATGTCCAAATCAGAGTGAACCCTTACATCAAGTGTCCCCATCAGTGTGCCCCCTTACATCAAGTGTCCCCATCAGAGTGCCTCCTTACATCAGGTGTCCCCATCAGAGTGCCCCCTTACATCAGGTGTCCCCATCAGAGTGCCCCCTTACATCAGGTGTCCCCATCAGAGTGCCCTCTTACATCAAGTATTCCCATCAGAGTGCCCCCTTACATCAAGTATTCCCATCAAAGTGCCCCCTTACATCAGGTGTGCCTATCAGCATGCCCCCTTATATCAGGTGTGCCCATCAGAATGCCCTCTTACATCAGATGTCCCCATCAGAGTGCCCTCTTACATCAAGTATTCCCATCAGAGTGCCCCCTTACATCAAGTATTCCCATCAAAGTGCCCCCTTACAACAGGTGTGCCTATCAGCGTGCCCCCTTATATCAGGTGTGCCCATCGGAATGCCCTCTTACATCAGATGTCCCCATCAGAGCGCCCCCTTACGTCAGATGTCCCCAGTGGCATGCCCCTGTACCTTTTAGCACCAGGCAGGCAGAGGGCAGGGTGGAGCAGTCTGTAGATCTGGATGGAGGAAGTTCCACATGACGTATGTCTTTGCACAGGCATATTTTGAATGGCCCCCCCACCACACATAAACAGCAGGTCAAAGCACACCTTTGTTGTAGCACACCTCTACACACAAATGTTAATATTCTGTATGTTTTGTGCACCGCGTTGGCAAATAAAGTATAGGTGCATTTTTTCAAAATAAATAATTTGCCTTAACACACCATGCCACTCATTCAAACTGAAATGCAATCCAGACAACCTGAGTTTCGCACCCCTTTCCCATGCCATGTTCAAAATGCACTGGGTTTGCAGCAGGTGTCAATATATTCCTAATGACACCCCAAAAGCAGATCGCAAATGTACCAAGTGATTTGGTGTGGTGCGTTTTTGAAAAGTGAAACGTTCTAGAAAACTATTTGTGCGATCCAGTGAATTTCGGCCCTTTGAAACGAATGAGCTGAAAATTGCACCGCACTCTAAGCTGGCCCTCAAAGGCTAAGTCCACCTTTAAGACCATGCTACATATTACACCCAAATTTAGGACCATTGGGCAAAGTGGGCCCCCCCCCAAAAAAACACCCCTTCTTTGACAGCATGTGAGGGTTCCTCTTCCCCGCAGCAGCTGTCAGATTAGGATCAGTGCAGCTGTGCAGGGTTCCACCAGCACAGCCGCATCATTTATTCACAGAGGGTTTGTGGATGAATGAACTACAGGTCCTGCCTGTGGCAGACGAATCAATGGAATAAATGCGGTGATCACCACACTCTAATGCCGTGTACACACGGACGGACTTTTCGACCGGACTGATCCGACGGACCGAATCCGGCGGACAATCAAACCGTGTGTGGGCTTCATCGGACCTGCAGCAGACTTTTTTGGTCAAAAATCTGGCGAACTTTAGATTGGGAACATGTTTCAAATTTGTCCGACGGACTCGAGTCCGGTCAAAAAATCCGCTCGTCTGTATGCTAGTCCGACAGACGAAAACCCACACTAGGGCAGCTATTGGCTACTGGCTATCAACTTCCGTATTTTAGTCCGGTTGTACGTCATCACGAACGAATCCATCGGACTTTGGTGTGATCGTGTGTAGGCAAGTCCGTTCGTTCAAAAGTCCGTCGAAGTCCGTCAAAAGTCAGTCGAAAGTCCGTCAGACCAGTCCGGTCGAAAAGTCCGCCCGTGTGCACACGGCATTAGTCCATTGACATTCATTCAACACCTCCTACTAAAATCCCGTACCATGGTACAGATGGGGAGCCAGAAGGATGGTCTGCAGGAACCTGACATTGCACTCCAGACCCACTGATTATGGTTGCAATGGTTTGCAGGCTCATTTTCAAAACTAAATTTATGAAAAGTTATTTTTTTTTCAGCAAAAATATGGGCATTTATGAATATGAATAATATATGGGTGCATTTATTATTACTATTCATATTCTTATTCAAGTGTGAATTGGCCCGTTATCTTATTTGTTTATTTATTTATTTTGCAATGCAACCAGGTTCAGCCATCTACTGACATGTTCATTAATGCCGCGTACACACGATCAGACTTTACAGCATACTTGGTCCGGCGGACGGGATTTCGTCGGACGATTCGATCGTGTGTGGGCTCCAGCGGACTTTGTTTTCTCAAAAGTTTGACGGACTTAGATTTGAAACATGTTTCAAATCTGTCCAACGGACTCGAGTCCGGTCGAAAAGTCTGCTCGTCTGTATGCTAGTCCGACAGACAAAAACCGAGGCTAGGGCAGCTATTGTCTACTGGCTATGAACTTCCTTGTTTTATCATCACGTACAAATCCGTCGAACTTTGGTTGATTGTGTGTAGGCAAGTCCGTTCATTCGGAAAGTCCGTCGTAAAGTCAGTTGAAAAGTACGCCGGACAAAGTCTGCCGTAAAGTCCGCTCGTGTGTATGCGGCATTAGGTGGACTTTGTTCTGTTGTGTCCAATGTGAGTAGGTGACACTGCAGTATATTGGACAGTGTGGGAATGGGTAAACACACTGATCTGTATTGTTACAGATACATACCATTCAGAAGATAAACATTCTACTATATGGATTGCTAAGCATGGTAGCCCTATAAATGCCAGGATGAATGTTAGATGCACTCTTCCGGCAGTTAGTGCCTGCTAAATCATTTTTAATATAAAATGTTCATGTTTGGCGGGAGTGAGCAACTCAGTTCTGCTGTCTCCACTGCTTCCAACTCATTTGTGATGCTGTCACTCCAGGTCAAAGCAAACTCGATCTTATTGTGGTTAGAGCCAGTGGATGTCTTGTGTAATGCTTGGCTGATTTTGTTCATTACTGACTTTTAAGCAGGGTCTGTCACTCTGTAGTAGACATGGCCATGCTAAGAAGGTGGGTGGAATAAAAGGAACAAAATGGCAAGGGTGACATCATTTTCTCTGTAGTGTTCATCGCCCTCTCACTTCCCATCTGCTTCTTGGAGCACCTGTGCCGTTTCAACCATACCCCCCCTACAATCCAAGCTGATGGTTATTTTAACCCATTTTATTTTAAGGGTTTAAATTTTGTCAATGTGGTGGCCAAGGGCAGGTAGAGATTATCTAGATGCAAAATGAACTGCTGTATTCTGAGTTTGGAGCATATATATATATATATATATATATACACTCAAAAAAATTAAAGGAACATTTTGTAAACACATCAGATCTCAATAGGGAAAAATATCATGCTGGATATCTATACTGATATACCAAAACTATTCAGTCAGTTTGTATCCAGCTTGGAAACCCCTCATACTGCATGGTTGCAGGTAGCTCTAAAGGGGATTGTACGATCCAATTGTAATATGTGTGCTGAGCCCCAGGGATCACACTTTGAAGACTTGACGCTTTACATGTATTTACAGGTGACATTGGATAGCAGTGGATCTTTTTATTATAAATAATAATTATACATAATATTACAAGCACATTTTAAAGCCTATTCTATAATATAATTTTTGGTAGCATTCTACCTTATACAAGGTGACAAGTTCTCTTTAATATTCCCATGCTTGAGATGGTTCCTCTCATCTCTGGTTGAATGAGAGAGGGTCTATATTAGAAGGTGGAATTTTAAAGAGAATTTGCTATTTTGTGATGCTTTTATACAGGAAAAAAATGCAGCTTGACTTACATTTTTAAAATCATGTGCATAATAGATGACACATCTATGTCAAATCAGATATCCACCAACATTTCAAAAATTCACATTTACTGGCAATCAAGTATACTAGAGATCGCTTTTTGGTAAAAAAAAAAAAAAAACCTTGAAACAATAAAAAAACAACAAAACAGCCTTGGAAATAGCATATAACGTTCAATACTTAAACATTTGTTAGCTTGTGGCAAGACGATGTGGGACTTAAAGTTCAATAAGAGGATATGAATGGGGCAATCACTGCTCGTGCTTCTAAAGCAGATGTGAAGCCTACACAAAGCAATCAATAACAGTGCTATTAAGGCAGCAATCCTAATATGCAAATAATATGGCCAAATTATGTGTCCAAATGAGTTTCTTTGTTCCTTTTTTTTTTCACAAAGTAACATCTCCTAACAAAGGTGCACTGTACATCAGGTGAGGAGAATATATCTACTTATTGTTTCATCTGATGATATGGCTACTCTTAGAAGTGCTCCCATTTCTTTTTTTCCCCCAGAGGTCATCTAATTGCTTTATTGGTTTTTTTTTGCATGACAAAAGCTGTGGAAGGAGATAATCCACAGCTGTCTCATTAAAGGGACCCTGTCACCAGACCATTCATTTCAACAAATGTCTTCTCATAATGTTATGTGTACGTTTAAAGAGGAACTTCACCTAGATTTCTTCATTTTTTTTTAATTAAAAGTCCATGGATTCCAGTGCTGTCTCCCCAAAGCCGATTCTTCTCGCTGCTGGGGGTCCCTGGCACTGCCATTTGGGATATAAGAGTTGGCTGTGACTTCCTGATGAATCACAGCCAGCCCCCCACTGCACATGTATGAGATGCATGCAGTGCAGTGAGACTGGTCCTGCAGCCTCCTGGGATGTGTGACGCGTCTCAGGGGGCTGGGGTCAGAACGAGTGGTGTCATCCTTGCCTAGCTGAGAATTCATGAAGTGGGACTGGGCACCAATAAAAAAATAGTACTTGTTCCTCCAGTTCAAAAAGAGTGAAGTTCCCCTTTAAGTGGCCTTCCTTGTGTAGACATCCAAAAACCCTGATACTGGCCACTGCCTTCTTGGATGTGATGTCAGCCGTGCAGATGACCCTATGAGTGTTTAGATCAGGGGTCTCAAACTGGCGGCCCTCTAGCTGTTGCAAAACTACAAGTCCCATCATGCCTCTGCCTGTGGGAGTCATGCCTGTAACCTGTCAGCCTTGCAATGCCTCATGGGACTTGTAGTTTCACAACAGCTGGAGGGCCACCAGTTTGAGACCACTGGTTTAGATGCTCTTCTGAACCTACGTGGCCCAGCTCACCAGGAAGTGCTGTCATCTGTAATGGGTCAATCATCGGCAGCTGAGGCATTCCCCTTACCGCAGCTGCAAATATACAAATATACACACCTCTTGTATACATTCAGCTGCGGGGTGTAGAATTCCCCTGTCACAGATGATTGGTCCATTACAGGTGACAGCTTCCTGGTGGGCTGGACCACATGGGTTTGGAAGAGCATCTGAACACTCCTGAGCTCATCTTTCCTGCTGACATCACATTCAAGATGGCGGTGCCCAGTCTCAAGGCTTTTGGACACCCATGCTCACGTCTAGTTAGGACACACTGGGGTTTGTCATTCCAAGGCCTCCTGCACATTTGGCGTTTAGCTCATGGACGTCAAGTTCTGGCATTTCAGATGCGCAGGAGGAGAAGGAGGTCAAGTGGCTGGACGCTGTACTGAATGATACTCGTGTTTAGGGCCGGATGTGTTAAGGGACGTATGACCAGTACCCAGAATTCCTGCATTCCAGGCATAGATTTTGACAGACTGCTGGCCGTTGGCTGGGTGTTGCCTCCTGAGCACCTGAAAATGCTGGGATTGGATGCACATTGGCTAGACCCCCCTGTGTACACATTCCCTGTTTTGATCGCGGTTTCTTCTTCAAAATGAATCATCATTTAGAATGTTAAAAGCAAGTTGTGCGTCTTGTCTTTGATACACATATCACTCCTGCCAGCATACAGACTGTAGGCTGTTGGCATTCCGCTGAATCCAGAAGGTTCTCTCCCCGTCTGATAAATAATCTATACTGGTTTTGCATAAAAGTTTTCAGACTGCACACAGAATGACCTTTGTGGTCACTTAGTGACTGAAAAGGTCTGCGAGATAATTTATTTGCATTGTTTTCATATGAACATGCCCCTTGGGCCTTGTAACTCCGCAGTCGCTTGACCTTGGCGATTGTTAACCGCTTTAAACACAGTTAGTTTAAATAATTGTTTTCATTTGATCTGTTGTGACCTGCAAGAAAGGGAACATGTCTGTACCAAGTCTGGATCATCTTACAGTTCACTTCTCCCCTGGCCACGGTCTGTGTTCACTTATATGATTAGACTGTAGCAAAGCTCACTTCCTCCACAGACCCGCCATCCTACGGCACATCAAAGCAGCTTTTGACACGTTGTGTAACACAAATTCACCTTTATCCTTGTTGGGGAAACGTTCACATGATTCATGACTGCATATGGACTGAAGATGTCTTCTGCGTTATTTGAAGGTGAATTCCTGGATAGCAGCTGGAATACACTGTGAGTTCAATATATTTACAACCATTTTTTTGGCAAAGGCTTTGGCTAATCAGCCCGTGTTTGAAGATCCAGTCACCCCTGCCGGATAGCCCAGTAGGTCCTTAAAATGAAAGAAAAGCCAAAATCTGGCCATACATGAATCGAAATTCGGCTGGTTCAGTAGGGACCATACAAATTTTGATCCATCTATGGCCAATCCCATTTGTGAGAAGTCGATTTAATGACAAACGGTCTGTTGGAAAAATTTTCTTTAACCACTTTGCCGACCTCCGCACACAGATGTACGTTGGCAGATTGGCACAGGCAGGCAAATGGGCGTACCTGTACGTTCCCTTTGAATTTTCTGCCTATCTGCGGGAGTGTGCCCACGGGAGTGTGCCCACGGGTCCCGGGAACTCAATTTTTGCTAGCGGCCCGTGATTGCGGTGTAAGGAGGCAGAACGGTGAGATGCTTATGTAAACAAGGCATTTCCCTGTTCTGCCTAGCAACATGACAGAGATCCACTGCTCCCTGTCATCAGGAGCAATGATCGCTGTCATGTTGTAGTGAGCCCATCCCCCCTACAGTTAGAACACCTCCCTAGGACACACTTAACCCCTTGATCGCCCCCTAGTGTTTAACACCTTCCCTGCCAGTGTCATTTATATAGTAATCAGTGGCTATTTGTAGCACTGATCGCTGTATAAATGACAATGGTCCCAAAATAGTGTCAAAAGTTTCCGATGTGTCGGCTATAATGTCACAGTCCCGATAAAAATTGCAGATTGCCGCCATTACTAGTAAAAAAAAAAAATAATAAAAATGCCATAAATCTATTCCCTATTTTGTAGACGCTATAACTTTATACATATATATATATATATATGCGATTTTTTTAACCAAAAATATGTAGAAGAATACTAATTGGCCTAAACTGAGAAAGAAATTTGTTTTTTTATATATTTTTTGGGGGATATTTATTATAGCAAAAAGTAGAAAATATTGCTTTTTTTCAAAATTGACTGCATTTTTTTGTTTATAGCGCAAAAAATAAAAAATGCAGAAGTGATCAAATACCACCAAAAGAAAGCTCTATTTGTGGGGAAAAAAGAACGTCAATTTTGTTTGGGTACATCATCGCACGACTGCGCAATTGTCAGCTAAACAGTGCAGTGCCGAATCGCAAAAAATGCTCTGGTCGGGAAGGGGGTAAAATCTTCTGGGGTTGAAGTGGTTAATCTGCGCTGCAGCTAATCTGTGGGGGAGTCTCAGAATAGAATGACACCATGGGGAGGACTCCTCCATCCACCTCGATTGTGTGAATGAGAGAATCAGTTTTCTGGCTGATTGCAAAAAAACTGATATATGTATGGCCAGTCTAAAGCAGCCCATAGATGGTGCAAATTTCTTTCCTGCAACCACGGGTTGCAGGAAAGCTATTCACATGATTTCCCCAATAACACAGACAATGTTGACAGGGGAATCCCTCCTGCTGAGCAATTGTCTTCTCCTGGCAGGGGCAGGGCAAGCCGTACCCGGCAGGAGAAGACATTTATCATCGCTAGCAGCTATAGCAGCCACTTGCAGGAGAAGACATTTATCATCGCTAGCAGCTATAGCAGCCACTTGCAGGAGAAGACATTTATCATCGCTAGCAGCTATAGCAGCCACTTGCAGGAGAAGACATTTATCATCGCTAGCGGCTATAGCAGCCACTTGCGATAATCGGAAGTGAATCCGACAGGCTGGTTGTACCCAAATTGATTGATCGATCAACTTGGTACATTCAGCCTGCCCGTTAAGGGTTTAAATCTCGGCTGAATTGAACCGTGTATGGCCAGCATAAATCGAACCATTCAGCAGGAACCAGCCAAATTTCGATTCATTTATGGCAGTTCCCATTCATAAGAAGTTGATCTATCAATCAACTTTCCATGAATGGGCTTGTTGGAAAATCTCTGCTCTGTCAGCACATGCAGCCAATGGGCTGCAGCCCTGATCAGTGCATTCTGATGGTGGGGAGTCCTGTTGTCAAAATACAAAGATACAGCAGGGAGGATTTCCCCATTCACCTCAAGGGTGTGAGAAATAGGTGGGCAAATAGTGTATGGCAAGCAGGCATTAGCTTATGCGATTTTCTTTCCTGCAACTGCAGAAAGTGGCTTGATTCCCCCATTAACACAGTCAGTGTTGATGGGGGAATTCCTCCTGCAGAGCCATTGTGTTCTCCCGGCAGTGTGGGACACGGAGAGCCGACATGCTGGTTGTACCCAAGTCGATCGACGGATGAATGAATGTCTAATTTGCTCTATTGGATAGGCATATTAGTAGCGATTAGCAGCGACACACATTTTTTACTTTATCTATACAATCAGCCTGCCCATAGATGGATCAAATCTTGGCTGGTCCCCACTAAAACGGTTCTTGGCCCTGTTTGAAAAAAATTACAAATACTGTAGCTGCTGACTTTTAATAAAAAGATACTCACCTGTCTAGGGGTCCAGCACTGTCCTCACCCCAACCAGTTATTTTTCGGTCTTCAGATCCCCGGTATGTTTACTGTCGGGCAGCCAGCTGTGATTGTGGCTTCACAGCTGGCAGCCCACGGCGTATGCGCAAGTTGCACTGCACTTTGTGAATGGTTTTGCAGGCTTCTGGGACCTGTGACACGTCCCTGAAGTTTTCGGGTGGGGGGGGTGGTGGAGAAGAAAGTGAGGGGATTTTAAAATGTTATATTTTCACCAAATGTCAAGGGAAAACTCCCAATCTGGACACCTATTTCATTTTGATCTTGTCTTCATGTGCAGTATATCAACCTAAGAAGTGGAAATGAAATTAAATACAACATAATTCTGAAGTCCCTGCACCTCTCCTATTCACCTCTACTGAAGAAGAATGCAGAGCTCAGATCAGAGGAGCATGTAGGAGCCAGTTCACTGCCTGTGTTTACATTGGCTTTCTCTGAGCCGACTGAGTGCAGTACCGCGCCTGCGCTGGTGAGCTGTATAGTCTTCTATGGACTTGTCCGTATGTTAGCTTAGGACTAATGCAGACATGTTCGTTAGGGGGATTTGGCAGGCTCCATTGAGGTCATGGGCAGGTATGGTCTTCTGTCATCCAGTAGTTATCCCTGTCGCTGTGCTAATGGGTGGATTTTCAGGTTCGCCAGTTTAAAGTTAACTGGTAATAATGGACCTTTAATTATTTCTCTTACTCTGGCGCACACAACGATATGTAACATGTAGTGCAATCTTCAGTGTGCCTGATGCATGGATTTATGCACATTTATGCTTGTATATTACTTTTATGTTTGTAAACTTTTTTATCTTAATTCTTTTTTTTACTTGAATTTATTGCTATTACATAGGGGGCCAATAGATGAGCTCCCTCTGCTCTACCCAGCGACAGCTGCCATGCCTGCCCTGCCCCGCCAGTGGGACAGCGGAGCCCGGGATACATTCTAGTGAAGGTCATGCACAGGGGGTAGTATGTTCCGTGACTGTGGAAGTGATCAGATGACTTTGTATCCACCCAAATCACTTCCATCAGAAAGTCGGCTTTACAAATACACACACACTTCCTTCCCAGCCACTGTAGCATCTGGGAGTGTGCCAAAAGATGCAGCTACCAGCTCCATATGCCTTATATTGGTGGCAATAAAAAAATTTAAGAGATTATCAAGTGGGGGGAAATAAAAAGCTAAATAAAACCTCCCTACAAAACAAGGCCTATAATACCTTTCTAGCAGAGGCAGTGAGTTTGAACTGCTTGTCATCAAGAGCTTTGGTGACTATAGAATCTTCAGCATCCAACAAACTTTTGGGTGTAATGAAAAAAGGGGCGTGTCATGGGCTACTCCAAAAATTGCCCCAAGACAACAAGGATTGTTGTGGACTATCTCGGTACCCAGGGATTTAGGTAGATATAAAAATATTAAATTTATTGAAAAAGAACAAAAAATAAAAAAAATGTAATACAATATTGCATAAAATGGTTATTGCAAACTAATACAAAACAAAGAGCAAATAAACCCAACAAGTATATGGGGAAAAAAGATGTTCCAAATGTGATCCTCAACATGTTTCGCGATAAGGGTCGCTTCTTCAGGAGAGGTTGACCATAAACATATATAAAGAGATACGGTCTTATGCCCCGTACACACGGTCGGACATTGATCGGACATTCCGACAACAAAATCCTAGGATTTTTTCCGACGGATGTTGGCTCAAACTTGTCGGAAAATCCGATCATTCTGAACGCGGTGACGTAAAACAAGTACGTCGGGACTATAAATGGGGCAGTAGCCAATAGCTTTCATCTCTTTATTTATTCTGAGCATGCGTGGCACATTGTGCGTCGGATTTGTGTACACACGATCGGAAATTCCGACAACGGATTTTGTTGTTGGAAATTTTTTTTAGCAAGCTCTCAAACTTTGTGTGTCGGAAATTCCGATGGAAAATGTGTGATGGAGCCTACACACGGTCGGAATTTCCGACAACAAGGTCCTATCACACATTTTCCGTCGGAAAATCCGACCGCGTGTACGGGGCATTATAGTTATATAGTCACAAATAGTGAAATACATTTTACATAAATACAAGTATTCAGGTAATTTGGAGTGTTATAGCCAGGCATAGCTTACCAATGGGAACCCAAAAAAAGAGTACCAGACAGCACGTTTTGAGGCACCCTGAACGGGTAATCCCCCCGCGGCGAACACGGGAGGCACTAAAAGGTGCAATAACTGAAATCAAAAATATGTATATGTAAAAAAAAAATGCATGTGTGGGTCTATATAGTCTATAAATGGGATGAAAAGCAAAAAGGAGGTAGAAGGGGAAGGGGGGGAAGGGGGAATGAAGAAG
Source organism: Lithobates clamitans (assembly GCA_037952925.1). NCBI lineage: Eukaryota > Metazoa > Chordata > Amphibia > Anura > Ranidae > Lithobates > Lithobates clamitans. The sequence goes on from JBBGZY010002014.1 coordinate 96,196, forward strand.
GCGGGGGGAGGAGAGGGAGGGAAAACAGGAGTGGGGGGGGGGGGGGGGGAAAGAAACATCGATCCAATAAGGGACTAACCCACCCAATAAATGGCATATAAAAAATATAGGGCACCCGAGGAACAGAAGCAGGATTTAGAAGGCAACCATGTATCAAGAAGGGACAGGTAAATTGTTGATGTAAGAGATATCCCGTGGTCAGGCGAGGCCAGTAGGTAGCTCCCTTTGTTCTTTTTGAATAAATTTACATTTTTATATCTACCTTGTCTAAATCCCTGGGTACCGAGAACAATCCTTGTTGTCTTGGAGTAATTTTTGATGTAGCCAATGACACGCCCCTTTTTCATTATTCCAAGTTCAAGGATGATGGTACCCGCCCCTATTCCTGTATATTTTTAGATTGAGGCAATACTTTATAAACTTCTGGGTGTGTCGGATGCCTTGTGCCCCCACTGTGGTTCCCTAGGCCCCTGCTGTGTCCTGTAGTGAGAGGCTGGTGAGGAAACCACAGCACACTGTGGGGGACGCAGACATCCAATATACTGTACAAAGGAGGGACAGATTCTGAAAATTCTACCAGAGAGCGGAGTTCAGACTCACCACCCTTTGCCCATCAGAAAGGTGTGCATTAAGAGGCTCTTATTTTTTTGTAGGGAGATATTTTTTAAACTTTTTTTTTTTCACCGTCGCGGGGGGGAGGGGGTTGGGGAATAGTGAAGTAAAGGAGTTTTTCTTTCTTTTTGCCGATGTTCAACATTAGGATGCAACTGTACATTAATGATAAAAAAACTGCGCTTAATTGCATAATTGCATAAAAAAGAGAAAGCAGCACTCGCCAACATCCAGATACCGGTGTAGCAACTTAAAGTGTTACTAAACCCACAACAGTAAAATCAGTCTGTCTGTGCAGTAAAGCATGCTTGTTATGCTCACTGTGGATCCTGAGGGGTTAGGCCCCTTTCACATTTGTGCGACTTGTCCTGCGACTTGGGACTGCAAAGTTGCATGACAAGTCGAACCCCATGATTTCCAATGAGTACCCTTCATATCTGTGTGACTTCAAGTTGCACCGACTTCAAAGTAGTCCCTGTACTACTGTGGTCCGACTTTGATGGGAGTTACACAGGCATTGCCTGAAATCATGGCAAAATAGTGGCCGTGAAGTCGTTGTAAAATCGTAGCAAAATGGCATGGTAGTTTGAAAGGGGCCTTGATCCTGCACACTGTGCAAAAAGGCTGTTTGATCCTGTCTTCTCTGGTCCTCCCCTTATTTCACTGTCCCCAATCCATCTGCTGATAGAAGAGAGCCTTGGAGGAACTCTGCACATGCTCAGTGTGGTGTGTATTTCTAGAGAGTTTTTTATTTTTTTTTGGGGGGGGGGGGGTGCATGTTATCAGCACAGGGCCAATCAGCACTATCCAGACAGTAAGTCAAGGCCATGCAGCCTCATGGAAAAGTTGGAGGAGAATGAAAACTCCTCCTACAAGCAGTTTATATTTACTAAAATGATTGTACAGTGGAAACTTGGTTTATGAGTAACGCGGTTAACGAGCGTTTTGAAAGACAAGCAACTTTTTTTTTTTTTATTCTTGGCCAGAGGTGCGGGGGCGCCGGGGACACTCGGCGCCCCTGCAAATACTCAGAATGGCTCGGAAATACTCTCCGTTCCTGAGTTTTTCCAAGGCTTTCCAAGTTCAGCTGAGCTGTCTCCGAGTGTTTCCGAGGCTCTCCGGCGCCCCCCTCACCTCTGGCCACATACGGTATTGCATGTAATAGAAGTCAATGCGGAGCGAATTATCTTCGTTTCCATTGACTTCTATGGGGAAACTCGCTTTGATATGCGAGTGCTTTTGATTACAAGCATTCTCCTGGAACGGATTATGCTCGTAATCCAAGGTTCCACTGTATTTCCATGTTCTGTGTACTGTGGGAGACCATATATATAGTGAATTCAGGGTCCTAGGTTTAGTAACACTTTAAATAGTAAAACAAATTGTGTTGCGCTGCTTCAATAAAGTAAGAAAAAAAGATCCTATCCCTTTAAGATCAAATTACCGCGCCATTAATAGTGCTCACGAAAAACAATGATATTTCATATGTGAAACAAATATTTTAAATTGCGAAATGGAAAATCCAACAGATGTAAATAAAGTCCCACGGGTGAATAAATAATCATACAAAATAATGTTCCATAGATGTACAATCATGTAGGTCTTCTGTGTTGTAATAGTAAATCCAGTGTGCCTCCACCAAAGAAATAATAAGGCTGCTTACTGTACTCCTAAATCCTATAACCATGAAGGTCTAAGCAAGCTCAGCAATCACCAGCCAACTCCAGGTGGACAAATGCAGCCTTCTATGTGCTCAATACTTCCTCAGACAATAGTTTCGGCAGCACTCAGTAAACAAAACACATGAAAAACTCCATAATGTAGCAAACTTTGTGCCTCCTTTATTTTAAAAGCAGGGTAAGGTTTCAAACAAACCACCACTCTGCTCTCTCTGGTGTATATGATGATATCACCGCTATGTGAGAGCATGACTGACAATCACCAGCTCTCCGCTCACTGAAGACCGAGAACTGAGTGATCAGTGGGCTTTGATCGCTCAGTTCTCAGCCTTAGAGGTGGCGGGGGACAGATGCAGCATCAGACCGATGCTGCATCCACCTAGTTTTTTTATATCCCATACTTCTCTTTTAACATAAAATGAAAATGCACAACTCCTAATCCTTCAACTTTTTTTTAAGACAGACAGAGTTCAAATCTAGTGCAACTGATGAGATATTATTATTATTATTATACAGGATTTATATAGCGCCAACAGTTTGTGCAGGGCTTTACAATATAAAGGGAGACAATACAGCTACAATACTATAATATACAAGAGGGCCAAGAAACCCTGCTCATAAGAGCTTACAATCTAATATGGAGGGGCAAGTGATGCAAAAAGTAATAACTGTGGGGGATGAGCTGATGGAAGCTTTATATGTTCAGCTGTTAGCTAGAGGTGGGATTGGCTTCCCTGAAGAGATGATTTTTTTAGGGATCTCCTAAAGGTGGCCGGAGTAAGAGATAGCCGAACAGGTGGAGAGTTCCAGAGGATGGGAGAGGCTCTAGAGAAGTCCTGGAGGAAGGTGAGCATAGGAGGAAGAGACAAGAGAGCAGGAGGTCTTATTTTGAGACAAGATTGGTGATGTAACTTGGATCTCCCTCCAGACATGGATATTATGGTAAACACCGCTTCCCAGCCCCTTTAGGGCTCATGCACCTTGCAGCTCAAAAAAAAAAAAGCTGATTTTACTGGCATTTGAGCTTTTATTTCTCTGCCTAAAAGCTTGAAGAAGCTTGTGCTTTTTTGTGCTCTTTTGCACGTTTTTATTGAGCTTTTTTGAGCATAAGCATTTTCTTTCACAAACCCTCCCCTTAGCTAATTTTTCATTTTTTTTTGTGTTTTTAGCTTTTTCACACTTCTTCACACATTTTTGGGCACTTAGGCGTCTTTTCTGCTCAAAAGCTAATCTCAAAAACGCCAGTTTGGTGGGGTTTTCTGCCTGTAAGAGCATATGCCTGTAAACTCCTGAAAAAGCCATAGTGTGCATGGACATATTGGCTAACATGGAGGGGAGTTTCCAGGCAGAAAAAATGAGCTCAAGTAAGCTCAAAAGCCTGTAGGGGCAGCTTCTTTGAGCTTCTTTGAGATGCAGTGTGCATGAGCCCTTACATAACAAAGAGAACTAAGTAGAATTTTTCCTTTCTGGAGGTTCCAGTAAAGAGCATCCAAAAAGGTAAGCTGCAGTATTTATTTATTTTTATTTTCTATTATTATTAAAGTTTTGCTATGTGATTGGGGACCTGTAACAAATATAAAGTTGGTATTATTCCAATTTGGTTGCAAAAGTGGAAATACACCATAAAGCGGAGTTCTAGTCATGATTTTTTTTTACAGTATTCAGCAGCATTAAATACAAGGAACAAACTGTGAAGATTTTTTGTTTAATTTTACCCACCTTTTCAGGTCTGTTGCTAGGGGGTCGCTCGTAATCTGCCTCTTTCTCTTCAAGGCGCCTGACGTCACTTCCCTCTGCGTCCGTGCTCGCTAGTGCTCCTGGGAGATGTCTGTCATCATTTCCCAGGAGTCACTGGGCAGCGCCGAGGGCTTCGTTGCCATCACAATGGGGGCGGGCACTTCCGATGATGCCGCCCGTTGTGATGGCAATGTCTGAAGTGTACGGCGCTGCGCCGTACATACGGCGCATGCGTGAGAACGGGTGTTGCATGCTGGTCGCTCAGATGCACCAGAGCCCAGTAGATATTACTTGTGGGCCTCACATGCCCACAAGCACAATGGAAACTGCCTGGAAATAAAAATATAAAATATATTCCTCTACGAAATCCTCAATCCAGGGCTGATTCTGCATAAAAACGTGAGTTCTTTAAATTAGCCTTCTTAACAAAAGATATGGTTACTAAAAAAAAAAAAATTATCAGTGGGAACTCCGCTTTAAAGAGGAAGTCTGCTCACATAATTTGTAATAAAAACATCTTTTCCATTCTGAAGCTTTCCTCCAACCATTTTGCATATTATTTTATATATACTGTGTTTCTGTACTTATCAAATATGCTGCAGAAATCTCCCTCCACTGAGTCTGGCTGCATCCATTTTAACTGTGGGCAACTGAAGCTGCTGCCTGTTCACTTCCTGGATTTACACAGACACACAGAGGCACACCTTCAGCTCTGCAGCTCTCATTGGCCCTCTGATGACTCATCCCCCCTCCCTTCCTGACAAACTCTTTGAGAGTGAGAGAGAGCTGTGCATGATGTCATAGTCCTAGGCTTTTTACCAGACAAGAAACAAGAAGTGGGCTGTATAAGGTATTTACTGGCAGAAAAAAATGTTTTACTATCCAAAGGTAAAAAAACAAGGGCAGAAGATTTAATAGATGGAAAGATGAAAAAATTTGTGAAGTTTCACTTTAAACTTTAAAGTGATTGTAAAGGTCTTTTTTTTTTAAATAACAAACATGTTATACTTGTGCTCTGTGCAAGGGTTTTGCACAGAGCAGCTGCCGATCCTCCTCTTCTGGGGTCCCCTAGCGGCGCTCCTGGCTCCTCCTCCACTTCGAGTGCCCCCCACGGAGAGCCGCTTCCCATGGGCGCACTCCCAAGTCCTGCTGCTGCATCCATTGACACAGACAGCAGGATTCGGCCATGCCCCTCGGCTCCCGTGTCACTGGATTTGATGTGATTTGATTGACAACTCCCGCTGCTATCAATCTATCCAATGAGGACCCGAGACAGCGGCTGGAGCCGCTGGGCTTGTGCTTGTCGCTGGAACGATCGGATTCCTGAAAAAGGGGGGCTCTAGGAGGCAGTGACATCTACAAAAGTTTTTTCACCTTAATGCATAGAATGGGCGGCACAGTGGTGTAGTGGATAGCACTTTCGCCTAGCAGTAAGAAGGGTCGCTGGTTCGAATCCCAACCACGACACTACCTGCCTGGAGTTTGCATGTTCTCCCTGTGCCTGCGTGGGTTTCCTCCGGGTACTCTGGTTTCCTGCCACACTCCAAAGACATGCAGATAGGTTAATTGGATCCTGTCTAAATTGTCCCTAGTATGTATGAATGTGAGTTAGAGACCTTAGATTGTAAGCTCCTTGAGGGTAGGGACTGATGTGAATGTACAATGTATATGTAAAGCGCTGCGTAAATTGATGACGCTATATAAGTACCATAAATTAATTAAAAAAATAAATAAAATGCATTAAAGCGGAGTTCCTCTTAAAAAAAAAATTAAAAGTCAGCAGCTACAAATACTGCAGCTGCTGACTTTTAATAATCGGACACTTACCTGTCCCAGGGTCCAGTGATGCGGGGGAACGAAGCCCCGCTCATCTCCTCCTCCTCTCTGCGGCGCCGGCATTGTCACTGTGTGCGCCACGCGAGCCACGATGTGTGCTGTGACTGGCCGGGCAATCATCTGGGACCGATCAGATGATTGCCGAGAGGGAGGGGGGGAGAGGTGAATTGACTTCTGGCTCCGCGGAGCCCCGGGAGGAAGTGGGAGCTGGAACCCTCTTTTTAGAAGGTTTTCGCTCCCCCCCCAAACAAATGACATGCCAAATGTGTCAGGGGGTCACCTTCCCTTAAAACGGAAGTTCCATTCTTGGGTGGAACTCTGCTTTAAGGTGAAAAACCTCGAGACCTTACAACTCCTTTAAGTTCTCCTGACCACATCGGCATTGTGGTGTGATGGTTTGCGTCACATCCCGCTGCTCTGAAAAAAGTACAGCATGTAACGCTGTGAGGTGAACTGACACGTTAGGAAACAAGGCAAATTGCCTTATCTTTGCGTTAAAACTTTGCTGGGCAAACCTGCTCAATGTGATTAGTGTGAGAGGGCCCTAAAGGTATTTTATTTATATAAATTTTGCTTTTCAAGACAAATTAAGTCTGCAAGCAAGTTGAACATTGGAGCAACCAGCTCCGGTGTGGATTGATTTTTAGACACAGTGTTCTCTTTTGTGGGGGTTTTTGGTGTGTCCCCGGTGAGGTTTCTCTAGTGTAGAAGTGATATGATAATATGTCAGCATGGAACAACGTAATGTCATTCGTTCCAGTAGCAATGTATCTCTCATGATAACACCACAGAAGTATGCGGCTGCCTTGTCCACGCTTTGTTTTACGTCTACCCAGTCGTAACATCTGTGTCTCCCCACCTCTGGTAATGGTTAATAAATATGAGTTCAGCTGTTGGCGCGCGGTGCTCTGCCAGGGCCGCCTATGTGGTATGTTTGATCTAATCCCACCCAGTGTGTGTTCAGGGGTGAGACAGGCCAAGTCCTGTGCGGCTGAGGGGAGCGCGCTCAATGCGTGCAGTCATAAAGATTAGCAGGCTGTGTAATTCAATTTTAGGCCGTTAGCCACTTTCATTTCTTTTACGTATTCTATCTGCCGGTGTCCCTGCCCCCTCACTAGCTCTCTCTTCATCTTAACCTTCCCTCCTTGCTTTTCTTTGAACAATAATATCAGAATAAAATGGAGAAGCAGGATATTGTGCTGCAGAAAAACGTGGACCTGTATTCAAATGTTAAAGAAGGTCAATGGAACATAATATTGTCTGTATGCGGTTGATATATATATAGTGATAGTATTTAATATATGATTTATTTTTTAATCATTTAATGCCTTTCTTTATATCTTTCTCCATATGTGCATGAAAAATGAGCTGACTGGGGAAAGTGACAGTGATAAGGTTTTGAGTCAACCTATAAGGCTTCATGTACTCAAGCGTGTAGAGCCTTCCTAATGACATCCCTAGGACCCATTACTGCTGCATACGGCCATCCATTGAGATGCTTTAGAAGAGGCAGTGTAGGCAGTTGTGTATGGGAATTGCATAAAACAGAGATGGTGTGCTTCCGGTGCATATGTTGGTGCGCGTATAGGTGCTTTATGAGGCAGCTGTACGTGGTGGTGTTCCAGGGGTCGCATAAAGCACCCATATACACACTGATGTTCGCTCCAAAAGCACACTTTACACATCCCCTGGAGCATTATATTCCAGTGTGAGTGCAGACCAGTGGGTGAGAAGGGGGTACAATCGAACTTGAGCTCTTGAAGAATTTATGATTTCTTGGCCATTTTTCAGAGAATATGAATGATAACACAAAAATATTTCTTTCACTCATGGTTAGTGTTTGGCTGAAGCCATTTATTTATCAACTGTAGAAAAAACAGTAGGAAAAAACACCTAATTCCTCTCACGCAAGCATTTATGGATTAGGCAAAAAAGCAAAATATTAAAATCCTTAATAAGGGTATCCTATAGCCTGGTGATGGCTCAAGCTGCTACCATAAAACCTAGCATGGTTCACACAACAATCAACATATACAAATATTGGCAGCGCTATATATGATATAATGAAATATCAGAAAAGAACTAATAATGATATAACGTGATAAAAGATGATGTCGCTTGATGACGAAACGCGTGTGTGGCTTTACGACGTCCAGTGAGCAACCACAGCATGCCGCTCGGAGACACAGAGCCTACTACCGCTGAAAAAGCACCAGATTGTGGTAGGAGACACATTTTAGTTTTGGGTAGAGTATGGAAAGATTGGAAATCCCTATCAGTCTCTTTTTTTTTTTTTTATCTGTGTCTCCACTATGTAGATTAACCCCTCTATCCATCCTGGTGACCACTGTCACCATAACAGAAAGTGGTGGGAATATAACATTTTAGTGGATAATAGATGAGGGTATATTTTCTAATGGGGGAGACCTGTTATGATGGCAACTGTATAAGAGGAGCATGACCCTCACTTTGTTCAGATTTCCTGCTGTTGTATTTCTAGGGCAGGAAGTGAATGGAAATCTCCTCAAGGGGGCACCGACAGCAAATCAAATAAACTGACAGGGATTGCAACCTGGGCCTACTAAAAAAACAAACAAAAAAAACCCATATACACTTTGAAATGGGCCTTGACCCTCCACTCCTACCTCCTCGCACTAAGTAATTTTTTTATTTCTTTAATGCCTTTTTTTTTCCTCCCTGCACTTTCAGGATTCCCATCTAGGTAAGAATGACATTCTAAGTTGCCTGAGCCACCTGGGATACCCAATTCCAAGAGGCATTAGAGTACTCTACAGGACATTCACACAGGGACGGCCCTTATGGTTCTTGCATTTGGCACCCTAATAACATGGTGTCATCAGCCAGCTTCAAGTACCAGAAAGATACAGCTTGCTACCAATGACATTGAAGAAGAGAGTGACGTGGGACCAGCTGTGCAGCAGCGGAACAGCAGATCACAACAGAACACCGCTGGATTTGCAGGAAGTCTGAGTATGTATTTGGTGAATAACCAAGCAATTAAAGTAGTTGCAAAGGCACAAGGTTTTTTACCTTATGTATTCTATGCATGAAGGTAAAAAAAACCTTCTGTGTGCAAGAGCCCCCCAGACCCCCCTATAATTTACCTGAGCCCCCTCTCGATCCAGCGATGTCTACGAGAGCCTTGCCTGATTAGTTTTTGGCCATTGGCTCCCGCTGCTGTCAATAAGGGCCGGTGAGCCAGTCAGGAGACAGAGGGGGTGAGGCGAACCGCGGCTCCGTGTGTGATTGGACACACAGAGCCGTGGGTCAGGAGCGTGCCTGCTTGGGTGCCCCCACAGCAAGCTGCTTGCTGTGGGGGCACCCGGCAGGAGGGAGGAGCCAGGAATATCAGCAAGGGACCCGAGAAGAGGAGGATCTTGGTTGCTCTGTGCAAAACTATTGCACAGAGTAGCTAAGTATAACATGTTTGTTATTTATTTTAAAAAAAACAAGGCTTTAGTATCACTTTAAGGTAAGAGGGAGAAAATATAAGGTTTTGTTTTATATAAAAGTGAGTCTCATAGAACGAAATTGGCCCCTCTTTTGTGGCCATCATTCAGTCTTCTCACCTTGTTTTTTTTTTTTTTTTTTCTATTTTCCTTTTTTCTATTTTTTTCCTGCTTTTCTTTTAAAGTTTGTCCATTCTTCTCATTTATGTTCCTGCTTTCCTCTTGTTTTTTTTTACCCTTACTCCCTTTTATTCCTTTAACCCACTTTTCTTCCTTCCTTGCTTTCCCCTTGACCTTCACCTTTTTATTTCCCTTTTTCGTTCTATGAGACTCACTTTTATATAAAACAAAACCTTATATTTTCTCCCTCTTACCTTAAAGTGATACTAAAGCCTTGTTTTTTTTAAAATATATACTTATCTTTTTCTGTATTTTATTATTTTCCTTTCTTCTCTCTCCTTTTTATTTTTATTTTTTAACTTTGCATATTTTTTTTTATTATTGCTTATTTATCACTTTAAGGTAAGAGGGGGAAAATATAAGGTTTTGCTTTATATAAATAGTCCCATAGAACGGAATTGGCCCCTCTTTTGTGGCCATTGTTTCGCCACATATGGCGACCCATCACATTTGGCTACAGGAAGTGACGATCCGCTGAGAAATTTCGCACTGCGCATGCGTAACTTGCGGATATGCGTTCCAAACGTTTTTACGACAATACAAAGCAGTGAAACCGTGCGATAATGTCACGGAAGTGACGTTACAGACAAGCTCTTCTTCTGTATAATTATTCATCGTAAGACTCGACTTTGCAACAGGGCCCTTCGCCACGCTTCGGGCACGGCCTCGCTTCACTCGGCATAATTATATTCTAACTCTATGTCCACTTGGATGGCGGGGCTTGAACCTGGACCTAGGGGTGGAGCCACATAATAACTGCGCAAGCGCAGTTCAACGTCAGTTCCGTCACACTATCTGACGGTTTTAGTGTGCTGTTTTGTCGTAAAAGTATTGGAACGCATATGGCGGCGTCACGCATGCGCACTCCAGCGGGTAGCCAAATGTGATGGGTCGCCATATGTGACGCTACACCATCATTCAGTCTTCTCATCTTGTATAAATTCTTATTTTTTTTTTTCTATTTTCCTTTTTCAATTTTTTTCCTGCCTTTCTTTTAAAGTTCGTCTGTTCTTCTCATTTATATTCCTGCTTTCCTCTTGGTTTTTTTTTACCCTTCCTCCCTTCTGTTCCTTAACCCACTTTTTTTCCTTCTCTTGTTTTCCCCTTGACCTTCACCTTTTTATTTCCCTTTTTCTTGTTACTTATCTTTTTGTGTATTTTTTTTCTTTTCTTTTCTTCTCTCTCTTTTTTTTTTATTTTTTAACTTTGCTTAATTTTTTTATTATTGCTTATTTACATGTTGATTTTTCCCACCCCCCTTTTGTCTGTTTTGCTTTTAATTTTTTTTTTTTTTCTTGCATAAATGTTTTTTACTCCAAAATACATTGATTGCAATTCATTACTGCCTGATCCCAGTGGTCTGCAGAACATTCTGTAGCCTCTCGCTCTGGGTAGTATGATCACTAGTGCAATTAAAATCATTCCTTGCAGTGGCTTTCAAGACCTCATTCACGGACTCTTTGAAACTGAGCTCATGCATTATTCTCTGCCAGGAAACTAGACGGACTTTACTTCCTGATTGAAATGTGTGTGTGCATTGTGCAGAGGCTGATATACGAGGGAAATGTGTGTGTATATATCACAGCGCTCTTTATTATGCTCCCAGCATGCCCCCCTCCCCCCAGAGAACACTGCCCGCAAGCTCCTAGTTTGTATTTTGTATACTATTCTGGGATGCTGATAATTTAAACCGTTTCCTTTGTTTTCAATGCTAAACATGGAAAGTATGCCCTGCCATCAACGTGGAAAGATTTTCATTCCTAGTTCTGCTATATGCTCCCTGCAGAGGTAGAGCAAGGATAACATGGAGAGAATGTAAAATGGCTTGTAATCATATGCACACCGACTTCCAGAATTTCATGTAGAGTGCTAAAAGCAAAACTCTTTTACTTGTGATTTCTCCCTTCTAAATAGCGCCTTATATTCTAGGGGTGGGGTCTATGTCAGACTAATTTGTAATGATTATTGTGACAACCCCCCCCCCCCATCATCTTATCAGAGCATGAAGCTCCATGCATTTGTTATAGTATTATTAAATCCTCCGTGGTTGCGCAGAATAAAAACAGTACCCAGTAAACAATTTTATCATTTCTACTAGAGCTGCAGGATTCTGGGCAAAATGAGAATCACAATTTTTTTTGCCTAGAATAAAAAGATCACGATTCTTGCGGCATAGAATCTTTCACATTATACAAAAAAAATTGGGCTAACTTTACTGGTTAGTTTTTTTTTTTTCATTCATTAAAGTGTAATTTTTCCCAAAAAATTGCATTTGCGCAAATACAATGTGACAAAATATTGCAACAACCACCATTTTATTCTCTAGGGTCTCTTACTAAAAACAAAATATACAGTGGAACCTTGGTTAACGAGTAATGCAGTTAACAAGCGCTTTGAAAGACGCACAACTTTTTTTTAAAAATCCTGACTCGGTTTGCGAGTGTTGTCTCGCAAAACGAGCAGAATTCAAGCTAATGTGGTGTGCAGTACCACATTTGGCCAGAGGTGCGGGGGCACCGGTGACACTCGGAACGGTTTGGAGCCGTTTCGGAAATACTTGGAATCACTCAGAAATATTCCCGAGTGTTTCCGAGCCTTTCTGAGGGTTTCTGAGTTCAGCCGAGCTGTCCCTGAGTATTTCTGAGGCTCTCCCCCCACCTCTGGCCACATGCGGTATTGCATGCAAAAGAAGTCAGTGCGGAACTTATTATCTTTGTTTCCATTGACTTCTAATGCCCCGTGTACACAATCAGACTTTCCGACAACAAAACTGTGGACTTTTGTCCGAAGGTTGTTGGCTCAAACGTGTCTTGCATACACACGGTCACACAAATGTAGGCCAACAATTCCGAACGTGAGAACGCGGTGACGTACAACATGTACGACGAGCCGATAAAAAAGGAAGTTCAATAGTCATGTGATATCTCCATTACGAACGCTAGTTTTACAAGACCGAGCGCTTCTGGCTCGTACTTGATTCTGAGCATGCATGAACTTTTGTGTGACAGACTTGTGTACACTCGATCGGACTTTTCGACAACAAAGTTTTGTTGGCGGAAAATTTGAGAACCTGCTATCAAACATTTGTGGGCGGAAAATCCAACAGCAAATGTCCGATGGAGCATACACACGGTTGGACTTTCCGACAACAGGCTCACATCGAACATTTCCCATCGGAAAATCTGACCGTGTGTACGCGACATTAGGGGGAAACTCGCTTTGATATGCAAATGCTTTGGATTACAAGCATTCTCCTGGAACGGATTATGCTCATAATCCAAGGTTCCACTGTATATAATGTTTGGGGGTTCTAAGTAATTTTATAGCAAAAAAAAAGATTTTAACTTTAAACCAACAAATGTCAGAAAAAGGTTTAGTGTTTAAGTGTTTAACCACTTCCCGCCCGGCCGTCAGTCTGCTATAGGCTGGGCGGGAAGTGGTTAAACCTGGTTCAGTTATCCTGACTTGGCGTCATATGACGTCCAGCAGGATAACATGCTACCGCGCGCCCGCGTCTGACACACCACTACACCGATCTTGGTAAAGCGCCTCCGGCGGAGGGTGGAGAGTGGAGGGCCGGGATCTGGGGGCCCTCTTATTATAGGGGGCTCCCGGATTCCGATAAGCCCCCTGCCCTCAGACCCCGACAACCAACGGCCAGGGTTGTCGGGAAGAGGCCCTTGTCCTCATCAACATGGGGACAAGGTGCTTTGGGGTGGGGGGGCCCCGCAGGGCGCCCCCCCCCTCTCCCATAGCACCCACCCCCCCATGTTGAGGGCATGCGGCCTGATACGGTTCAGGAGGGGGGGTCGGTCGCTCGTCCCCACCCCCTTTTCTGACCGGCTGCGTGCTCGGATCGGGGTCTGGTATGCATTTTGGGGGGGGGGGCTCCACACCGATTTTTTGGCGTAGGGGGTTCCCCTTAAGATCCATGCCAGACCTAAGGGCCTGGGATGCCCCATGATGGGGCTCGGAAGGTGTCAATCTCGCCGATAAAAGCAGCGAGATTGACTTCCTTTTCTAGTCCCGTCGTACCCGAGTCACGTTCAAAATGAACGGACTTGTCCGTGTGTGGGCAAGTCCATTTATTCTGAAAGTCCGCCGTAACTCCGGCGAAAGTCCGTCGGAAAGACGGGCGGACCTAGCCTGCCGGAAAGTCCGGTCGTGTGTAGGCAAGTCCGTCCGTTCAAAAAGTCTGGCGGTAGTCTGCCGGAAAGTCCGGTGGGAAGAACGTCGGACCAAGTATCCCGGAAAGTCCGCTCGTGTGTACGCGGCATAAGTGCCTGGTATTGAAGTGGTTAAACTTCCCTCATTTACACACCAAAGTGTATTCCTTTGATCTAAAGGACAAATCGTTACAATGTTTATACTTAAGCTCCACTGCTAAAGAATGTTGTGATTCTTGGCAGACTGCCCTTTTTTTTTCCTTTCTTTTGACAGCTGTCGGCTTTAGCAGAGCAGAGAGAATTCTCTGCATAGAAAGAATCGGAAAATTCTTTGTCAAGATCGCAACAGGGAAAAAAATTGCGATAACGATTCTTAACGATTAATCGTGCAGCTCTAATTTATACTAAGCAGTTTTGAGATCCTGCCCCTATCATGTGAATGAGTAGGGGGTACTCCTACCCATTCACCCAAAAAGTGTCAAAAAGAAATAAAAACGCAAAGACAGTTTTTGACAATTCCTTTATTAAAAAAACAATGTCCTCTGGTGTAGATCCATTGTCAATCATGATGCCCACCACCGACCCGAAAAAAATCTCTGCTCATGCTCTCTGCCTGCTCTGCCGTCTAACAGTTCTTAAATAGTTTAGGGCTGGGGCCACCCTGTGACGTCACCTGGTGGGCACTGCCCCATGTCACATTATCGACTGGTGCATGTTGTGTCGGCGACGTTACACAAGGGGGCAGACAGCGGAGCAGGCAGGTGGCGGGAGCCTTTCGCGTCAGCTGTTTGTGATTGGATGGATCTACACCAGGGGGGGATATTGTTTTTGTTTTTTTTAATAAAGGAATTGTCAAAAACAGTCTCTGTAATTTTATTTCTTTTTGATATGTTTTTTTGGTGAATGAGTAGGGGTACAATGTACCCCTACTCATTTACATGGGGGGGGTGGGATCTGGGGGTCCCATTGTTAAAGGGGGCTTCCAGATTCCCATAAGCACCCTACCCGCAAACCCCCACAACCATGTTGATGGGGACAAGGTGCTTTGGGCATGTTTTGAGGGCATGTGTTGAGGGCATGTGGCCTGGCATGGTTCAGGAGGGGGGCACTCGCCCCCACCCTTTCCTGACCTACCAGGCTGCATGTTCGGATAAGGATCTGGTATGGATTTGGGGGGGTTCCATGCCATTTTTTTTTTTTTTTTGGTTGGAGTGGGGTTCCCCTTAAAATCCGTGATGGGGGTCACAATTTTTTATTGCCAGCAATGTTTTTTTTTACAATTAGCTGATGAGTCATCAGTTGTTAAGGAAGCAGTTGATGGCCTCCGGGTCCATTCCTTAACAATCAGCTCATGTTAAAGATGCCAGTGGCTGCACACTCCAAAATTTGCATGCTACAGCAGGCACATATCAGGAATATGAAATGTTGGGTTCACATATTCTTTAAACTGGAACATAGGCAATAAAAGATAAAGAAGCTGCATACTGCTGAAAGTGCTTAAAAAAGTGAGGGCTCAAAATCACCTCTAATGTCTGGAGCAATGAAGGATGTGAACACTGCACTGCCCCAAGTATGGACTTGGCAGGTGAAGAAAGTTTTCTCGGCCATAAAGGAAACCATTTCTATTTCTGGCAGCATATTGACGCCTACTCTGTGTTCTTTACTAAAAGTACACATCCTTTAAAGCTCAGCTTCAGACAAATCCTTTTTTTGTTTTGTTTTACCATTACATCTTCTTCACAAGCAGTAATAGAACAACAAGTCCTATTTGACCTCTGTAGCTGCAGGCAATGAGGGGCAATTCATTGTCAAAGTTCAGAGCAGAAGCACTAAAGTTGTTAAAGTCCTATTCTCGTTCAGCTTCCCTGTGGTTGCATTTGAGATTAGACTCCTGGAAGGCTACCGAATCCCTGCTTGGAGAGCAAAGCAGGATAAGCTGAGTGCGTCCGCTTCGAAATTTGAAGATGAATTGCTCCACAGTGCCTGCAGCTACAGAGATCAATGAACATGTGTTTTAAATCTTACTTGCTGCTTGTTAAGGATATGTAGACATGTGAATGTCCACAGCCCAGCCAAAAGGTTCACCGTAAGCCCATTCTTGGTATTATATTCACATCTGCAACAATTGTACAAAATAAGTGGATTGTCTTTCAATGTAGCACACATATGCGAGTGCAAAGGGTAGGCAAGCTTCGTCTGCTGGGCAGATTTTCCTGAGTGCATTCATGTGTCTGGATTTGTAGGAAAATATTCCTTTGTTTCTTGTTGCACATGTAGAACCCCCCTGACCCCCGGAAGCATGGTGGTACCCCCAGGGACAGGGTGGGCTGCCCTTTCACCTGAGGGTGTAGATTACCTGGACAATAATGGAATGTGAACAGATGAGCACCAGCCGCTTTAAGATGCAGAATAGAAAGAAGTTTAATAACTCACATTAAGGCAGGCCATAAATGGTGCAAATTTCTTTCCTGAAACTATGGGTTGCAGGAAAGCGATTCATATGATTCCCCCATCAACACAGACAGCGCTGATAGGGGAATCTCTCCTGCCGAGACCTTGTATTCTCATTCTCCCGGCAGAAGGGGGAGGGGCAAGGAGAGGACAGAGATTACTGCTAGCAGCTATAGCAGCCGCTGGCGATAATTGCAAGCAAAATCGATTGATCAACTTGGTCCATTCAGCCTGCCCATACAGGGTTTGAATCTGGACCAGTTCCTGCTGAACTGGCTGAGATTCGAACCATCTATGGCCAGTCTAATGCCTGGTTACACACGATGAGATTATCAGACGAATGATCGTCCGTTTTTTTTTTTGCATGCTAATCTCAGATCGAACCTGAAGAGTATACTAAAGTCACAAAAATTCTCGTATGTAAGAATAAAAATTCGGAAGTGATGTAATGTGTTGTAATGCATTTGTATTGCATTTTCAAACGACAGCTGTACTGATTTAATGAAAATCGTACGATCTGGCATCATACAGAGAAAAAAATTTTTGTGCATGTCCGATCGGATAATGTTGGATAAACTGTCATTATCGGCTCTCGAAAGCTCTATACTAACAATCCGATTACCGTCCGATCGCTTCAAAAAAGGTATTTTTCGTACGATTTTCTGATCTTGTGTACGGGAGTTAATGATCCAAATAGAACAAAAAGGACATTTGCATTCTGTGATTGCGGCTCCTAACTGTAAAGCACTTGAAAGATCAGCTACCAGCACCCTGGGTTGAGGACACCATACTCCAGTGAGTTCCAAGCTCCATATCAGTGCTTCCTCTGGCCCCTCAAGACATCTAGAGGACCTCCATGGCTGCTTTATTCCCAGGTTCCACAGGCTAGGCCTTGGAGCCAAGCTTCTGTCCAGCCACATTTTCACCCTCTCAGGCAGCAGGCCTAAGGAGTTTCAGTGGTAAGCAGGTCCCACCTCCAAACAGAAGGCCCAGGAGAGAACCGTCTCCTCACAGTCACTACCTGAACATTTATATCTGATCCCAGCATGCACCAGTGGCAAGAAAACTCCTACTGGCTGGCCAGGGTGAATTCATTTTCTTAACTATGATTAATGTAGCTCTTCTTCTATTACCAGAGGCAGCATCTACTGAATTTTTAAGGTTTTACAGACATTTCAGTCACATTGACATACCAAATGTTGTTGCAGAAGGTGAGACAAATGTTTGGGTTGGGGCACAAAGCAGGGATCTTTAGAGCACTTATGACCAGAATACCTGAGCCCTAGGACATCATTTGGTATATCAGCCTACCAGTGTCTACATGTGTTTAAAATGTATAGATTTTATAAGCTGTTACTTTAATAGCTAGGCCACAGATTTTTTTTTTTCGTATTCACCATTTGGTTTACCTGGATGCATTCTTTGTAAGTATTTAAATCTCATTTTTTAAACCATAATTTAGTGGATTTCACGGGCAGCCATAACTAGTTGACACTGAAGAACATTATCTTCTGACCGTTCCCAAGTTCACCTCTAATTTCTGAAATTATTTCACAAAAGATGACTTGTTAGAACCCATTCTGAGGAGGAAGGCATGTGATAAAGGCAACACAGCAAGAATTTAGTCTATAATGAACCTCCCTGGCTATGTGGATACATTTGCATAGTTCTAGACAATTCAGCCTTTGTGGTGTGTAGTACCGTTCCTTCAAGAGATAATTAAAGATGAAATAGAAATAGTTTTACTATGGTAAAATATACAGTAGGTCACTGAAATATGATTAGAACTAAATGAAATGATTGATATTGGCTTGGCTTGGCTTGTATGAAGGCAGATAATCTTTCCAGAGGTAAAAGAAAAATAGGGCTGAAGAGAGACAGCCATGAATTCCTTCTATAATGTGTTGGGTAGTGGTGACCTGTAGGGAAGAGATGGGACAAGGTTCTTCTTAAAGGCAACTTTCATGCTCCCAGAACTGAAGTTATACGGGCTTAGTGCTAGGTGTGAGAGGGGGATGATTGATAAGTATTGCATCAGGTGTCATAGTTAGTAAGTACCACACATCAGAGACCTAAGCTGGTCCTACACCTATAGAATTGAATTTAGAAATATATACAGTATTTTTTGAATGTTTGTTCTATTTTGTCATGGATAGTGATGTCAGATTCATGTTTGTTTTCAACTGTAATGACGAGAAAATTTGAGGGAACAGGATTTTTTCTGTAGTAGTTTGAATATGAAATTCAAAGCTGTGAATGGTTTATTATCTTATAAATTCAACCACCTTTGTGGTTTACACCTTTACCATACTACCAGGGCTGGCCCAGGAAATTGTGCTGCCAGGGTCCAAGAATGAAATGCTGCCCTACCACCCCCCACTAAAAAAAAAAAACACCCACCAAAAGGCCCCCACATCCATTATTTTATAGCATGATAATTAAAACTAAAATTAAATTTATCAGGAAGTCAGATTTACATGCAACAGCAACTTATCTATATGCAAAATTATATGGCATACCATTAGATTCAATTCCCATGGGCGGGCTAGGGCAGTATAGGGGCAGGTTAGGGTAGGGTGACCAGACATCCCCGGTTTCCGGGGACAGTCCCCGGATTGAGGACACTGTCCCCAGACCAAGTCTGTCCCCGGTTTTGTCCCTGGATTGGATTTGAACAGGGGCTGGGGCAATTTTAAAGACAATCAGTGCAGAATTAAAAAAAAGATTCTGAAACACATCCCCGCTCCGCCGCTCTCGGCCAGCTGCCTGCCTGCTTATCATCTTGCCTTCCCTGGTGGAGTAGTCCCCGGATTTAATTTTTAAAATCTGGTCACCTTAGGTTAGGGCAGTATAGGGGCAAGCTAGGGTAGTATATAGACAGGCTAGGGTAGTATATAGACAGGCTAGGGTAGTATAGGGGCAGGCTAGGACAGTATAGGGGCAGGCTAGGGCAGTATATAGACAGGCTGGGGTAGTATATGGACAGGCTAGGGCAGTATAGGGGCAGGCTAGGGTAGTATATAGACAGGCTAGGGCAGTATATAGACAGGCTAGGGTAGTATATGGACAGGTTAGGGAAGCATAGGGGCAGGCTAGGGGCAGGCGGGGGCAGTTATCAAAGTTCTGCCCGGGTCCAATGGACCCACTGGGACCCATGGTAGGGCCGGCCCTGCATACTACATATAGTCAAAGGGTGACAAATCTTTCAACTCCTTCTGCAATGGCGTCCTTAGCCACCACCCCCACCCACTGGTAATGAGCCCTTCCTGACTTTTCAGTGTTACCAGTCCTTCTCCCTCTCAAGTCTCTATTGCCTGAAACATGTTAGAATAAAAGAACAGCGCAGTGAAGCAGATTGGCTTGCTTTACTAGCATTTTCACTCTCAGTCTGATTTCTGGTGTGCATGGAATTACTGAAAAATTAAAGACCAACTTTTATAAATGGCCATGTCAACTTTTGAATGAATCAATGTTAAGTTAGCTCGCAGTGCTGCTTTAAATTATATCGTGGCAATATTGCTTTTACTTAAAATGAAAAATTGTAATTGTTTGAAAATGATGCTTTTTTCCCCCCCTCTTGCACAAATATTATCTGACGGCTGTAAATGTTGTTTTAGAATTTCCTCCTGAGTGGAGAAAATGGCGTTTGTTTGTAGTAATTGCATTTCTGAGCGTTTGTTCTGCCACTTTTCAATATGGGCTAAGTCAATTGGAACTTATGATTTTCATTGCTTTGCAGACGAAAGTGCTATGTAAATTGATCTGGGATGTGTTCAGAGGAAATAGTGCGGAGGTTTGGAAATTGAGAAGGTTATTACTTATTAGTTTACAGTTCATTTGGAATGGCAGCCAAGGGAGGATTGTTCTTGTCACACTGTATTTTATGGGACTTTTCTTTCAAGTGATATTTCAGTTATTGGTAGATACTGATGGGCTCAATCAACCTTTGGCTTTTTTTTGGGTTTTGGATAGTGTGAAAGGGATAGAACCCCTGTCTCATATTTATTGTTGTTTCTCTCTTTGATAGGTAGATTCAGGGCTGGGACACGGGATGGGCACGAGGGGCAGCTGCCCTTGGCACTGTGGTATCATGTGAGGTGGGAGGCACCACAAGGACATTGAGGGGGAGGGGGATTTGTGTTAGGAGGAGGAATTTGAGGGACAACAAGGGGTAAGAATTATTCTAGGAGGGGTTATTTGGTGGTGTGTGCTAGGAGTGGTGATTCAGGGGAATTTATGTTGGGAGGGGGATGGGAGAAGAAGATTTTTGCTAGGATGATCGATTTGGGGGGGGGTTTGTGCTAAAAGAGGTGATATTTGTGCTAGTAGGGATGATTGGGGGATATTTGTGCTAGGAGTGTGATTTGGAGTAGGGGTGGAGAGAATGTGTTTATGCTAGGAAGGGTGCATTTTTGCTTGGAAATTTGGGGGATGGAGGGGGCTGAGATTTGTGCTGGGAGGGGGATTTCAGCGGGGGGGGGCGGATTTGTACTGGGAGGAGGGGGAATTTATACTTAGGGGTAAACATACAGATTAGTGCCTAAATAGTTTTTTTTGGGGGGGGGGGGGATTTTTGTTGACACATAATGCTCATATATCTGGGGGGGGGGGGTGCAGTTTGGCATGTTCGCCCTGGGCTCTAGGTGACCTTGTCCCGGCACTGGGTAGATTGACTCTTTTTATTTGCCCTGGTGACCACTGTCAAGTTTTATATATATCTTCGTCCCTGCTACGTAGCTTAACCCCCTTTATCTGACCGTTATCACCATTATATGGGAAATCCAAACTTGTACAGTTGTCACCAGAACAACACTCAGTCTAATCTATGTCAGTCTCCATGTTGGAGCATAAAAAGCAAAGGATACATTAAGGGAAACACATTTCCTTCTTTAAGGTGCAGGGACACACCAAAAGCTCAGTAAAGCACAATGGCAGCTTAAGGCATGCATTGTGTCGCCACACCAATTTCAGGAAGATAAACATAAATGGCAGCCACCCCAATTAAAAAAAAAAAAAACTCTTTGTGAAGTAGAAACAAGAAAAAAGTAACAGCGGGAGAAAACTCCTGCTGCCTATAAAAGTGGACTATAGCGGCACAGTACGGGAGGCAATACACCAAATTAAATAAGATGTTTTTAATATGTGTTTATGTAAATGTGTTGTGTATATGTGTATGAGTTTATATAAATAAAGAACATAAATTTTTTGCTGCAGACTACTATTTAGTATTGGCTCCACTTGTGCAGTCCTCATAAACTGTATGACCATGTCCCGAGACTGGAGACCCTCAGAGTATGCTTCTATATAAGTCTATATTGGCTCAATTTGGCAATGCAGACAGGGTTGAAAAGGATGGCTGCTGGAGCAGCTGTAAACATCGGAACAGGCCCGTCCTTTGCTCTGCTTCTGAGTTAAGTGGTTACGATACATTTATGTGCTTATGGATAGACAGTAAATACCAGCTTCTGACTTGCAACTGAATTCCCTCCAAACTCATATCTCCAAGTCCCTCAATGCAGGAAACACTATCATAGATGCCAACTGTCCCAGAGGTACCAGCAAAGTTCTGCATCTAGGTGCTCAGTCCTGATGATGCTATGTCCCAGGCTGCATCTCAAGATCACAGCATCACCTTTATTTGAGTTACTGAGCATGTGCAAGGTGTGGGTCATGGCTGTGAGTGGGCAGATTCCTCATAATTAGGATGGGACTGCCTAGAAATTAGATGTGATCTGAGTTGGACCTCCCTGAAATCAGGAGTGATCTGGGCAAGACCTTCCAGAAGAAGGATGTCCCAATGTCCTGGGGACTGGGATGAAGATGTTGGCAACTCTTCACAGTGCTACTCAAATTTGCTGAGTTGTAGGTATGAGTCCTGGACATTGATTTTACCACTTATCTGATACTACATAAACACAGCATTAAAGAGGTTGTCACCTTGCCCATCCAGGGCAAAGTGAATAGTGTCTTTGGAAAGCCTGCCCTTCAGTGCCCAATACCCTGCCAGTGCTCCCTTGCAACTCCTGTCTCGGTTTCACCTAACATTTCAATCCCTAGCATCTGCTTGTGATGAACCCTAAGAGAAGCAGTGACATCACTTTGTTAGTCATGTGACAGTGCTCAGGCCTCACAATTGGCAGGTAGATTGTGCACTGCCATGTAGGAGGAGGACACATGCCATGTAGGAGGGGGGCACATGCTCCCCCATACCCAGAAACACCAGGTGTTGCCACTGGTTGCAGCAGAGGCAGAAGCAGCGGAGGGAACACTGACATGGTATCAGGGGTTCGGGATGGGGGTAGGGCAAGCCTTAGAGAAACATTCAGAGTTTGCCCTAAATGGGCAAGGTGACGGTGTTTATTTAATATAGATTAGTCATGAGGGCTAGAGACTATGGGTTATGTTGGTTTGGGAAGGAGTGATAATAGGAGGGCATGGGGTTAGGTCAAGGATATCAGTTGTGTATTAAAAAATCATAGGCTTGGGTAAGAATGTGAAAGTTTAATTTTCTTACTGGCTTGGCCAGATTTATTATTGTCCTAAAATTTACTCCTGTAGCACAGTGTCCTCGTTGGCTTTTAGAGTTCAAGTTTTGAACGGTGTATATCTACAATGCATAACGGGAACTGCTACTGGCACTGCTGCAACAGTGTCTTTTAACACACTGTTAACATTAACGCCTCAGCTGCGAGGCCCCATGAAAACTAATGAAGCCTGACGCGTAGGGAGTGAAAGGTCAGCGCCTGAACTTCCGCTGCGCTTGTGCTGTTTTGTTGTATGCCGCAGTGTTAACAAAAGGTGGAAGACTCGTCTTGCTGTGCCCGCCACACATTCTACACAAGAGCCAATTCCCTTCTGCTCTGTATTAACCCTGGGAATAGGTCAGTATTACACCTCAGCGATTCCACATCAGGAGACAGGCGACATTTCATGTTGCTGTAGAGAAAGAGAATAGGGATTTCCTATAATGTTTTCTGCTTTCCAAACTACCAGGAGTGTTTTCACATCACTGTCATAGGTTCATTAATGTCAAGAGCATGTATTTATTTTATGGTACCTGGACTGGCTGGCAGCCATTTTGTTCAGAAGGTGCCACTTCTGTACCTCATTTTGATTATTATTTAGCATGTTTTTGTTTTTTTAATTACAATCATGAAGTTGTGCTTTTGGACTCTGTTAGCGGAAGAAGGGGACAAACCACTAAAGTGTAGGTGTCTACCTGCAGCATCCAATTAAAGCAGCCTTTCTCGATCTTTTTACCCCAGAGGAACCCTTGAAATAATTTTCAGGTCTTAAGGAACCCTTGCTAAAAATGATATCTAGAGTTCATGGTATTTTATCAACGTAGGTTTGATAGAAATATAATAATTATAAAAAAAACAATATCCACGGCTTGATCACATACTCTGCAGGACCAGCCGGGTGATCCAGATTTAAGAGCCTCGGGGTTGAATATCAATATAATGCAATGATGTGAATTTGCTTTTAAACTTACCTAACGTGATTGTAACTCCATGGATCACACTATTTGTTTATCTGTGAATAAAAGTTTGCTGATTTTAGGTCACTTTACATTTATACTGTCTCTGTACCTGTCTCCAAAGTCCCAATGGGGTTATTTTTTTGCTTTGTATCTAAATAGAAGGATATGGCAGGAATTGTACAGATCTATACAGCACTAGGCTAGCATTTTTAAAGAAAACAATATAGCATACCCAGAGTAATTGAAACTCATGGTAGATCGTTTTAACAGTAAAATGCTCTAAATTAGAAAAAAAAAAGAATAATTGTTAGTTACAGTATAATCATAAAATATTTATCAGGAATTATCACAAAATGTATAACTGTGGTCTTTGGAGAAGGTCCTCCTTACATTGGTGGTCATTGAGAAGAAATTGCCTCTTACAGATATCTAAAAAGATGAATGATGACATGCCACTGACTCTGCCAACTTGCCAAGTGATGTTGGCCCCAGAACTATGCAAGCACAGAGGGAGGAAGGGAGGTTAGTCTGCCACAGCTTAAGGAACCCCTAACAACCTTTTGAGGATCACGGAATGCTGGCTGAGCATGGATGACGTAAACGCTCTTGCCATTGCCGAATCTTACATCATTCTGACAGGCAAAGCTTCAGAACTGGAACAGGTGCACCTGAGCTACTACCTCCTGTGTAATGCCTGGTCAACCTCAAGAACACAGCACTCAGCCTGGGAAGTCTCTGCAAACCTCCATGTGCAATCCACATCCATTCCAAACATTTTATTAATGCAGGTGAACAACAGTCAAAAATCCAACATGTTTCGGCCATTAGGCCTTAAAATGGTTGTAAACCCTTACACACCACTTTTCCCTACAGGTAAGTCTATAATAAGGCTTATCTGTAGGTACTGGAAATATCTCCTAAACCTGCATGGTTTAGAAGATATTTACCATATACGCTAGTGCCGACATCATTGGCGCATGCGCACAGAAGAAAGGGCACAATCATTCGCTGGAGTGACGTCATGCGACTGCAGCCAGTCACAGAGCCGGAGTCCATGGCCCCCTGGAAGGCAGAGGGGGTGAAGATGGACACGGGCTTCGTTTGCAGGTGAGTGCTACATAATGGGCTAGTATGCAATGCATACTAGCCCATTATGCTTTTACTTTGCAGGGGGGAAAAGAGAAGTAAAACCAATCTGGGTTTACTTCCTCTTTAAAGTGTTCCTAAACCCAGGGCCCTGCATTCACTATATCTGGTCTCCCACAATACACAGAACAAGGAAATGCAATCATTTTAGTAAATTTAAACTGCTAAATACCTTTTCTCATTAGCAGTATATAGCAGTCTTGTGACTTCTATCAGTGCCTGGTTAAAGCTTGTTTGCAGAGTTCTCATACTGTACTGTCTGTTCTATTAGGATGCAGGACCCCGACCCTCTGTCTGGACAGTGCTGATTGGCCCTGTGTTGCTCACATGCAACCTCCCAAGAAAAAAAAACTCTCTAGCAATACACAACAAACTGAGCATGTGCAGCCTGACTCCAGTAACTCTGTCTTATCCGGACATGTTATGGGGACAATGCAAGAAGGGGAGGATTTGTGCATAAAGGATCAAACCGCCTTTTTACACAATCTAGAGGACTAACCCCTTAGGTTCCACAGTGAGTAAAACAAGCATGCTTTACTGCATACACTGACTGATTTTACTGTTGTGGGTTTAGCAACACCTTAATCATGGCTGCCATGTTTAAGGCCTAATGGCTGAAATGCATTGCACTTTTTTGACTGTTATTCACCTGCATTAATAAAACAATGTTTTAGCTGACTTCTGTGGCACCAGCCTTTCTCCCTTTTTTGCACGGAAAGCTTCAGAACTTCCTGATAGCTTTCTTGCACCTTCCTGCCTCCTGCTCATTCATGTTGACCAATGAGGCTGTCCATTAAAGTGATGGGCCATTAGGGACATGTAAAGCTTATCACAAATGTCTAGGAATTGTGCCTGTCAGCCATATTTTTACAAAAAATGATATTATATTGCAACAGATGATATTCCAATAAAAAAAGGTTCAATTTAAAAATGTTCCCTTTAAATGTATGTAAAATGAAATAGTTATAGCTTTTGTGACAAGTGATTTCTTTTTGCTTTTTCAGGAACCTTACCCTACGAATATAAGATAGTGATTGCAGGGAATCATGAACTGACTTTTGATAAAGAATTCATGGCAGATCTTGTTAAACAGGATTACTACCGCTTCCCCTCGGTTTCCAAATTGAAACCTGAAGACTTTGATAATGTGCAATCACTCATCACTAACAGTATTTACTTGCAAGATTCAGAGGTCACTGTGAAAGGATTCAGAATATACGGTGCGCCATGGTGAGTAAATACTTTTTATTCTTTTTTTTATCCGTATTGGAGAGAACTATTTACATTTCATTAATTGGTATGTTTAGTATGTGACACAGCTAACTAATTCAAGGGTCCCCCTACAGTGACAAAGTATATTGTATTGTAAGCATACACTTTCCTGAAGCGTCTATTTATATATATATATATATATCTATAGATATATATCTCTATATCTATATAGATATATATATATATATATCTATATCTATAGATATAGATACAGATATAGATATAGATATAGATATCTATATATCCCTCCATATACAGTCACAAAAATGTTGATTCTCTAAATCAGGGGTCTCCAAATTTTTCAAACAAAAGGCCAGTTTACTGTCCTTCAGACTTTGGGGGGGCCGAATTGTGGCCAGTGGGGGTAGAAAATGTCCCGGGCCCAGCATCAGAGAGAAAAAACCATTGCCTCGGGTTTGGTAGTCAGTTACATAGTGCCTGTGGTCAGTAGGAGAAGGAATAGTGCCCCATCAATGGTATTAATTGGAGGAATAGTGCATCACTATTGATATCAGTGAAAGAAATAGCGCCATATCGTTAGTGCCCCATCATTGATATTAGTGGGAGGAATAGTGCCCCATCATTGGTGTCTGTGGCAGGAATTAAAGTGGTTGTTAACCCACTTTCCTATGTTCACATAATCTGTTCTGTCTACATTGCCCCCCTGTCTCTGTGTTTTATTAAAAAAAATCCTCCTTTACCGTATTTCATGACAGCTCCCGGCACTCATGTAACCGGTCGTGTCTCCTCTCTGCCCGTCAGACAGAAGCAGCGGACGGGGCCATAGTTTCCCCGCTGATGTCAGCAGGACATGAGGAGAGAGGAGACACGGTCGGTGACTGCCGGGAGCTGCCGTGAAGTATGGTAAAGGAGGATTTTTTTTAATAATACACAAAGACAGTAGGGCACTGTAAGAGGAGACAGAACAGATAGTATATATATAATATATATATATGTATATATATATATATATATATATATATATATATATATATATATATATACATATATATAGATTATTCCTACAGCAGGAGGAGGATGGGGCGACACTGTCACTGGCTGACACACAGAGAGGGGAGGGGGGAGGAGGGTAGCAGACTGCGGATGACGGAGGCACCCAAACAGACCACAATGTCAGGGGCTCAGCAGCCTTGATTATAAAATGCTTTAAAGGAGCAGGATTCATACTTTCTTTTTTTGGGTTAACAAACGCTTTAAGCCTTATATCAGTGAGAGGAAGGAATAGCTCGCCAAGGGCCGGATAAAGGCTAGCAAAGGACTGCATCCAGATCCGAGACCACTTCTTTAAATTGTTGAGCTCTGATGTTTCCAGTGAGCAGTAAAGTTACTGCTGCAGCATGCACATTTTAGACAATTGTTCTGTTTCAGTTTGGCATGACTGTGCCTCTGTCCACAAGGCCACCTCCATAAACACATGGTTTGATGCGTTTGGTGTGGAGGAACTGAAGTGACCTACACAGAGTCCTGACATCAACCCTACAACTTTAGGATGTAAGCACCTTAGGGATAAAATTGACCCAACCTCACAAATGCTCTTATGGTAAAATAGGCACAAATTCCCGAAGACAGTCCAATAAATCTTGTTTAAAGCCTTTCCAGAAGTGGAGGCCATTATAGCTTCAACAGAGGAGAATGGGGGTAGCTCCATATTAAAGGCCATAGTCTAGTAATTAAATGCCCAACAAGCTCATATAGGTGTGATGGCCAGGTATCAACAAACTGTCATTTATTTTGTATGTAGCATGTATATAGTATGTATACTGTGGGTGTGTATATATACATTTATTTATATATATATACACTTTTGTGTTTGCCCCTATTTATCACAAGCTGAACTGAAAGATCTACAACTTTTTCTATGTACACAAAAGGCCTATTTCTTTCAAATATTGTTCACAAATCTGTCTAAATCTGTTAGCGAGCACTTCTCCTTTGCCGAGATAATCCATCCACCTCACAGGTGTGGCATATCAAGATGCTGATTAGACAGCATGATTATTGCACAGGTGTGCCTTAGGCTGTCCACAATAAGAGGCCACTCTAAAATGTGCAGTTTTTCTGTATGGGGGGGGGGGGTCCGAAAACCAGTCAGTATCTGGTGTGACCACCATTTGCCTCACACAGTGCAGCACGTCTCCTTCACATAGAGTTGATCAGGTTGTTGATTGTGGCCTGTGGAATGTTGGTCCATTCCTCTTCAATGGCTGTGTGAAGTTGCTGGATATTGGCAGGAACTGGAACACGCTGTCGTATACACCGATCCAGAGCTTCCCAAACATGCTCAGTGGCTGACATGTCCGGTGAGTATGCTGGCCATGCAAGAACTGGATGTTTTCAGATTCCAGGAATTGTGTACAGATCCTGGCAACATGGGGCCATGCATTATCATGCTGTAACATGAGGTGATGGTCGTGGATGAATGGCACAATGGGCCTCAGGATCTCGTCACGGTATCTCTGTGCATTCAAAATGCCGTAAAAAAAATGCACCTGTATTCGTTGTCCATAGCATACGTCTGCCCATACCATAACCCCACCGCCACCATGGGCCACTCGGTCCACAATGTTGACATCAGCAAACACCATCAAATGTGAGCATTTGTCCACTCAAGTCAGTTACGACAATTCCCCGTAAAGCAAAGCTACATGACAAAATGGGAAACGGAACTCTAGGAAAGTATTGAGCTGGATGAATGGTATACCAAAGCCCAGGGGACCTCAAAATCAATAATAAATACATCTATAATGGAAGCAAATTTTAATTTAATTTTAATTATTGAATACATATATTTTATACTGTACGAGTTTATTGTAAACACCTTCGAATACTCTTTTGTGAAAATTTGAATAAAAATATTGAAACGAAAATATATTGGATGAAAATTAGAACTTTACTTTTAGATCTAATGTTTCCATTCTGCAATTATTGGCAAGTTTGCATCTAGCTTAGTGATAAATACGTTTGAGAAAGGTTTTTCAGTTTCTATGGACCAAATAATCTTGGAACACTAAAGGGTAGATTTTTAAAGCAGTGAACGTGACTTTTACCAAACAATCTCTGGTGGAGAATTACTGGGGGAGATTTACAAAAACAGGAGCACTCAGAATCTGGCGCATTTGTGCGTGGTAGCCAATCGGCTTCTTACTTCAGCTTGTTCATTTAGGATTGGACAATTAAAACCTGGAAGCTGATTGGTTTCTATGTAGAGCTGCACCAGATTGTGCACTCTCCAGTTTTAGTAAATAACCCCTACTGTCATTTTTAAAAAAAATGGGGACCTTTAAGAACCTTCTGCAGAGATTGTTTGCTGAATGTGAGATTCACGGCTTTATAAATATATGCCAAAGTGTTTAAAGGTACAGTACACCCACCAGCCAAATTGGCAATTTTTTTTTTTAAAGGCATTAATTGATTGGCATGTCCATACGAGATAGAAAAAGAAGGCCAGTTTTCTGTTAACAGTGTCAGGAGACATTCTCTTGAGCTGTATTGGAGTTGGGTAGGTACAATGACTTGTGGGCTCTAAACTGCTTGTTTTTATTTGGCTCTTGGGGCACTTTCCTCCCATGGTATAAAACTATTCCTTCCACTAACACCAAAGATAAGGCACCTTTTTTTTCCACTTACGATAGGGCACTACTCCCACTAATACCAGTTATGGGGCTCCATTACTCCTTCTACTGACCAGACATTATTTCATTTATTTACTCCTGCTGACCACCAAGCCTGAGACATTGTCTATGACTACAGATGCTGGGGCATTTGCTATTACTGCTGACCACAGTCCAGCCCCCTAAAGTCTGAAGGACAGTAAACTTGCCTTTGTTTTGAGAACCCTGCTCTACACAGTACCACGTTAAGATGTTTTATCCAGGAGACTAATGTTGGGGGGATAACCTCTGCTGATCTACCAGGCTGCATGCCAAAAACAAAATATGGACATCAGGTGGATAGTCTTCCTCGGCTAATAGAAAAAGCAATAAAATTTTCTGATCAAGAGGACTATTCTCATGTAACACATTGGAAATAATTTCTGTTACCCCTGTCCATAGTATATGAATTGGAAACCCCAAATGGATAAATATGCATTCATTTATTGAGATTTTAAAGGTACTATTGTCGCACATATATGTATGAAAAAATTGTTCAATTTTTATTAATTTTTTATTAATACAAAATCAAAAAATTAAAAACATAAGTACGGCATACAACATTACTCATAAAACAGCTGTCCTGAGTGACATAAATGGTATGATGTGTTGTCATTCACCCGACACGTTTCAGAGAAACATGTCTCCTTCCTAAGGGGTGCAGCGAGTATCTCATCTCTATCATACAATTGGACAAATGTCATGCATTGGATATGATAACAAATGTTAGCTTCTATAAAATCATCTTCTTATATAATAATTACTCACAATTGAATGGACAGTGGTGAGCATAAAAATGCCGTACAAGATTTAAAACAATATGCAGTTGTCACCATCCTGCCCAACATCCATCAGGGGCTGTTGTGTACCCTCAACCCCATAGGGGTTGGGGGACAAAGGGAGAAAAAAGGAAAGAAACCAGCGACCACTGAGGCCTAGACTTGACAATGCTGAAAGACAGTAAATAAAACAAAAGTAAAGCTGGAGCATAAACATATATCATCCTGTAATAGAGAATATATATACAGCTAGTCTATATGTCCAGCAAAATGTTAACCAAGAAGGAACGATAGCCAGAAAAGCAATCCTACCCGTTAGTGTGTTGGAGGTCTGCAACTTGAAATATTTAGAAAACATCCCCATATAGTGTTGTCTGGAGCAGTGTTTCTCAACTCCAGTCCTCAAGGCGCCCCAACAGGTCATGTTTTCAGGTTTTCCATTATTTTGCACAGGTGAATTGATCAGTTTGACTGCCTTAGTAATGACCACAGCTGTTTCATCTGAGGGAAATCCTGAAAACATGACCTGTTGGGGCGCCTTGAGGACTGGAGTTGAGAAACACTGGTCTGGAGAGTACCAGAATACCAGGAAAGCTGGGCCTCAAAAGCATACAATAATACCTACAAGGAAATATACAGATATAAAAATGCAATATCAAACTTATACCAAACATTATTAAGTTATAAATAAGCCATGTCTTGTATTTTTATAAGAAACAGTAAGTATTTATTGGGGATGTAGGTGTGCTTATGTAACTAATTCAAATGAGTTCCCTTAAGCCAGTGGTCATCAACCCTGTCCTCAGGGCCCACTAACAGGCCAGGTTTTTTTGTATTACCTTGGGGAGATGCAGACTAGAATACTGCAATCACTGAGCAGCAAATGATATCACCTGTGATGCATTTCAGTTATCTTGCAAACCTGGCCTGTTAGTGGGCCCTGAGGACAGGGTTGATGACCACTCCCTTAAGCAACCCAAAAGGAACAAAACCATCCAGATTGGCTTGTTGGAAGTTAGGAGCCCCATTAAGGCATCCAAAAATTGAATTGAATGGCCCCATCAAAAGGTCTTACCTGGCACAAAGGTATAGTGGTGTCTTCGACTGCACTGGGTGGTTGTGAAGGGCAGGATACTACATTGCCTACTGGTCTAAACGCCTTCAAAGTATCTCCTGGCATAGATCTCCCTAAATCCCACACACATTTTGGACAATTCAATGTATCCTGTCTACCCACGGTGTCCCGTAAGCATTATGTAAAATAAAAATGATTCATCTTTGTGAAGGGGTTAATGATACTTGAGGTAATAGAGGCAAAGCAGTCTCCCACTGGGTTGATTTTATTGCACTTACTTTTTCTTTTGCTGCACTCATTTGCTACTAATTTATTCATATTCAATCTAATGTTCTTACTTTTACCAGTGCTGCTATTTTTTTTTTTTTTTTATAATAAATAATCTTATTGGGTTAATCTTGATGTAGTTAATGCTTTATAGTTTTGGTTAGAAAAGGGACAAATTGATGTTTTATTCCAAACATTGTGATAAGCTGCCATATATTCATGTCTACCAGTTGAATCACATAATTGGAATACAAACATCTTACATGAAAGGTTACTACCTTTTAGCTCTGTGGGTGTGCACAGAAATGTTTTTTCGTTTGTTATTAAGTCGTATTTTATTGAGCAAAATAGTTTTTGTGTTGGCTGTTGGCTTTTATCAGCTCTTTCATGATGCAGTATGTGTTCACTTCAAAGCTCCAGTATTGATCTTTGTGGTCTCTTCAAGAAATGTTTGCATGTTTAGAATGTATTAACGTTTTCTAGCAACAGGCAGCGAAAGTTCTACGCTTGGATATATGTCAAAGTTTATTTTTTGAGCTTGTTTGGTTTTTTAAAGGTTTTCCCTTTTCTCAGAGAAGTGTTTTATGATGGAAACACCATCAGGGACTAAAGCCATCCATAGCAACGCATTAGCTCTTCTTGACTTGGCACCACCACAAATCAAAGAAAGTCAAAGTATTTTATTTCTATCCATTTATTAAGAGGTGAAGCATAAGCTGTACTGGAAAACTTGTTGTTTTAGGTGTTAGAAACATTTGGCTACATACATAAGTCTGTGGTACCTTTTGGTAACTTATCTTTAGGGCCTTGTCTTAGAGAATTTTCATGACAGTATTGGTTCAGTTCCAACTAAAGTCACACAAATTTTCATAATCATACCTAACTTTCTTGTTATAGCAGTTAGGTATTATATGTAAATATGTGTCAATGGGCTCCATTCACATAGCGGTATGTTCCCCCTTATAAAATGCGGTAAAATACTGCTCAGCATTTTTCAAAAAGTTTTTTTGCCATTCACAAAAAACACTACTAAAATACTGCATGAGTTATTTTATGAAGTCTTGCGGTATTTTAGTAATGAAAACATGCGGTAATTTAATGCGTGGCACTAACCGGCATCCTCAACCAGTAAACAACATGGTTGTTAACCTCTTCCCACCCGCCGGCCGTCAAATGATGGCTGGGCGGCGCGGCTCACGTTCTGGGTGGACGTCATGTGACGGCCCTCCAGAACAACCGCTCGCACGCACACCCGCGGCCGAGCCGTGTTGCTAGGACACGGCGGGACCCCAATCTATGTAAAGAGCCGCGGCTCTTTAACCATGTGATGGGCTTTGTCCGATCACAGCCGGTCACATGTAAACACAGAGATGCCGGTAATCGGCGCTCCTCGCCTCACACTGACAGAGTGTAAGGAGAGGCGATCAGCGGCATCTCCTCACGGAGGACATCTAGGGATGTAATCAGGGTACTAATCATCAGTGCCCTGATTACAATTAAGTGCCAGCAATGTATGCCCACCACTGTCAGCAATCAGTGCCACCCAGTGCCCACAATTGGCACCAATCTATGCCCACAAGTTCCAGCAATCAATGACCACAAGTGCCAGCAATCAGTGGCCATCAGTGATGCCAGTCAGTGCTGGCAATCACTGGTGCCCATCAATGCCCATCACTGGTGCCCATCAATGCTCATCACTGCTGCCCATCAATGCCCATCAGTGACGCCCATCAGTGCCGCCTATCTGTGCCCACCAGTGCCACCTATCTGTGCCCAGTGCCACTCATCAGTGCCACCTATCACTGCCCATAAGTGCGGCATATTCGTGCCTCCTCATCAGTGCCACCTCATCAGTGCTGCCTCATCAGCGTCCATCAGTGCTGCCTCATCAGCGCCCATCAGTGAAGGAGAAAAATTACTTATTTACAAAATTTACTGACAGAAACTAAGAAATACTTTTTTTTTCATCATTTTTGGTTCTCTCAAAAGAAAGCTCTATTTGTGTGAAGAAAATGATAAAAATTTCACATGGTTACAGTGTAGCATGACTGCGCAATTGTCATTCAAAGTGTGACAGCACTGAAAGCTGAAAAATGGCCTGGGCAGGAAGGGGGTGTAAGTAGATCCACTGTCAATCACGCCGCCCTCCACCGAGGAAAAAAAAAGGTCCACTCATGCCAAAGGCAATTGTAGTCTGACAGTTCTTGAATAATTAAGGGGTGGGGTTAGCCGGTGACATCACTGAGTGACCCCGCCCCTTTCTGACTTCATAAACCCTTTTTGGGTCGGCGATGGCAGCGAGCGTCGTGATTGACAATGGATCGACTTCGGGGGATGCCTGCTGATAGCTGATGACTGATCAGTTGTTAAGGATGCGCCAGCCGTCTGCTCCTTAACAACCATGTTGTTTACTGGTTGTTAAGGAGTGGGCAGCTGCCCGCTCCTTAACAACCAGTACACATTCCACACATACCGCATGCCTGGATTACTACTTAATTTTTGCATGCATTTAACTATTTATTTCCTTCTGTGAATGGATTTTAATGCTTTTTCTTGTGGTATTTACCGAGCGCTTTCAGCGTTTCTCCGTAAATACCGAAAACAGTTTAGTGAATTGACAGTTTTAGGATCGCATGCAAAATTTAGGCAAAATGTGTCCTGACAGCTAAATATCTCATGCGAGTTCATTCTGTAAATGGAGCCCAGTTTGACTGGGAAAGCCCTCCCTCCCAGACCTCCTGTTTGCATCTTTCGTACTGTAGTTCCATTCCTAAGGCTGGTCATAGATGCCCATTTTTTTTTTTCAGGGCTGATTGAAAAAAAAACAAGCTTGCAAAAGCAAAGTGGATAGAGGAATCCTCCCTTTTTTTTATTTCTGTGGGACTCCTCTGCTGTCAGAATACACTGATCAGTGGTTGCAGTTGATCGAGAAAAAATTTCCAACAGTCCAAAACGAGAACAGTCATAGATGGATCAAAATTTGTTTGTTCCTTGCTGAACTTGTCGAATTTCAATACATTCAGCTTAAGCAAAGCCCCTTTTATCCTCTTCCTGAGCTTACCTTCCCCCCTCCCTACTCACATCAGTGCCTGCAACCAAAGGGAGCTGAGACCCCCAGACCTACCCCCGCCTGTTCCCCCTTTTTCTATGTTGCCGTTTGTATATGTCCTCAATTAAAAGAAAAACCCCAGTCAACAAGATTGTCACAGATAAAAAGCCGATATTCTCTTTTTGATTTCTCTCGATAATGTTCACCAATTCTGGGCAATGTATCCCTAACTGCCTTAGCTTTGCAGCCAACAGAATGACCCACATACATTATATTGTCTACTTTGTGTACCAGATGTGTTGTGAAAACTCCATCATGCATTCTGCAAAATGACCTGTCTGTACAATGTGTGTGACCTTGTTGATGACTAAATAAAGGATTTGAAAAAAAAAAGAAAAGAAAATGACAGTGCAGTCCAATAGGCACATATTAAAGGCTCAGTAATGTAAAACAAAACCAAAGAAAATTCCCAGCTCAACTCGCCAGCCAGCCAGCCTGCTACCAACCGAATTAACCTGTCTAGCAGTTTGCGTTCAAAACAGTTAGGTCAAGTCAGATACACCCCGTCCTTTCCTCTGTGGTATCAAACTGTACGAGGATAATTTCGATGTGGAATACAGCCATTACTTACTCTAAAAGAAAAGGTATTTTATGGCATTTCCAAGCAAAAATCAGTCATGGATCATATCATGTAAGAGTACATGACTATGAAGAGATAAAAAGATGTGAGACTTCAAGTGGACTTTTAAAATAAATCTTGGTTTAAAATATTAAATATCTTTTAAACTATGCTACTTACATTGCGTAGAAGGCACCTTGTGTTATGTGGTCAGCAACTCTAGCCTTCCTCCTCCATCCTTTTTCATCCCACTATGGGGGGGTCTCTGTGATGGAAAACTTCAGGTACCAACAGTGAGGACGAGGCAGGTCAAAGCCAGTGACCACACAGGTTGGTCACTCTTGCATAAAAGTTCTCGGCTCCCAGAGAGCACTAAAAAGAAAATGAATCTAATGTTTGGGCACTTGGTGGGTCCTACTATTCAGTGCAAGTGGCAGCATTATACGGTAAGTAAGCCATGCCCTTGGACACCTAAATTCTGTCCGTAACTGTCAATATACACCTACTTTTAGTGAATACTAAATGCGTACCTCCCAACATCTTTAAATCTATAATCGGCAAAGTAAAACCCTGTATATCAAACCAGTCTTATATTACGCCAAAAGTTTGTTTATTCAACTCTGCCCACTTGAACATCAGAACATCAGAAGATGGGATTATAGAAGTTGGAACAGCTGTATGTTTGATAAAACCCTGTGTTTTTGGTTTCAAAATCAGATATGTTCTGAGAGAACAGGGGTGATTAGATGGTTAGGTGGTTGCCTATGTGTGAATAAAAATTCACTTCTGTTTGTTTGGAGCCAGCTCAGTACATTTGTTGTGGTCATGTGCACTGCTCTATGAACACTACACATCCCATAGTCCATAGAACCTAGCTGGGGGCACTGCTCAAGGTGGAGGAGCCAGAAGCCCTGGCGGGGGGGCCCGAAAAGAAGAGGATCGGAGCTGCTCTGTGTAAAACCATTGCACAGAGCAGGTAAGTACAACATGTTTGTTATTTAAAAAAAACTAAGTTTTAATACCACTTTAAGGCCTAGCTACTCAAACTGAAATGTAAAATGCTTGAAATGTACATCTCATCATAGTCCAAGGCCAGTTCTTCCATAAGTTGAATTGGAGAGTACAATGCTTCCAGAATGTTAATGTGAAGGTTTCACAACCGGAGTCATCTAATTCTGGAAAGGCTTTAGATTATCTGCTTCTACGGAACCAAACTACCCAAGCATTTTCCTAGATATTTATTCTTCAAGTTGGCCCCCTCTGCATTTCCCCGCGGGAGCATAATAAATGTGTACAAACTGGGTTTAATTATAGGAAAGTGCAGAAATTGTACAGGGAGTTACACGTGTTTCAGTGTAAAGGTCACCGTGACCAAATTGCTTTTTATAAATGTCATGTTACTTTCTCGGTTTGCAGCCAAGTATGCAAATCTTGTAAGGACTCGATGGTAAACACACCTGCCCTGGAGATACATTGGGCTGTGCCCTGAAATGATTCTTTAATTTAACGACTATTGTAATGTAGTGTGAATGGCTTAATTGGAGGTTCTTGGTGACACAATGCAGAAAGAAGTAGTGATCAGTGACTGGTGGCAGCCAATCAGAATTCATCTTTCAGCAGCACAGCATGAAAAGTATGATAGTATCGGAGGTTGAAAGTAACTGTAGGCTATTGCTCAACATTGCTTTTTTTTATACTATGATGTTAAATCGTATCTGTGGTCAAATTGGAGAGTCAAATATAATTTCCACATTGTATTTCAATTATTTATGGTCTATTTCTACTAATCTGAACAATCTTGAAGTTTGTAAACTGAAGATCCCCACACATTTATATCCTTGAATTCTGTGACACATATTCACTATGTCCTGTGAGTAGGCATTGCTGTGTCATATATTTCACAGAGCCTGCCTTCTAAACTACAGAGGTGCTGGGGCAGGAGTTTTAGGAGGCGGAGTCAGTATAGGAATCACTGCTTGCAGGCAACAAGGTACCATGGGATATGTAGTCCTTAGAAGTTGAAAGTAAACAGCAGAGCATGCAGGGAATCCAGGACGTTGTCCAAAGAGACAGCCAGCAGGCAGGCAGCACTCACAACATGAAAGGAGAGCTTTCAAGTACTCTTATATTGGGTTTGTTAAAAATAACTATTATTTGTATTGTTATTACAATGCTGATGTTATAAAATGAAGGTGTATGCTGTGACCATAGATTTCTATTAAACAGGCACTATAGATGGATATGCTTTATTCATATTTCATGTCTGAGGTTTACAAACCACTTTAACTCTAAACTAGTTACCTGTGAAGGAGATTTTTAAGTACCATAGTTTGTTGCCATTCCACGGGCCTGCGCAATTTTAAAGCGTGACATGTTAGGTATCTGTTTAACCACTTCAATACCGGGCACTTGTACACCTTTCTGCCCAGACCAATTTTTAGCTTTCAGCGCTGTCGCAGTTTGAATGACAATTGCGCGGTCATCCAACACTGTACCCAAACTAAATTTTTATCATTTTATTCCCACAAATAGAGCTTTCTTTTGGTAGTATTTGATTACCTCTGCGGTTTTTATTTTTTGCTAAACAAATAAAAAAAGACAGAAAATTTTTGAAAAAATAAAAGTTTTGCTTTTGTTTCTGTTAAAATTTTTTGTAAATAAGTAAGTTTTCTCATTTACTGATGGGCACTGATAAGGCGGCACTGACAGGCACTGATAAGGTGGCACCGATGAGGTGGCACCAATGAGGGGGCACTGACTATGGGCACTGATATGCAGCACTGATGGGCACTGGTAGGCGGCACTGATGGGTGGCACTGATATGCAGCACTGATGGGCATTGATAGGCAGCACTGATGGGCACTCATGGTTGGCACTGGTGGGCACTGATGGGCACTGATAGGCAATACTGATGGGCACTGAAAGGCTCCAAAGATGGGTTCTTATAGGTGGCAAACGATAGGCGGCACTGATGGGCACTGATAGGCGGCACTGATGGGCACTGATGGGCACTGATAGGCGGCACTGCTGGGCACTGATGGGCACTGATAGGCGGCACTGATGGGCACTGATACGTGGCACTGATGGGCACTGATATGCAGCACTGATATGAGGCACTGATAGGCATCCCTGGTGGCACTGGCAGTGGTAGTCATCGGAGTGGGCACTGATTGGCAGCTGCCTGGGCATTGATTGGCAGCTGCCTGGGCACAGATTGGTATTTCCCTGGGGGTCTAGGGGGCATACCTGGTGGTCCAGTGTGGATGTCCATCCTGGTGGTCCTAGGCGGCTTCCCTGGTCGTCCTGGGTGGGATCTGAGGGGGGCTGTGCTGATAAACAATTAGCACAGACCCCCCCTGTCAGGAGAGCAGCCAATCGGCTCTCCTCTACTCATGTCTTTCAGACGCGAGTGAGGAAAAGCCGATCACCGGCTCTTCCTATTTACATCAGGATCAGCCGTGATTGGACACGGCTGATCACATGGTAAAGAGTCTCCATCAGAGACTCTTTACCTAGATCGGAGTTGCGTTGTGTCAGACTGACACACCGCAACAACGATCGCCGCGATGCGCGCCCCCGGGGGCACGCAGTGGCTTAATATCCTGATCACATCATATGACGTCCGGTCAGGATATTGAAACCACTTTGCTGCCATCAATTTGCTATATGGCGGGCAGAAAGTGGTTAATCTAACATCATCTTTTATATTTTACCAGACAATTGGGTATTATCGGTATACTAAATTTATGTGCACTAAAATTCATTCAAGCGTATTTTACTAAATAATTTGCATTTGAATAAAACCTCAAATATAATATAGCATAAAAAAAACACCCCTTTTTTACCCAGGGCCTTTGCTTTCAGAAAATATATAATGTTTGGGGGTTTTAAGTAATTATCCAGTAAAAAAAATGCAAATTTTTACATATGAGAAGTGTCAGAATTCGCTTGGGCAGCAAGTGGTTACATTTTGAATATTATTATAGAATCATATTAAAACTGTAATAGACCAATAGGACTGCCATTCATGACTGAGGTATTGCAGATATTACGGCTGCCTTAACCTTTGAAATCCCAACCTTCTACTGGTGATCAACAGATGACAACAGCTTTTCTTTTTGGAATTGAAAAAGGCAATAGCAGTCATTTTATTAAACAATAAAATACAACTTTATTGTCAAAAAATACATCTTTATTCTTTTTAAATATCTGAACATTAATGACCACAATCTCAGTACAATAACTAACATCATTAAAGTCTAGGGTCTTAGAAAGCAACTTGTATTCGACTGACTGGCTGTATCTACCACCAAAATAGGCTTTAAGGCCCTCAGCCGCAACTACACCGACTCGAGGACAATTTACTATTAAGATACCCTCAATACAGGCAAATGACTCTTAAAACATTACTGCCTTAAATTTACTAGGGTAGGTACACCCATACCTGAGATGGGCCCAACAACCCCTCCTTCCCCAAACTTTTAAACAGTCACTGCCTTCTAAGACCCCTGCCAACTGCTATGACAGATCCCCGGTAAAATAGACAATCCCCCAAAATCACATAATAATTCCACAAAGCAATTCCCTCTTTTTGTTATCTTCCTGAGCAACAAGAATACAAGTAAAGGAAAATAATAGAAAGGAAAACTGAAAAACCAAGAGCAAAGAACGTATTAAAGGAGTGAGGCAGGAAGAAGCTAGTTCTACGCTGTACCAGCCCTGACTGACTCTGAGGCACAGGCACTACCCACTTGGGTCAAAACTGAAACAGGCACTACCCAACTTACTCCACCAAAACTCCACCCTACCCCATCCTTGCTTTCTCCAATCAGATGGGACACTTTATCTTTAAACAAAATCACATTTTTTAACCCTGCGATACTCTAGCCCAGTGATGGTGTACTTTTTTGAGCCCAAGTGCCCAAACAGCGACACAAAACAAACGTATTTATTTCAAAGTGCCAACACAAAGTTAAGCCTACCAGTGGCTCCGTACAGAGGATGGGACTGATCATCCCTCTGAATGAGCCCTAAGGGACCAAAAATGTACGACTCTGCCAGATTTGCTCAGAATACAGGGTTCAGGAATGCGTTGTGCTCAGAATACAGGGTTCAGGAATGCGTTGTGCTCAGAATACAGGGTTCAGGAATGCATTGTGCTCAGAATACAGGGTTCAGGAATGCGTTGTGCTCAGAATACAGGGTTCAGGAATGCGTTTTGCTCAGAATACAGGGTTCAGGAATGCGCTTTGCTCAGAATACAGGGTTCAGGAATGCGTTTTGCTCAGAATACAGGTTTCAGGAATGCGCTTTGCTCAGAATACAGGGTTCAGGAATGCGCTTTGCTCAGAATACAGGGTTCAGGAATGCGTTTTGCTCAGAATACAGGGTTCAGGAATGTGTTGTGCTCAGAATACAGGGTTCAGGAATGCGTTTTGCTCAGAATACAGGGTTCAGGAATGCGCTTTGCTCAGAATACAGGGTTCAGGAATGCGCTTTGCTCAGAATACAGGGTTCAGGAATGTATTTTGCTCATAATGCACTGTGCAACATACACTGAACTACCTGACACATTCACTGACCTACCCGACACATACACTGACCTACCTGACACATACTTCCTGCACTACTCACCCCACCCCCCCATTCCCACACACAATGCAATGTAGATCGGAGGATCCATCCTCCTCCTTAACTTTTCATGGCCTAATCATCCATTACATCAGGGCTCTCTCCAGCACTGGCAGGCAGTATTGCATTAGTCTCCGCCATCCAGCTTGGTTTCCCAGCTTCTGAGAGGTCAGCTAGCAGCCACTGCACCTCTCCCATAGCCATGATCTGCTCCGAGCACCACCCCTCCCCCTCCGCTAATTCACAGGTCGCAGTGCATTTGCCAGAGGGACAGCCTGTACCAAAGTAGTCCTGGGCCAGGGGGAGCTGGAATAGGGTGCCGCAGAGAGGAATGCCTGAATGCCTCACCGGAGGAGTAGGGATCCGGGGGAGGCAATAAGCTGCAGCACAGACGCTCGGGACGGCGGAGGAATAATTTTACACCCTCCTAAATGTCGCACAAGTTATTGCCTGGCTGGAGTATTCCCCCCTTATCCTGGTGGAGTGCTGCGTGCCCACAGAGAGGGCTCGGCGTGCCAGCTGTGGCACTCGTGCCATAGGTTCGCCATCACTGCTCTAGCCTGTCCTGCCAACCCTGTCATGTCAGGCCTTTCGCTTATGCTGTCCATCTAGCTCCAGGCCTTATTCTATACTGCTTGGACCTTGAAGAATGGAGTTCCCCCCTGAAAGCGTGTCCCAAAAATGTGGATGTTAGTGCAAATAAAAAAAAAATAGTATTATGGACAGTACTTAATTATTGTTTGCTGCAAGTGCACTAATACGGCTACAGTCATCTCAAGCAGACCAAAATCAGACATTTTTAGTGTAGTTGTCATTGTTCTGTGTATTGCGGAGCAATTCTTGTCTCTGTTGTCACTTGTAGGTAGGCAGTGCGCACTCTTATTGAATTATTGGCATATACCAGCCAAATGCTTTTAAGGCATTTCAGCTTAATTCTTAAATAGCTCATCGAAGTCGTTGAAGACTGGGGCAAGCATAATGGCTTTTGGTAATTCAACATACATTTTGTTATGTGAGTGAGAGGCTAAAAGCCCTCTGATTGCTCTGGAATGTTAGTTTGTCTCATTGCGAATCCCCTCTGATGGAAACTCCTCTCTGAGCTTACTGAAAAGCTCTGTAGTTATATCAGGTTAAATTGGGTGACGCTGAAGTGCTTAAAGTAAACCAGAGCTAACTTTATAAAATGCAAACGCGCAATGGCGGCATATAGCTGGCACATTGAATTGCCTGCTGTTAAGTCTCTTGCACTCTGCAACCTAAAAATGCAGTGTTTTTAGGCATATAGGCATTTTTTTTTATTATTGCTAAAAATGTAGGCCTTTGTTTTCAATGTGCGCGTAAACATGTGCCGCAAACAGATCAGTAAAAAAAGAAAAACGACAGAAATGTGCATTGCAGGCCAGAATTTTATGTGCAAATGTGTGCAGAATGTTAATTTGAAGAGATTGGAATCACATTCTGGAAGCTAGAATTTATTTTGCATGTGTACGCGCAATATGAATGCACAAAATTTGTGCCAGGAATACTGATGTTCAGCTTTTGCACTCTCCAGTTTTAGTAAATCAGCCCTAATGTCGTGCATAATAATAACCCAAGGCCCTCATCCTGTAGCTTCCCACTACCCTATGTACAAACACTCAACTAAAAAAAAAATTACAAAGGAAATTAAAAAATACCCTAAATTCGGCTCCGCTGCATTTGCCTAGGTGAGCATATCACTGGACTTTATTGTGGGATCCTGGGATTGCTAAGAATCCCAAATCCCACAAGACCTCACTCATAAACCAGTTCTAGAATGTCTTTCAATGAGATTTAGGATCCCAAGATCTGGAAGTGAAGCCCAATGACATCGCCAGAACCTACTGGAAGCAGCTGGAGGCTGAAGTTTATGGTATGTTTTATTTTTACATTTCTTTTCCAATTTTTTTTCAAACTTAAAATTACCAATTGAATATATTGCAGCTTACCTATCATTAGATGTGGTGGCTGCATTAGTTTACTTTTTTTTAAACTTTTTTCCCTCTATTTTCACCCGATGATCAGGCCAGTAACACACCTCCTATATTAAAGTGCCCCCACTCTGGCTGAAGGATCACAGGGGGACCTTTGGACATCAGCACTGTTATTCTGGGGGAAGGGAGTATTAGATGTGCACGTTGTAATAGCAGATTTAGATACACTAACAAACTGGAGCTGAACTCCAGCTAATACTTTATAAGCAGTTACAGCAAACAGTTTGTTTCTTTTGGGGGAAAGGTTTTATCATAATTTATTATTTAAATAAATAAAAGCTGCCTTCTCAACATTGCGAAACGCCTCATACTAATCATTGGAAAGTCATTGCGTCCTAAGCGAGCAGGACTGGGTTGGGAAGGTGGTGGAGGTCATGGAGGCAGCAGAATGGATTGCTACCTGTAGGGGCACCGAGAAAGCTTTGATTCAATCTGGTCCCCATGGCGGACTCATGCAGCTGGCTCGGCCCGAGTTTCCTCTAGTTTGGATCTTGCCTTGCTAGCCTTGGCGGATTCTGCATTTAGACAACGTGTCCAGGCAAACCAGAGCCAGAAATAGAACCAACATACCTAATCCTGTAGTATTAAGCCAACCAATGAACTGCTGTTTTCCGGATGCCTCAACGGTACTTTAATGTCCTATATGTTTCGACCATATTTCATATGTTCTTTACCTATCGCAATATTTTTCTCAGTTCTCTGTGCGCTCCTCCTCCCTCCCCAAAGTTTGGGGGGAATGTCCATCTGGATCAAATATCTGGAACAGAAGAGGACTTACAATCACATATATTGTACTGGTTTATATTGCTACCTTTATCAGTGTTTTTCAGTAATGTGAATACTGATCTCCTTTCCTGCTTTTTTTCCTGTTTCTTATTTTATGTTTTATATAATTTTGTGTGTAAACAAAATGAAAGTAATGAAAG
This sequence comes from Lithobates clamitans, assembly GCA_037952925.1. Taxonomy (NCBI): domain Eukaryota; kingdom Metazoa; phylum Chordata; class Amphibia; order Anura; family Ranidae; genus Lithobates; species Lithobates clamitans. The sequence goes on from JBBGZY010002014.1 coordinate 140,257, forward strand.
TAAAACAATTCCATGCTATTGATAGCAGTGAAAAAATGTTCCGTAATCATTTACAGCAATAACAGTCCTTTATGCAATTTCTTTATGTCACCATTTATTTTTTTTTTGTGATCCATACTCTTCTTACATTAAAGTGCTCCTTTTTACAAATGTGCACCACCACCTATAGTAAGGGGGCCACTCACCAGAATGCTTTGGGCCACCAGGACCCTCACAGCTTATATGGAATTCCTTTATTTTGATATGGGCTCACCATTGTTTAGTGTCACCAGCAGGGATACCCAGATAACTTTGGGCCACCAGGACCCTCACAGCTTTTATGAAAATCCTTTATGTTGGTATGGGCTCAGCACAATCCAGTGTCAATAGCAGGGATACCAAGATAACTTTGGGCCACCAGGACCCTCACAGATTTTATGAAATTCTATTATCTTGGTATGGGCTCAGCATAATTTAGTGTCACCAGCAGGGATACCCAGATAACTTTGGGCCACCAGGACCCTCACAGCTTTTATGAAATTCCTTTATCTTGGTATGGGCTCAGCATAATTCAGTGTCACCAGCAGGGATACCCAGATAACTTTGGGCCACCAGGACCCTCACAGCTTTTATGAAAATCCTTTATGTTGGTATGGGCTCAGCACAATCCAGTGTCAATAGCAGGGATACCAAGATAACTTTGGGCCACCAGGACCCTCACAGATTTTATGAAATTCTATTATCTTGGTATGGGCTCAGCATAATTTAGTGTCACCAGCAGGGATACCCAGATAACTTTGGGCCACCAGGACCCTCACAGCTTTTATGAAATTCCTTTATCTTGGTATGGGCTCAGCATAATTCAGTGTCACCAGCAGGGATACCCAGATAACTTTGGGCCACCAGGACTCTCACAGCTTTTATGAAACTCCTTTATCTTGGTATGAGCTCAGCATAATTCAGCGTCACCAGCAGGGATACCCAGATAAATTTGGGCCAACAGGATTCTCAAACCTTTCTGAAATTCCTTTATCTTGGTATGGGCTCAGCATAATTCAGTGTCACCAGCAGGGATACCAAGATCATTTTGGGCCACCAGGACCCTTACAGATTTTATGAAATTCCTTTATGTTGGTATGGGCTCAGCATAATTTAGTGTCACCAGCAGGGATACCCAGATACCTTTGGTCCACCAGGACCCTCACAGCTTATTTGAAAATCCTTTGTGTTGGTATGGGCTCAGCATAATTTAGTGTCACCAGCAGGTATACCCAGATAACTTTGGGCCACCAGGACCCTCACAGCTTTTATGAAACTCCTTTATCTTGGTATGAGCTCAGCATAATTCAGTGTCACCAGCAGGGATACCCAGATAAATTTGGGCCACCAGGACCCTCACAGATTTTATGAAATTCCTTTATTTTGGTATGGGCTCAGCATACATCCAATGTCACCAGCAAATGAAAAAACAATACCAAAAAATCATACAGTACGTTATTTAAAACTTTTTACCATAAAAATATAAGCCAGTAAACTCACATCTCCTTGTGCTGTGTAGTGGCACCTACTGTAAATCTCCTAGTTTGTTTAAAATCCTCGCCGCTCGTATCTATGAGCTGGCGTGCGTTCCATCTAAGTTGGATGTCATTGACACAGTGGGTGACACTGAATTATGCTGAGCACACACCAACATAAAGGAATTCCTTATAAGCTATGGTGGCCCAAAGCCATCTGGTAAGTGGGCCCCCTTACTATAGGTGGTGGTGCACATTTGTAAAAAGGAGCACTTTAAAGTAAGAAAATTATGGATCACAAATGAACACATACAGTAGTGACATAAAGACATTGTATAAAGGACTGTTATTGCTTTAATTGATAACAGGATTTTTTTTCACTGCTATCAATGTGGATCGATGTTGATTTATTTATCAGATTTATGGGGTAAACTTTAAAAGCTAGTGCCTCAACATACAAAATGATATGTTCTTTTTGGATATATACCAAAATTGATGGCAGCGAGTTGATAAAAAAACGAGGAGGTATACAGGAGGCGCCATTTCATTTCTTATTCATTATTTTATGTTTTGTATTGCCTAAAATGTAAAAATGAAGATAATAAAAAATAAATAAATAAAAGCTGACCATTGTAAGCATAAGTCATTAGTAAATGGTTTGTCTCAACCCTGTAACTGCTACATCTGCAGAACAGCTTTATCTTTTGAAAAACAACAGACGTTATAGCTGAAATAAAGGAAAGAAAGCCTAACTTTTTTTTTTTCCTTTGTTCTTCTATGTTTTTTTTTCTGTGCTGTTCCCGCCCTCCTCCCTCTACTTTGCTATCGGAGGAGAGAGGATGGGAACTAATAGGATAAATTGCATTGTATATGTTTCAAGATAATGTTTTGAATTTTCTGAAAATAATAAAAAAATTTAAAAAAGAATGAAAAAAGGGGAAAAAAAACTGGGAAAATGAGTGCAGCCATCACATCTAAGAATTAGTAAGCTTCCATATAATAAATGTTTGCTTTTGGTTTAATACCCTTTTAACGTGTACAATACTGCCCCTTTTAAATGAGACAACGTATCGTAAACATCCTCTCTTTTATTTTGGGCCTGGATGCCATGTTATCTGAAGGTTTCCTAAGCACTGTTAGATCTTGTTTGTATAAAGTTTTCCCACATCTGGAGGGTTGCGTATTTTTAAATGCTATGTGGTTACATTGGATTGAAGGCTTGACGTACAGTGGATTTTCACTTTTATTGGACAATGTTCTGTTCATCAGTAGTGTTGCATTTTTAATCTGCTGTTGATTTGTGAATCGTGTATAACATTGCTGTGGACACTGTATGAAAGATTAGCTTCTACTTCTGAGCAGTATATTATGTTTTATACTATCTTTTTTAGCTTGGCTGCTTTCGGATCAAACGCTCTGTATTGCATCATAGGACCCATAGTGCATTGGTTACACCGACAAAATGGTTGCACATGGTATAAAGTAACTTCAATAAAGCTTTCAGCTTGTTACTTTTGCTTCTGACATCAGATTCATTTTAGGAATGCTGGAAAGTCTTGCTCAATTTCTTATCTCTTAACCTATTTGGCGCCACAGGCAGGCCGTAACCCGGTAAATCTGTTCTGTATTTGTGCCTTGTGTCTGTGCATTATTTTATTTTTTATTTTTTTCAACCCCAGTCTTAACCAATATGCCCTTTCCCATAAAATAAGATACATTCCCTAAAAATTTCTTTGAAGTAGTGTTGCTTGTTAAACATACCGAAATGAAGGTTTGCAATTTTCGCTGAGCTCCTCAAAGATTTGCCTGAATTGAAAGAGGCATCCGAGATCAATCACCGTTCAATCATTACTTCTCTGCAGGCCCCGTTGTTTTATATCAGCCTGCCACGAATTCTATTAAATTTGTGTTCCGATCCCGCTGTTAAAATGTATTGAGTGTGGGCTATCAGAGTCATTCCAGTGAATTGTTAGGCTGAGGATGAAACCGTTTCCTTATAGGCAGCCTCGTGCTGTTACCTTCCAAGAGAGCAGAGCAACATCTACAATACTTTGTGATTCACATACCACTATTAAGGCCGGATATGGTGGGGCTCCTGGGAAAAATTATACATGGGTCTTCTATCTCTGTTGATAAGTCCACAGCATAATTTCAGTGCATATACTTTTTGATTTTTTTTTTTACATATTGTACACTACTGCTGTATTATATTAGGATTATTATATTTAATGTACAGGTTTACAACCTCTCCTTCTAGTGTTTATCTATCAGGTGTCTTAGGTGTGCGGTGGATCCCTTTGTGTTACTGACAGATGACAGCAAAGCTTGGATCAGGCAAGCATTGTCAGGAAAATAAAGTGATACTAAACACATACTGATTTACAGCAGGATCAACCTGGTTTTTTTTGCAGAATACAGAAAAGGAATCCCATAGTGACTGAGTGAGTATGAACAGCATGTAATACACCATTAATAGTTTTTAACCACTTCCCTCCTATAGCAGAATGATGGCCAGGTGGGGATTCCATTGTTCTGAGTGGACGTCATATGATGTCTTTCATAACAAGCCGCTCATGTATGACCCTGGGGGTGCACAGTGCTGCAATCGATTGTGCAGTGTGTCCCTCAGACACACCACATCTCCGATCACGTTAAAGAGCGTAGGACATCGGCTCTTTACCATGTGATCAGCTGTGTCCAATCACAGTTGATCACAGTGTAAATAGGAAATGATGGCTATCAGCATTCCTCTGCTCACACTGACAGAACATGAGGAGAGGAGATCCGATAAGCAGCTTTCCTCAGTGGGGGCATCTGCACTGATAATCAGTGCAATGATTATCAGTGCAGCTCTAATCAGTGATGCCCACTAGTGGTGCCAATCAGTGCTGACCAGTGATGCCAATCAGTGCCCATCAGTGCTGCCTTTCAGTGCCCATCAGTAAAGCCTGACAGTGCCCATCAGTGACGCCTAATTGTGCCGTCTATTAGATTATCCTATCAGTGGCCATCATTGCCACCTATCAGTGCCAATAAGTGCTGCCCGTCAGTTCCGCCTATCAGTGCCCATCAGTGCTGCCTATCAGTGCCCATCAATGCTGCATATTAGTGCCCATCATCAGTGCCGTCTATCAGTGCCCATCAATGCTGCATATTAGTGCCTCCTCATCAGTGCCGCCTATCAGTGCCCATCAATGCTGCATATTAGTGCCTCCTCATCAGTGCCACCTATCAGTGCCCATCAATGCTGCACATTAGTGCCTCCTCATCAGGGCCCATCAATGCTGCATATTAGTGCCTCCTCATCAGTGCCGCCTATCAGTGCCCATCAATGCTGCCTATTAGTGCCTCCTCATCAGTGCCGCCTATCAGTGCCTGTCAGTGGAGCCTCATCATTGCACATCAGTAAAGGACAAAAATAACTTTTTTTTAAAAAAATTTCAGTCTTTTTTGGTTTGTTTAGCAAAAAATAAAAAAACCCAGTGGTTAATAAATACCACCAAAAGAAAGCTCCATTTGTGTGAAAACCACCCACTTTGGTTAATATGAGTCCAAAAGCATATAGTACTAGCTCAAGTTATGCAATTGGGATGCCTTCTCATTGGTAAGCGGCCATGAACTTCAGAACCTTCTATACTAATGGAGAAATTAAAAAAAAAAAAAAAGGTCTGCCTCACATTTGCCAAAACTACGAGATAATCTTTCATGAAGCACCAATATTTTTCAGCATTGTGGAAGATTTGTGCACTCAAAGACTCTTTCCTCAGGTCCAGCCTCTGCAACTTCACTGTTTTTGATGGATTATCCATCTTTTTGCCGGGATTTGCTATAATAGTACAAGTCATTTATTTTCTTGACCTTTTTGTTTTAGATTTTATTGGGGCAACAATTTTTTAATACATCAGCAGACCACAGGCTTTAAAATTAACGGTGTGGTTTTGTTATATAACGGCATTAATCATCACGTACACTGTGATTAATGTTTTAGCACTGGGGCAATAGGAACATCATTAGCCATTTGCCTTATTAGCTGTAATCAGTTTTCATATCCTCTACAAACAGTAATTATTTCCAAAACCCAGAGGCAAGAGCAAATATAATCTTCAGCTTTGAATATCCAGGGAAACGGGAGCATTTTTCTATTCACAATTTTATGATTTTATTGCTTCTGCAGGACCATGTTTTTATCTTAGATGTCATGGTTATATATATGTACATGTCTGTATGTGTAAAGCTGAAGTTTATAAATGTTCTTTGCAGAATGTATTTTCCTTTATTTCTCTATTTACTGTATTTTAGAAAAAAATAATTCTTTTTTTTTTGCACTTTCGACGTTAGTTACATTTATCACTTTCTCTATCTCTTGCTCTCTCCTTTTTTTTCTAAAGTCTCTTCTCTCCATTATCTCTTTTCTCCCATCTGTTTACATCTCTTTACTGTATCCCTCCCTCACGCCCTATCTCTCTATTTCCATCTTTCCCTCTCTACTTGTCTCTCCCCTTACCCGTTTTACCTCCCCCACTCTTTCCCCCCCACATCTCTTTCTTCTCCCCCCCATCTCTTTCTTCTCCCCCCCCATCTCTTTCTCCCCCCCATCTCTTTCCCCCCCCATCTCTTTCTTCTCCCCCCCCATCTCTTTCTTCCCCCCATCTCTTTCCCCCCCCATCTCTTTCTTCTCCCCCCCGATCTCTTTCTCCCCCCCCCATCTCTTTCTTCTCCCCCCCCTTCTCTTTCTTCTCCCCCATCTCTTTCCCCCCATCTCTTTCTTCTCCCCCCCCATCTCTTTCTCCCCCCCATCTCTTTCCCCCCATCTCTTTCTTCTCCCCCCCCATCTCGTTCTTCTCCCCCCATCTCTTTCTCCCCCCCCATCTCTTTCTGGCCCTTCCGCCTTTATTTCCTCTCTTCTCTCTTTCAAATTCTGATTAATTTTATTGACAGGGCCAATTACATTTTATTATATAATAGAAAAGAGGATGTAAATGTAAGGTAAGTCTGGGAATATTTATATATATCTATATAGATAGATAGATATAGATATATATATATATACAGTATCTCACAAAAGTGAGTACACCCCTCACATGTTTGTAAATATTTTATTATATCTTTTCATGTGACAACACTGAAGAACACTAACAAATTACATGACACCGGGGAGGGAAAATGGCTAATTGGGGCCAAGTTGGACATTTTCACTTAGGGGTGTACTCACTTTTGTTGCCAGCGGTTTAGACAGTAATGGCTGTGTGTTGAGTTATTTTGAGGGGACAGCAAAGTTACACTGTTATACAAGCTGTACACTCACTACTTTACATTGTAGCAAAGTGTCATTTCTTCAGTGTTGTCACCTGAAAAAATATAATAAATTATTTACAAAAATGGGAGGGGTGTACTCACGTTTGTGAAATACTGTATATAAAAAAAAAAACCCCGGTGGGGTTCTGCAAAGCATCCCCGCAAGGGACATACATCCACTGTTACTACACAGATGATTTCTGAAACTTGTTGCTGTTATTTGTCTTTTTAAAGGATTTGAGCTGAACAGACTTACTAGTTATATGTATTATTTTTCTAAGGTATACTGTATGTATCTTTTGTTAATAAATATGTATGTTCTCTAGTTGTACGGTATAATTGTATTTTTTAGATTTTTGTTATATTGTTTATTAGGCTCAAGAATGTGTGACATTTGGATGTGTCCCTTTAAAAAGGGACATTGTAGCAAAGTGTCATTTCTTCAGTGTTATCACATGAAAAGATATAATAAAATATTTACAAAAATGTATGTGAGGGGTGAGGGGTGTACTAACTTTTGTGAGATACTGCATGTATGTATATATATATATATATGTGTGTATATATATATATATATATATATATATATATATATATATATATATATATATATATATATATACCGTATATACTCGAGTATAAGTCGAATTTTTCAGCACATTTTTTTGTGCTGAAAGTGCTCCCCTCGACTTATACTCGAGTCAAGCACTTTTCTGCAGCAAAAAATTCATTTTCCGAACCGACTTTGGGGCCCTGTATCTCAGGGTCACTTGGTGCTAGGAACCCCAAATTTGGTGTGCAAACCCAGTGGAACTGGTCCCACAACATATCCAAAGCTGAAGTTCCTAGCCCTAAGTGGCCCCAAGATACGGGGCCCCAAAATCGGTTCGGAAAATGTCATTCTCTGCTGCAGAAAAGTGCTTGACATTTTCTGTACCGACTTTGGGGCCCTGTATCTCAGGGCCACTTGGTGCTAGGAACTCCACATTTGGTGTGCCAACCCAGTGGAACTGGTCCCACAACATATCCAAAGCTGAAGTTCCTAGCCCTAAGTGGCCCCAAGATACGGGGCCCCAAAATCGGTTCGGAAAATGTCATTCTCTGCTGCAGAAAAGTGCTTGACATTTTCTGTACCGATTTTGGGGCCCTGTATCTCAGGGCCACTTGGTGCTAGGAACTCCAAATTTGGTGTGCAAACCCAGTGGAACTGGTCCCACAACATATCCAAAGCTGGTGTTCCTAGCACCAAGTGGCCCTGAGATACGGGGCCCCAAAACCGGTTCGGAAAATGTCATTCTCTGCTGCAGAAAAGTGCTTGACATTTTCTGAACTGATTTTTGGGGCCCCGTATCTCGAGACCACTTGGTGCCAGAAACCCCAGCTTTTTATGTTGCTAGTTCCACTGGGTTTGCACACCAAATTTGGAGTTCTTAGCACTAAGTGGCCCCGAGATACGGGGCCCCAAATTCGGTCAACTGTGCCCATCTGCAGCAATGTCATTTCGGGACCCTTTGGGCTCAGAGACCCCAAATTTTGGCTGCAGCTAGGGGGCATCTAGGAACCCCTAACTACCAAGTTTGAAGTTCAGGGGACCTATGGCTGCAAATGGGCACAGTGAGGCATGCAAATGGGCACAGTGATGCTGCAAATGGGCATTGTTGACCCTCTTTTCCACTTACAGTAGCTGTGCATTTCTCACCCTCGTCTTATACTCGGGTCAATAAGTTTTTCCCATTTTTTTGTGGTAAATTAGGGCCTCGACTTATACTCGGAACGACTTATACTCGAGTATATACGGTATATATGTGTGTATATATATTCACTATAGTTGAGGAAAGCAGCACCTGGTCTGTATCCAGTGCAAAGCAATCTAGTCTTCCCACTGACCAAATATAGAAAAAGTCCAACGGATTGCTGCACTTAAAATATTTATGAATCAATTATTCAAGAAATGACATAATCAGATGTTTGAAGACGATTTCCGTTTCGGGCTCACAAGCTTACGCCCTTCATCAGATCAAAATCACTGCACCTCTAGAGGGGGCGTAAGCTTGTGAGCCCGAAACGGAAAGCATCTTCAAACATCTGATTATGTAATTTCTTGAATAATTGATTCATAAATATTTTAAGTACAGCAATCCGTTGGACTTTTTCTACATATATACTGTATATTATTTTTAGTTTTTTTTCTTCCATAGAGAGTGTCCCAAAAGTCTAGATCAATAGGTGAAAAAGAATGTATATAAACGTTGTATTACTGTAAATGCCTGAATTGATGGCCTTGGACTCTTGACACTTGTGTATGTGCTGCATCCAAGAATGTAGAACATTTCTCAATGTAACAAAAATGATGTTGCATGCAGAGATGATTTCCGCCTTTTAGAACTATTGTTCTGGGCCGATTCAAATAGACTATTGACATCAGATGACCCCAAAGGAAAAAAAAAAGCTGTGCGTTCTGGAGACCTAGGAGGCCATTTGTCTGGATCTCGCTTCCTTACATTCAGTCACTGCATACTCCAGCCCACACAAAAATTCATAGATCACTTTGAAAATGTCCTTCAGCCATTCAGTTTTCAGACCAATAACATGCATTGTTCTAGTTGACACTACAATGGAGATAAAATGAGGCTTCATCACTGTAAAACACCATTAGTTCTCGGTGTTGTAAAAACCACTATCAATATTCCGCACAACTGTTTTTGTCATAACCATTCATCCCCGGACCATCTTTATTTTATAGAGATAGAAACGGTGATTTTTAATAGTGTAATACCTATTGATCCAGAGTTTTGGGTGTATGTATATATGTGTGTGTGTTCTATATATCTAATATATATATCTATATATCTATATATATATATATATATCTATATATATAGATATATATATATATATCTATATATATATATATATAGATATATATATATATCTATATATATATATAGATATATATAGATATATATATATATATATATATTGTGGTCCAAGAAAGGGGGGGCTGCGGGATCGCAAGCTGTCCATTGTCTGGAGCTACTTTGGGGCGACAGTCGCGGCAGACCCGCACCTTGATTTGAGTAGTTTTTTCAAATGAATGGCATCTCGAATGCGAGTCCCACGTTTTGTCATTCACAACTCGGCGATCCGCGGCAAATCTGCTCCAGATTCAAATGCTGTAGTGTGAATGCAGCCTTACTGTGTGGGGGATGGTTTAACTGAAGGAAGACAGAGATACGTGTTCCTGCTTAGCAGAAACACAAGATCTCTGTCTTCCTTACTAGCAGAACGACGATCTGCCTTGTTTACATAGGTAGATTGCAGTTCTGCCTCTTTCGGGAACAATCGCCGTCCCCACCGGGAGAAGACAGCGATTGTTGCTAGTGGTCATTGCTAGCGATCGATCAACTTTGTACATTCAGCCTGTCCACACACGGTTCAAGATTCAAACCGTCTATTGCCGACCTAACTCATTTTGCTCTGGGAATTCTTTGGCATATGCTGTATATGTATAAACCGTAAAAAGAAAAAATGTAGAATCCATTTAAAATGAAGATATACTGTAAAAAATATATTTATATGTAGAGTCCAGTATTAAATATGTAATTACAGCAAGTAAAGGAAGCACTGGTTGTAAGATTCTCCAATGCAGGAATGCCAATTTTCTAATAAAGCCTTCTAAAATACATTAGAACCTGTTCATTCATTACCTTACATTATTTGTATCCCATCAAAAAGCTTTCAGCAGAGATGGCATTAATGTAACTGCTTTGGTCACACAATTTAGTGCCATTTATAGACATTAAATAATTCTTACTCAAATCTGTTTACTGTGTTTTTAGTGCTGTTTTTGTAAGTCTGTCCACTTATCTGTTATCTATGTAGCTTCTCTATAAACATATTTTGTGGGTAAGGAAATTACTGGTTTCCTGCATTGGTATCTGACAACTAAACACTAAATTCACTAAAAATCTAATAGAAGATAGAAAAAAAACAGTGCACACAGTGGTTTAATACATGGTTATATACTGATAGTCTGTATAGATACCTGGATAGGGGACCAGCACAGCATTTTTGGGGTGTAATTGAGGAACACATTTGTCTGATGGAAAGTGATATGCTGTATGTGTGAAATGTAAAAGAATTGTGTGAAGCACTGACCAAACAAATTGGTAGTCTAAAGTTTTGCGGATTTCAATGATAATATCATAGTACACACAAGTCATCTTGAGTAATCATACCTGTAATGCCCTGTATACACGACCGGTTTTGCTGTCGGAATAAACTCTGAAGGTTTCTCCGACGGAATTCCGCTCAAGCGGTCTTGCATACACACGGTCACACCAAAGTCTGACCGTCCAGAACGCGGTGACGTAAAACACGTACGACGGGGCTAGAAAAAGGAAGTTCAATAGCCAGTAGCCAATAGCTTCCGTCTCGTACTTGCTTCAGAGCATGCGTCGTTTTTGGTCCGTCGAAACAGCATACAGACGAGCGGTTTTCCCGATAGGAATTGGTTCCATCGGAAATATTTAGAACATCTTCCATTTCTAGGTCCATCGGAATTAAAAAAGAAAAAGTCAGATGAGGCACACACACGATCGGAATAGACGATGAAAAGCTTCCGTGTGACTTTTTCTGTTGGACATTTTGCTCGTGTGTACACGGCATAAGCCTTTTCATCCTACTAAATATTCTATGCAAATACTGACTTCTTAAAGTCAGTATTTGTATAAGTTAAGGCATACTTGGCCCACGCTTAGCTCGTTCAGCTAGCCCCATTGGGCATTGTTGCCCAACACAGTCCTAGCTTAAAGACTAAGCAAAAAGCCTTGATTTGTATAGGGCCTGTTCACACCAACACACTGGGGGAGATTTACTAAAACTGCAGAGTGCAAAATCTGGTGCAGCTCTGTATAGAAACCAATCAGATTCTAGATTTTTATTGCCAAAGCTTAAAGTGGTTGTAAAGCCTTAAGGTTTTTTACCTTAATGCATTCTATGCATTAAACAGGTTGTAAAGGTTTGAAGAAATAACAAATATGGTATACTTACCTCCTCTGTGCAAGGGTTTTGCACAGAGTGACCCCGATCCTCCTCTTCTGTGATTCCCCAGTGGTGCTCCTGGCTCCTTCTCGCATCGAGTTCCTCCTGGGAGACCCGCTTTCCATGGGGGCACTCGTGCGGGTGCGCTCCCGAGTCCTGCTGCTGCATCCAAGACAGCAGGACTTGGCCCCACCCATGTGTCACTGCATTTGATTGACATCAGCGGGAACCAATGGCTCCTGCTGCTATCAGTCTGTCCAATGAGGACCCGAGACTGTGGCTGGAGCTGCTGTGATCGTTCTCATCACTGGAACGATCAGGTTCAGGAAAGTAAAAAGGGGGGCTCTGGGGGACTGCTGCCTTACAGAAGGTTTTTCACCTTAATGCATTCTATGCACGAGGGTTTACAATGCCTTTAAGATGAAAAACCTTCTGTGCTGCAGCTGCCCCCCAGACCCCCTTTATCTTACCTAAGCCCATAGAGTCCAGCAATGTGCATGAGCACAGTGGCTCCCGCTGCTTTTTCTCTCCTCATTGGACAGATTTATAGCAGTGGGAGCGATTGGTTCCCATTGCTGTCAATCAAATCCGGTGATGTGGGGGGCGGGGTCGAGACGCGCTGTCTGTGTCAATGGACACAGCAGCGGGACTTGGGAGCAAGCACGCATGGGTGCCCCCAGGGAAAACGGCTTTCCCTGGGGGCACCCAATGAAGACGGGACACCAGAAGAAGAGGATCAGGGCACGCCGACTGCGTTCCAACTGGTGGCGGAAGTTCCATCTTCCGCCACCAGTTGGAACGCAGGTGGAACACGGTCGGCGTCCCTGCCATTTCTTATGGGCATGATTTTTATCTTTATCATGTAAGTGCGATCTGTAGTTTTAATAAACCTGCTTTTTAATGTTACTGCACTATGAGGGGCCTCTGTTTTTTTCTTTTTGGTTTATATACCATATCCATTTCGGGGAACATACCTGCCTTGAGTTGCTGCTTCTGGATTCCTGTCTGTTTTACTGTTTTTGACTACCTGTCATGGGTGTCAATTCAGTCCGGTGAATAGAATAGTTATCTGGTGAAAGGAAACGCACTTCTCTTTGGAGACACTATTGTTTTTTCATCGTCACGTTTGATGAGCCAGAAAATATATCGGCGCTTGTTGGTTTAAGATTATTCATTTGGTGGTAGACTATTGGACTTTTATTTATGTATTCACTCACTATCTGTGTATGTTATTTTTGAAGCACATTGTTTTTCTTAGTATCTTTTACTTTATTGTTTAGCACAGTATGGAACTATGGTTGTTTTCTTTATATAAAGTAAAAGAAAAGCAAGCACTGCAGTGCTTTGCAACAATGTAGTCTGTGAACAAAGCACACGCCTTATGCGCACCATAACACGCACCCGCTAGTGTGAGCTGACTATAAATTGCAGGGCTCACACCTTTTCATACGTCAGATCTGCATTGTCACATACATAAGATTATCTGCCTACTCTTATATACCGTTAAAGAAGAAATCTTACCAACATTGTATTTGTTGCTCCTGTCCCCTAGGAGTATGTGACACATTGTCCCTACTTTCTAAGTTGTGTTACTGCCTGCACCATAACAAACAATAATGCTCTACAGCCCAGGCACCGGCATTCTAGCAACTGAAGAAGCTGTGCAGCCTGCAACCCAACAGCCATTAAAAAGACAGAGAGGGTGGAACTAGGGGAACTGGGCAAAAGTACTGCAGCTGGCAAAGTTCCCCACCTAGGTGAGTTCAGTGAACGCGGTTAACCTTAGTAATGCCTGCAGTTTGGGCTTCTATAGGGGAAGAGCAGAGAACCTTGAAAGCAAGGAATAAAGAAGGGAATTCCTTTATGTTTCTATGTTATACCATTGGAGAGGCTAGGTATAGACCTGTATTCAGTTTTGTAATTCTTATGCCCCGTACACACGGTCGGACATTGATCGGACATTCCGACAACAAAATCCTAGGATTTTTTCCGACGGATGTTGGCTCAAACTTGTCTTGCATACACACAGTCACACAAAGTTGTCGGAAAATCCGATCATTCTAAACGCGGTGACGTAAAACACGTACGTCGGGACTATAAACGGGGCAGTGGCCAATAGCTTTCATCTCTTTATTTATTCTGAGCATGCGTGGCACTTTGTCCGTCGGATTTGTGTACACACGATCGGAATTTCCGACAACGGATTTTGTTGTCGGAAAATTTTATGGCCTGCTCTCAAACTTTGTGTGTCGGAAAATCCGATGGAAAATGTGTGATGGAGCCTACACACGGTCGGAATTTCCGACAACAAGGTCCTATCACACATTTTCCGTAGGAAAATCCGATCGTGTGTATGGGGCAATATTATGCCGCGTACACACAATGAGAAATTCGGCCAGCAAAAGTCCGATGAGAGCGTTTGTCTGTAGCAATTCCGACGCGCAAAATTCCTACGCATGCTCGGAAACAATTCGACGCATGCTTGGAAGCATTAAACTTCATTTTCTCGGCTCGTCGTAGTGTTGTACGTCACTGAGTTCTTGACAGTCGGAAGTTCAGCGAACTTTTGTGTGACCGTGTGTATGCAAGCCAAGCTTGAGTGGGAATTCCGTCAGAAAAGCTGTCATATCCTTTTCTGACGGGAAGTCCGATCGTGTGCACGCGGCATAAGAGTTCTTCAAGTTGTGCTGTTTTGGAATGCTTGAAGTTGCTTTCTAAAAAAAAAAAAAATCTTGACTGCAAAGTTCATTAGTAGAGTTTACATACAGTTCAATCATCAATACAGGTTTCTGGAACGCATAATTCCACTTTTTCTGTCAAATTTGTGTTTGGAATGTTTACCCAATCAAACAGCATGCCTAAACAATGAAGAATAAAACAATGTCATGGTTCCTGTCCTAAGTCTGTCCTCATTAACACATGGTGCAAGAAGCTTAAACTCTAAACCTTCTAACCCTCTGTTGGGACAGTTTTCAAATCTAGTTAAATTGATGATGAACATCTGACTGTACATTACAAACCAGGTTAATTATGGCAAGCACAGTCCCCCCCCCCCCCCCTCATAAACAAAGAGAACTATGTAGGACTTAACGTATATACTCGAGTATAAGTCGAATTTTTCAGCACTTTTTTTTGTGCTGAAAGTGCCCCCCTCGACTTATACTCGAGTCAAGCACTTTTCTGCAGCAAAAAATTTCATTTTCCGAACCGAATTTGGGGCCCTGTATCTCAGAGCCACTTGGTGCTAGGAACCCCAAATTTGGTGTGCAAACCCAGTGGAACTGGTCCCACAACATATCCAAAGCTGAAGTTCCTAGCACTAAGTGGCCCCGAGATACGGGGCCCCAAAATTGGTTCAGAAAATGTCATTCTCTCCTGCAGAAAAGTGCTTGACATTTTCTGAACCGATTTTGGGGCCCTGTATCTCGGGGCCACTTGGTGCTAGAAACCCCAGCTTTGGAAATGTTATGGTGCTAGTTCCACTGGGTTTGCACACTAAATTTGGGGTTCTTAGCTCTAAGTGGCCCCGGGATACGGGGCCCCAAATTCGGTCAACTGTGTCCACCTGCAGCAATGTAATTTCGGGACCCTTTGGGTTCAGAGACCCCAAATTTTGGCTGCAGCTAGGGGGCATCTAGGAACCCTTAACTACCGAGTTTGAAGTTCAGGGGACCTATGGCTGCAAATGGGCACAGTGATGCTGCAAATGGGCATTGTTGACCCTCTTTTCCACTTACAGTAGCTGTGCATTTCTCACCCTCGTCTTATACTCGGGTCAATACGTTTTTCCCATTTTTTTGTGGTAAATTAGGGCCTCGACTTATACTCAGAACGACTTATACTCGAGTATATACGGTAGCTATGCTGGAAGGTCCAGAATAGAGCATTTAAAGAACTGCAACTTTTTAAATAATTATTTTAAGTTATGCTATGTGAATGGGTGCAACAAAATGTTAAGTAGATGTTATCCCAGTTTGGCTGCAAACAGGGAAATACACTTTAAGTATAATTTTCAGCATACCTCTAGAGCAGTGGTCTCCAAACTGTGGCCCGGGTGCCCGATGCGGCCTTTTGCTTGCCTTTAGGCCTCGTTCACATCTATGCTTTTTTTAGTGCATTTTCAGTTTTACAGAAACACACAACAATCCATATAACATGGTTTCCTATGAATGTTGTTCACATCTGTGCATTTTATGGAAAGGGCCAAGGACTTTTTTTCTGTTTTTTTTTCCATAGACTTCAATGGATCAAAAGCGTGTATTGAAAAACGCAAAATGCACCTGCAATATGCAAACTGCAACCTGCATAGGTGTGAATCAGGCATTATTTGGCCTTTGGGGCACTAGTCCTCCAACCGACACCAACAATGGGGCACTGTTCTTCCCACTGACACCAACAATGGAGCACTGTTCCTCCCACTGACACCAACAATGGAGCACTGTTCCTCCCACTGACACCAACAATGGAGCACTGTTCCTCCCACTAACACCAAAAATGGAGCACTGTTCCTCCCACTGACACCAACAATGGAGCACTGTTCCTCCCACTGACACCAACAATGGAGCACTGTTCCTCCCACTGACACCAACAATGGAGCACTGTTCCTCCCACTGACATCAACAATGGGGCACTATTCCTCCCACTGACACCAGGACTCTTTTTGTACTTCCAGTGGTCAGTCTGGCTCCTTCCCTTAAAGTTTGAAGAATAAACTGGCCCTTTGTTTAAAAATTTTGGGGACCCCGGCTCTAGAGGGACTGTAGCCTCTTGCCATTCCTTCTGTGCATCTTACCTTCAAACCAGTGTTTCCAGGAGACTGTATTGGGCCCCTGTAAGGGGCAATAGCATTTTCTATCAGAATAAATATAGGCTCGTATAATTAAAATATGGGGTTACTGCCTGCAGAGTAAGGCTTTATTCCCAATCTCCCAATTAGGTGTTTCTTGATACCAGGCTACCGGCAGCCAGGGGTTCTACACTGTAGGGGGTAAATCAGTGTGTTCAAATAATGACAAGATGAAAAAGGAAAGCCTAGAGGTAGAATGTGCTATTTTTATCTACATAATGCATGTTATGTTTGACTTAGATTTGCTTTTTGTGCCAAAAATATCATCACCCAATCAGACACTATGTCACGACAATTTCCAGCACTGACAACTTACAATTCAGGCTTGAATGGCAAGTTTTCATGTTTGGGTTGAGTGTCCTGTTATAATTTTGCTCTTGCATTTAAAATTTCTTGAAATGCATTAGCTGTAAAACATTATTTTTTTTGTTGCATATCTGCACTTATGCAATGTTTTTTTTTTTTTTTTTTTTTGGAATACAAAAACGCAGCCCTAGAAAAAGACATCAATCAAATAAGATGTAAATGCTATGCAAATGTGGCATTAATGTAAGCATTCCCCACTCGCTATGTTCTCCTTTGTTATTGACAGGGAGTAATGTCACGCTAATTTAAAGCTATTCTTTGAATCTGAGACTGAGTGCTGTGGAAGCAGCAAGCATGGTGAGACATACCTCCAAAATGAAAATGAATGAAGACTTTTTTTTTTTTTTTCTTAACGTGTATAGTATTCGGCTGGAGGAATATTGTACACCGTGTATATAGTCTGCATTAGCCTTTTTCAACCTTTTTGCTTGGGATGCAACTAATGATTATTTTCATAATCAATTAGTTGGCCAAGTATTGATTCGATTAACCCTTTCATGCCTAAGCCTTTTTCTGACACTTGTTGCTTACAAGTTAAAATCTGTATTTTTTGCTAGAAAATTACTTAGAACTCCCAAACATTATATATATTTATATATATATATATATATATATATATATATATATATATATATATGTATATACTGTGTCCGTAGTTGTCCATTAAAACGACATGATCCTGGCAAAGGACAAGAAGTAATGCTGATATTTTAAAACTGTCCTGAACTGGAGTTCAGCTTTAACTGAGGCTCATAAACCAAAAATCACAGTTTTACTGTAACATAGAAAAGGAACATACTTGTCCCATATGTGGATTTCACTTTTATGTTTCTTATTTTTACTCTTTATGTTTTTTTTTATCCCTCGTCCTTTGATAAAGATTTCACTTAGGTCAGCCATGTATGTTTTCTTTTATATGAAGGTTATTTCAGGAAACAAACTCTTTAAATAAAATAGAGAAATAATCCGAAAAAAATGAAACGCTGAACTTCAGCCAGACAGCTGAATGCACAGTTGAAATGCATATATGGGAAATGCTTTTCTGGCCAAAGATTGGAAGGTTTCTGTTGCAATTTAGCCTTGTGATCCAAACACCCCTGCCAGCTGACCTTATTTTTCTCCAATGCATTTCGGTCACAGCTTGCCCCTGACCTGCAGTTTGGCCAGTGAATCACCACACTGAGGAAGTCATCACTCTGCTCCCCTCCTTCTGTTACAAAGCTGCCAGTAAATAACAAATAAACATTCTCCTATTCTCCCATTGGTTGACCCAGGGGTACACAGTGCAAAATACCTGCTTAGTGCCAATGGTCTTGCTGCCCTCTCAGAACAATGGGTATCCTCAGACTGAAAAACAACAATAAAAAGTAAAAGCTAACCTAGAGCATTAACCTCCCTGGCGGTATGATTATTTCAGATTTTAGGTGCTGAAAGCGGTACCATTATTTTGCACAGAAATTTGGCGTTTTATATTGTAGGCCTGTAATTCTTGGGAATAGTTCACTTAAATCTGTCCAAACAAGAGTCTAGTAGACATCCCGGGTATGATAAAG
Organism: Lithobates clamitans; assembly: GCA_037952925.1. Classification (NCBI taxonomy): domain Eukaryota; kingdom Metazoa; phylum Chordata; class Amphibia; order Anura; family Ranidae; genus Lithobates; species Lithobates clamitans. Next base: position 158,853 of record JBBGZY010002014.1, read on the forward strand.
TTTGAAAAACGAAATAAAAAATTATAATATAATAAATAACTATAAATAATTATAACAAATAATAATATAATAATAATAAAAATTATTCAATAATGTAATCAAATCAAAAACACTGAAATTTGCTCAGTTGCAGAATTGTCTCTGTCATTACTTTTAGTGTTTGGTGACGGATCTCCCCACAAATCACTATCGCTCAATTCTGCAAATGATTCTAATTTATTATCGCTGTTTTCTAGCTGGTCTAGCCACTTTTGATGTAAAGAGACAGTTTTGGTTGCTATGGACAATCTCCAGTTTTCCAGGCAGAAAGAACAGTATTTATAATATAAAACTGCATGCAGGACACTGGACAGACCACTAGGGACAAAGGGGATGTGACATTATTTGATACAGTACTCTGTAATCTGTAAGATTACAGTATGCTGTATCTGTACTGTGTGTTTCACTATTTGAATTTGCCGCCGAACTCCGTCCCCGTGCGTCGCAACGCTCGCAGGGAACGGAGCTCGGCACTGTGAATTGAGCGAGACACAGCGGCTCGCCGATCACAGCGGGGAGACATCGCAGGATCCAGGGGACAAGGTAAGTAAACTCTTCCTGGATCCTGCGATGCGATCCCAAGTCTGGCTCGGGGATACCGCTCTTAGTATTAATAAATCCACCCCGAGCCAGACTCGGGAATACCACCAGGGGGGTTAACTCATTAAAATGTATTCCAAGATAAAAAAACAGCAATAATATACTCAAAAACGTGAATTAAGTAAACACATGTCATAGAAAGTGAGATCAAATCTGAAAGGTCTAATCAAGTCCATCTGTACTACTGGAAGACTAGGAGGCGTTCGAAAATGGTGGACGCGTTTCAAGGGCAAGCCCTCTTCATCAGAGTCAGGATGGTGAATGACCCACTGACCTACTGTATCCACTATTCATATATACACATCCAGCAACAATGTTGCCATTTGCCAACCCCCCCAAGCAATTGGGAGGTGGGGTCTAGCTTATACTTATTCAATAACTGCAGGTGGTTTGCGCACAAATTACTTTTAAGGTAGCAAATCATGAATAAATAAATGGATAGATAATCTCATACAAATCCATAATTATGATAAAAAGATATGTGTATATATAAAAATTATATAAAACACAGCTCATTGTGGTAAGGGGAAGTTGCCAGCATAAATGCCATACCTGAAGCTTTATTCTATATGGAGGGATGATTCTGTTAGTCCGTTTGTATCAAAAGCCTTCAGATTCCCATAGGTGCCTGTAATGTGAACATGGCACGTGTGGAACGTACGGAATTCTAATTCTTCTTTTTAGGCCTCATGCACACTGGACGTTATAACGTTATAAAAATGCCAGTAGCTCTGCAGTGAGTTTTTCAATGTTTTTGCAATAACGTTTTAGCGTTTTTAGGCATTTTCCCCCCCCCAACGGGATCAAAAACTTTAAAAACTGCTGGTGAGCCGTGTTTGAGCGTTTATCAGCGTTTTTTGACGTTAGAGCATCTTCCCATCTGAAAAACTCCTCTCAGAACTCACTAGTCTTGGGGGTTTTTTTACAGCCAAAAACAGTTTATAACAGCCTATGTGTGCATGGACACATAGCTGCAGAGTTTGTTGACTGTAGAAAAAAAACATCTGACTCCAAAAACAGCAGCTGTAAAAACGTCCAGAAACGTCCAGTGTGCATGAGGGCTTATTGTTGTTTTACAAGGCTGCTAGCAGTTGATTGTTGTACAGTGCAGTGTAAAGCTGGCCATACACGATTATTTATCATTTCAATCATAAAATGTGTATGGTCAGTTTAAGTCTCTGTTTGCTATCCCCTTTAAACTCCAATTCCTAAGGACCCTTTCACACTGATGCACTTTTGATGAATTGACTTCCAATACAAGGTGCCTTTTTTGGTGTGCTTTTGAAAAACGGCAGCAAAAATGCAGCATGCAGAACTTTTCAAAGCACAGCACACCTGCATTGTGAAGAGTTACACAGGATTTAAAGAGGAAGTAAACCCTGATGGCTTTTACTTCCTGTTTAATTCCCTGCAAAGGTAAAGCATAATGGGCTACTATGCATCGCATAGTAGCCCATTATGTGTCACTTACCTGAAAACAAAGCCCGCAATGTCACCGCTGACCGCACTAGCGGCGAGCGTCCATCTTCACCCCTCTTCTTTCCGGGGCCGCAAACTCCGGCTCTGTGACTGGCCAGAGTCGCGTGACCTCACTCCCACGCATATGCGTGGGAGCCGCCAGTCATGACCCCCTTTAAAAAATGGCACAATCTGCCCTTTCTAAAATGCGCATGCGCCGTAGACATCGGCGCACTGCTTTTTTGTAAATATCTCCTAAATGGTGGAGGTTTAGGAGATATTTTCAGCTCCTACAGGTAAGCCTTAAAGGGGTTGTAAAGGTAATTTTTTTTAAATAACAAACATGTCATACTTACCTTCACTGTGCACAGAGTGGCCCCGAACCTGGTCTTCTGGGGTCCCTCGGCGGCTGTTTCAGCTCCTCCCCGCAAGAACTAACCACCTTAATGCGAGCTCCCTCGCATGGTGGTTAGTTATTGCGGGCGCGCTCCCGTGATACAGCCGGCGGCTATAGCCGCCCACTGTATCACTTGGCCCCGCCCCCCGGCGCGCCGCGTCATTGGATGTGATTGACAGCAGCGCGAGCCAATGGCTGCGCTGCTTTCAATCCATCCACTGTAGCCAATCAGCGACCAGGCTGAGCTGCAATAGAGATGACAGGAACGAGCAGCGGAGATTCGAGGTGTCAGGTAAGTAAAACGGGGGGGGGGGCTGGGGGCGGCGGTATTGTCAAAAGTTTTTTCACCTTAATGCATATAATGCATTAAGGTGAAAACATTTTTACCTTTACAACCCCTTTAATATAGGATTACCTGTAGTTAAAGCGGAAGTAAACCCATCCATAAAACAGTTTCATTTCCGGCACGTGCCGGAAATGAAACACTCCCATTGGTTGTGCTCTCAACCAAACTGTCAAACCATCCAATGGCTGGTGTCATAATTGGTCACATGTGCAGCACCATGGCAGTTGTAGATTAAACAGAGGCAAAGATGGCAGCTTCCTTGGCTAAAAACAATAGGAGGGTTTACTTACACTTTAAGTGGTTGTACAGGGTGTACAACTACTTTATTAGGAAATAGTTTTCATGCTCTGTTGTCGCCATAGAAAACCGCAGCAAAAGCACACCCATGTGAAAGGGGCCTAAAACCTCTTTGAAACCTGAGTTTGAAGTTTGTTTTCCCTCCAATGCTCAACATCAAGATTCCCATAATAATCAGTGGTGTAGATTTACAACCGAGTGTTGTATTGCTGGAAGCTTGTCATTTGAAGTTTGAAAAAGTATATGAACTTCTTTGGGGTAGAGTGATGTGTTTTTGTTCCCTATAAACATAAATACTTAACCTTATAAATGCTTACAAATGCCTGTAAATGTGTTATTGCTTTATTTCTTGGATCTTCTCCTCCTAGTAAGCAGCTTTTCATTGGCTAAAACAAAAACGCTCAGGTCTGAAAATGCCCAAAAAATACATGTACAAATGCGCAAAAAAAAAAAAAAATCTCTGAAATGAATGGGGCCTTAGCCCTCATGCACACAGGTTGTTAAAAAAATGTTATGAAAACGCCAGTATCTTTGCAGTGATTTTTTTAAACTTTTTTCAGCTTTTTTCAGCGTTTTTGCAATAGCGTTTTTTGAGCGTTTTTCCGCGTTAGCGTTTTTGAGCATTTTTTTTTTTTTTCAAATTTTTTTTATTTTTTTTTTTTTCAATGGATCAAAAACGCTAAAAAACGTTGGTGAATGACGTTTTTCAGCGTTTTTCAGCGTTAGAGTGTTTTTACAGCTGAAAAACGTCTTTCAGAACCCACTGGTCCTGGGTTTTTTTTACAGCTTAAAAACGCCTATGCCACTTGCAGCTCAAAAACGCCTAGGTGGGCATGAAGCCATAGACTAACATAGACAGGCCTTTTTAAGCTGCAAAAAAAGCTCAAAAAAGCAGCTGTAAAAACGTCCGTGTGCATGAGGACTTATACCAATTTATCAAGCAGACCTTCTGATAAAACTCAAAAGTCAGATTTAAATTGCACATCATTTACCTTATTCCTCAATCTTGATTCCAAACACCACCTAAGCCAGGGATATGCAATTAGCGGACCTCCAGCTGTTACAGAACTACAAGTCCCATGAGGCATAGCAAAACTCTGACAGCCAGAAGCATGACACTCAGAGGCAGAGGCATGATGGGACTTGTAGTTTTGCAACAGCTGGAGGTCCGCTATTTGCATATCCCTGACCTAAGCCATTCCTCGATATATTGGGTCAAAGTCACAGTTTCCTCTATGAGCCAAGCTAATTACCTGCAAGGGACCAGGTGTTTTTTCTAATCCATTAACTTCTTGAGCACCAATCCCCTTAGTGTCCCTTTGATTTTTCCTGACTCTGGATGTGAGAAGACCCCTGTGTTGGAATTGTTGCCTCCACCAATAGGAAATGTCCATCCCAGGCAGCCAGTATCGTGGACACCTGAAGAAGGACAAATGGAAGTTAAAGAGGAACTGCAGCCTACTCACATCATTTGTAATAAAAACATCTTTGCCATTCTGAAGCTTCCCTCCAACCACTTTGCATATTTTATATATACTGTGATTCTGTACTTGTCAAATATGCTGCAGAAATCTCCCTCCACTGAGTCTGGCTGCATCCATTTTAACTGTGGGCAGCTGAAGCTGCTGCCTGTTCACTTCCTGGATTCACACAGACACACAGAGGCACACCTCCGGCTCTGCAGCTCTCATTGGCCCTCTTATGACTCATCCCCCCTCCCTTCCTAGCAAACTCTTTCAAGAGTGAGAGAGAGAGCTGTGAATGATGTCATAGTCCTAGGCTTTTTACCAGGCAAGAAACAAGAAGTGGGCTGTATAAGGTATTTTACTGGCAGAAAAAATGTTTTACTATCCAAAGTTAAAACCACAAGGGCAGAAAATTTAAAAGATGGAAAGATGAAAAAATGATTGAAGTTCCGCTTTAAACCTGGAAGTAAACTTACAAAGAGAGAAGGGTCTATGGCTTTGCATGACCACAGCTTTATGCAGGAAAAAGAGTTTTTTCATTTCTTTTTTTCACCGGAGGTAAGTTAGAAGGGAGGGGGGAAGGTTGCCAATTTCTTGGAGATGGGCTTTAAAAGTTTTAAGAGCCAAGATGCAAAGAACAGACTTTGTCGGATGATCAGAGATTCTGTAAAGCTGCCTTGATTTACTATAAATGATACATCTATCAGTCATCCACCGACTTCACAGCCATTAAATCTGGCCAAGAAATAATTACAATTTAAGTTGGCGTCATTAAAACAAGATTTTACGGCTCTCTCTCTCTGGAGAGCTTTACCCAGATCAGAGTTTATGTCTAAGCAAGAATCGCAAGGCACAGATTAATTTATGAAATTATTACTATTAATATTACACCGAACATATTAATATATGCGAAAGTGTCAGTGCCCTAATTTGGTCTTTAATTAGTAACATTTTTTTTTTTCATTTCAGCTTGCTCTTTGGCTATATCTTACTTAGGCGGCCTATTTATAAATGTTTTTACACAAGATTCTTACATTATTCTAGTAATGAAAGGAGAGGGGAAGAGGAAATGTGGGGCTTTACATGAGACATAATGCATCTCCATCCCTAAATCTATAATAAAAGGAAAAAAGTTTGGGACTTTGTATGAGGCATAAAATAGATCTGGGTAAAAATTGTAATAATAACAGTAACATTTTTATTTGCATAAACATAGATCAATCACATTGCAGTCAGTGGCGGCTGGTGCTCAAAAGTTTGGGGTGGGGGCACAGACAAACTGAAAAAAAAAAACATCAATTGCAGCCTCACTGTGCCATCAAATGCTGCCACTCTGCCCATCAAATGCTGCCACTCTGCCCATCAAATGCAGCCACTGATCCATCAAATGCAGCCACTGTGCCCATCAAACGCTGCCACTGTGCCCATCATACGCAGCTACTGTGCCCATCAAATGCTGCCACTGTGCCCATCAAACGCAGCCACTGTTCCCATCGAATGCTGCCACTGTGCCCATCAAACGCAGCCACTGTTCCCATCGAATGCTGCCACTGTTCCCATCGAATGCTGCCACTGTGCCCATCCAATGCTGCCACTGTGCCCATCCAATGCTGCCACTGTGCCATCCAATGCTGCCACTGTGCCCATCCAATGCTGCCACTGTGCCCATCCAATGCTGCCACTGTGCCATCCAATGCCGCTTCTGTGACCCCCCCCTCCCACTCTCCATATGCCCGGCACTTATCCTGTCTCGGTGGGGCAGCGGGTGACGGCGGTGAGCGGTGTCCTCCGAGCCGTGTCCTCCCATCTTCAGTGTTGTCACATGAAAAGATATAATAAAATATTTACAAAAAATGTGAGGGGTCTACTCACTTCTGTGAGATACTGTGTATATATATATATATATATATATATATATATATATATATATATATATATATATATATATGTATATGTATATATATGAATACCAGTGACCGCTATGTGTCGCTCATCCATCTATGTATATTAATACTACCATGTGCAATCATCTATATATATATATATATATATATATATATATATATATATATATATATATATATATATATATATATATAAACTGTAACATTTAATGATTTGCACATATATGGAATTTTAGGCAAATAAAAATGTTATTATTATTATTACAATTTTTACCCAGATCTATTTTTTGCTTCATACAAAGCCCCAAGCTTTTTTTCCTTTTATCATACATTTTTCTAATCGAATTTGTTGAAAAAAATGCTTGAATCTTGGGTGAAAGTTCTGTGAATCTTGTATGGAAACATTCAGAAATACCCCCCTATATGTGTCATTTCTCATGGGAAGCTATACATCTCATTTCTTGGTGAAGGGTCATTTATATAATTAGCATATTTATATATTATATAATTTGATGTTTATTACTAAGAACTTAAATTTGTGTAATGAAAATTTTAATGTTAATAATTTCTATTTTTAGACCTAGTCATCAGGGCAAATGTAAGGCCTTTGAGCACACAAAGCTGCCATTGTTTTTCTGTCTGATCACTGAAACATTCCAATAATTATTAGAGGGTAAGGTGGTACTTGGAAAGAGTATAGGGGTGCTGTATCTTCCTAATTAGGAGTGAGTGTTCTAGCTATTTGGCAATAGGCTTTGTTGGTTGCCAATCTGTTGTATGACAGAGGCAGTGGGGTATACCCCTAGTTTTGGTTGTGACCCCTGTGGACGCTTTAAAAGGGGGACACTCGCACCCAAGCACTAGGTGTTAATATATTCCAATGCTGCAGACTTTTTTGCCCCACAAATAGGTGTCTAGATACGTTTTCTGTCCACAAGAAGCCATTTTGTCTTTTAGAAGATCAACAAAGGCCACCGGAATCCTCACTTTGCACAGTTTAGTTTCTAGATGTGTTGGTTGGCTCCATGTGTTGGTTGGCTCCATGTGGTGCCACCCTTTGGGCAGTAGGAGCTCTTATGCAGCTTCTTGCCCCACTTTGCTTTTCCTTATTTTGCACCCCTGACCCGTAGTGCACTCTACAGCCCGGTTTACCAGTATCCATGTTTGAATTTGAAATGAATGAATAGTCAGGAGGAGTACTGTAACCTCATAAAATTTGTGCATATACTTAAAATGGAAAAAAGAACATGTCATGCTTGGCCTTTAATTAGCACCATTTTCAACAAGATATGGTGTTCATGACAATACAGTATATATCACTGTGATGGTATACAGCATAATTAAAGTTCAGAGCTGAGGGTAAAATCAGGAGTTGGGTTGGAGTTTAAAATTAGGTTCAAGTGTTAAACAAGGAGATACATTTAAGTTAAAGTTATATGTGAACCTTTACCTTGTAAAACAACTCATTCAGTTTAACTACTTCCAGTCTAGTCTGGGCCTTTTCTTGCACTTTCTGTTCACATATAAAAATCAGTATTTATTGCTAGAAAATTACTTAGAACCCCCGAACATTATATATTTTTTTAAAGCGGGGGCCCTAGAGAATAAATTGGTGGGTTTTGCAATTTTTTATGTTACACGGTATTTGCGCAGCAGTTCTTCAAATGCAATTTTTTCAGGAAAAAAATACACTTATTTTTAAATTTTAATGCAAAAAAAAAAAACACAATAAAAAAAAAAAACACAATACATAACAATTTTTTTGTAAAATAAAAGATGAATTTATGCCAAGTAAATAGATACCAAACATGTCACGCTTTAAAATTGCGCACGCCCGAGCAATGGCGACAAACAATGTCAATTTTACTATCCGTAGGGGACACTTTAAAAGCCTTTACAGGATATCACTTTAGATTTACAGAGGAGGTCTGGTGCTAGAATTACTATCCATGATCTGACGTTCACAGCAATACCTCACATGTGTGGGACAATCACTGTTTGCGTGCAAGACCAAAGCGCACGTTAGCTTTTGCGCACAAGCACGGGAGGGCAGGGGCACTTTAACCACTTCAATACCAGGCATTTATATACCTTCCTGCCCAGACCAATTTTCAGCTTTCAGTGCTGTCGCACTTTGAATGACAATTGCGCGGTCATGCTACACTGTACCCAAACTAAATTTTTATCATTTTGTTCCCACAAATAGACCTTTCTTTTGGTGGTATTTGATCACCTCTGTGATTTTTATTTTCTGCTAAACAAATAAAAAAAGACCCAAAATTTTGAAAAAAAAACATTTTTTTTGTTTCTGTTACAAAATGTTGTTAATAAGTAAGTTTTCTCCTTCACTGATGGGCACTGATGGGGCTGCACTGATGGGCACTGATGAGGTGGCACTGATATGCAGCACTGTTGGGTACACATAGGTGGCACTGATGGACACTGAAAGGCGGCACGGATGAGCACTGATAGGCGGCACTGATGGGCACTAATAGGTGGCACGGATGGGCATGGATGGGCACTGATAGGTGGCACTGATGTACACTAATTGATGGTACGGATGGATGCCAATCAGTGCCAAACAATAATGCCTGCCAATCAGGGATGCCCATTGTGGGCACTGATTGGCATCCATTGCGGGCACTGATTGGCATCCACTGTGGGCACTGATTGACATCCCTGGTGGTCTAGGGTGGCATACCTGGTGGTGACATCCCTGGTGGTCCTGGTGGCATCCCTGGTGGTCCAGTGTGAACATCCACGGGGGGGGGGGGGGCTGCGCTGATAATCGATCAGCACAGACTCCCCTGTCAGAGGAGCAGCCGATCGACTCTCCTCTCCTCGCGTCTGACAGACGCGAGTGAGGAAAAGCCAATCACTGGCTCTTCCTGTTTACACTGTGATCAGCCGTGATTGGATACGGCTGATCACGTGGTGAAGAGCCTCAGTCAGAGACTCTTTACCTAGATCGGTGTTGCGGTGTGTCAGACTGACAGCTTGTGATCCTGGTGACATCTTATGACGTCCAGTCAGGATATTGAAACCACTTTGCTGCTGTCATTTTGCTATATGGCAGGCGGCAAGTGGTTAAAAAAAAACATTTTTTAATTTTTTATTTTTTTTACACTTTCTTTCATTTTTTTTAATCACTTTTATTGCTGTCAGAAGGAATGTAAACATCCTTGTGACAGCAATAGGCATGTGACAGATCCTCTTTATGGAGGAATCTGGGATCAGTAGGACCCCAAATCACTCCTCTGCACTTAAAAGCACTCAAAAACATGATAAATACCTTTAATTTCTTTTGTATAAGTAATCACATAATCTCTGTTCTCAGCTGCATAAGGGGCTTAGAAAAGTGGGGGTGGAGAAACAGCAGTACGCTGGTCCTCCCAGTGAATGGCTGTGAAGGGGGGCATGTCAGCACAAGTCTGATCATTGGAGGACAGGCAGGCTGTTCGTCCATCACAGCCAGAAAACTGACCACGCTAAGATGGATGTGCTCTCGTACCTAGCATGGCAAGTTTGAAATAGGTAAGTCAGGAACACCAGGTATTTCACACAAAGAAATCAATGTAAAGACAACAGGATACTTTTTAACACAAGTACATGGTACAACGGGCACATATCAGGAATATGAAATGTTGGGGTACAAACACAAGACTCAGTAAGTAGTTATTACATCTTTTACTTTGTGCAATGAATTCTACTTTTTAGTGTCATAAGCAAGCAAAACACAAGGCAGTATATCTAAAGGAAAATAGGATAGTCACTTTGCAAGGAAAGTTGCACTTTGCAAGGGAATTTTCCCCAGAGCTTAGTGAATAAGGTGAAGCTCTGCTGACTTCCATTATCCAATCATGTTCAAGCAATAAATATTTTCTATTTTCCTTGAGCGTGATTGGCTATTCTTTGCGAAGTGAAATTTCCCCGCATTTACTAAGCTCTGGGGTAAATACCTTTGCAAAAAGCAACTTCCCTTGCCAAGTAAACGTCCAATTTGTCTTTTAGTAAATCCACCCCAATACTCTTGTTTGTGGGGAAACTTCAGCGCTGCAACTTCCACACAAAAAGAACAAAAGGGGCTTTTGGGAGGTGACTACGGAAAACTAAAAAAAATTTTAACTACGCGTTGGCAGTCATCTCATTAGCAGCTTATTGATTTCAGTCTGCCACACATGATTCATTAAGTATTTAGAGGGCCACTATATCGAAATGTATTCTAGTAACTGTATGAGGTTAATACAGTGGAACCTCGGATGACGAGCATAGTCCGTTCCAGGAGTATGCTCGTAATCCAAAGTACTCGCATATCAAAGCGAGTTTTCCCATTGAAGTCAATGGAAATGAAAATAATTTGTTCTGCATTGTCTTCAATGGGATGCAATACCGCATGTGGCCAGAGGCGTGGGGCGCTGGAGAGCCTCGGAAAAGGCTGAAAAGACCCGAGCACGCTTCGGCTGACCTTGGCAAACGTCGGAAAGACTCTGTTCACGAGCCTTTCCGAGGTTTGCCGAGGTCAGCCGAACTGTCCTCGGGCCTTTCCCTGCATTTCCGAATGCCGACGATCGCCGATGTTCGGCTCTGACGCCCCCAACTCAGGCCAAAAGCGGTACTGCACATCGCTTTTGGCCTGAATCCTGCTCGTTTTGCGAGACAACACTCGCAAACCGAGTTAGGATTTTTAGAAATACAGTGCTCGGTTTGTTAACCGCATTACTCGCAAACCGAGGTTCCACTGTACTTAAAAATACGGAAAGATAATATTCAATACATTATTTCCTTTTCTTATTTACATGCCTTTATCCACTTGCTGACCGCCCCATAGCAGATTTATAGCTACAGGGCAGCTGTGCTGCGCAGGATCATGTATATATACGTGATCCTGCACTTCCAGGTGTCGCAAGCCAATGGCAGCATGCTCCCTCTGTGATTTTACACAGTGGAAGCTGATGTCCGACCCGATATCCGTCAGCACCCACTGATCATTCTGTACACAGACAAAACGGTAGTCTGCCTATGTAAACAAGGCAGATCGCCGTTCTGTCAGTACAGAAGGCATGGATCCTGTAAAACAGGGACCGGCAATCCATGTCTTCCCCTAGTAAAAGCACCTCCCCCACTACACTTAATCAACAGCTAGGCATACAATTAACCCTTTGATCACCCCTGATGTTAACCCCTTCCCAGCCAGTGCCATTAGTACAGTGACAGTGCATTTTTTTAGCACTGATCACCAGATTAGTGTCACTGGTCCCCAAGAAAGTGTCAGGTGTCTGAATTGTCCGTGCAATATCTCAGTCCCGCAATAAGTCGCTGATCGCTACTATTACTAGTAAAATAAATAAATAAATAAAAATTCCATAAAAATATCTCATAGTTTGTAGACGCTGCAAATTATCAATATACGCTTATTGGGATTTTTTTTTTTCAAAAAATATGTAGCAGAATATATATTGGCCTAAATTGATGAAAAAATTTGATTTTTTTACATTTTTTTTTATTGGATGTGTGTTTGAGCAGAAAGTAAAAAAATAATAAAAAAATATATTTATATTTTTATTATTATTATTATTATTGCTTTTTATGTTTATAACGTAAAGAAATGCAGAGGTGATCAAATACCACCAAAAGAAAGCTCTATTTGTGGGAACAAAATACATACATTTTATTTCGGTACAGCGTCGCACAGCCACGCAATTGTCAGTTAAAATAACGCAGTGTCGTAACGCAAAAAAATGGCCTGGTCAGGAAGGAGGGTAAATCTTCCGGAGGTGAAGTGGTTAAACGTATTTTCCTCCTGATTTACATGCAGGTCAATCTTTCCAGCAAAGGTGACAGAAAAGTGAGTTCAATCCATATATTCCTGCTGGGGGTTCTTGCAGTCAGCATTTATTCATATGATTTTACCGTTTTCCCAAAAGAAAAAAAAGACTGTTGCCATGACTGCTTAAAACGTTAACTTCAGTTGGTCTTTAATGTTTTGGTTGTTTATGTAAAGTCCATCTAAAAATTATATGTCCATCTGAGAATATCCTGCCACAGGGTGACAACACTGCTGTAGGATTCCACTGCAGAACGAACAACGCTATCACCCCTATGTAGAAGAATACATATCGGCCTAAACTGATGTATAAATTTGGTGTTTTTTTTAGTTTTTTTTGGATATTTATGATAGTAAAAAGTAAAAAATATTGTTGTTTTTTTTTTCCAAAATTGTCGCTCATTTTTTTGTTTATAGCGCAAAAAATAAAAACCGCAGAGGTGATCAAATACCACAAAAAAAAAAAAAAAAAAAGCTCTATTTGTGGGGAACAAAGGACGTCAATCTTGTTTGGGTACAATGTCGCACAACAGTGCAATTGTCAGTTAAAGCGACGCAGTGCCGTATCGCAAAAAATGGCTTGGTCATTAAGGAGGAGTTCCAATAAAAGAAAAAGAAATTAAAAGTCAGCAGCTACAGTACAAATACTGCAGCTGCTGACTTTTAATAATCGGACACTTACATGCGCGAGCCACGCTGCGCGCTGTGACTGGCCGGGCAATCATCTGGGACCTGTGACATGTCCCAGATGATTGCCGAGAGGGAGGGGGTGAGAGGTGATCTTCGTTCCGGTGTCACGGTGCCCCAGGAGGAAGTGAGAGCTGAAACCCTCCAAAAAGAGGGGTTCTGCGCCCCCCCCCCCCCCCCCAAAAAAACAATTACATGCCAAATGTGGCATGTCAGGGGGTCACCTTCCCTTAAAGTGGAAGTTCCTTTTTTGGGTGGAACGCCGCTTTAAGGGGAAAAATCTTTCCGTCTGTAAGTGGTTAAAGAAAGTGGAAAAATAACAGATCTACTGGCAGGATCAACAGTTAGTCAGAATATATTACAGGTACAATCAGAAAAACTGCATCATATATGTCATTTAATTTTACCCATAATTCCATCTCTAAGTTAGCGGTGTAGCCCCAGCTAAACGTACCGTTCTGAGAATTCTCTTATGCCACGTACACACGAGTGGAATGTCCAACAGAAAAAGTCCCACGGAAGCTTTTCATCGTATATTCCGATCATGTGTAGGCCTCATCGGACTTTTTTTTTTTCGAAAATTCTGACGGACCTAGAAATAGAACATGTTCTAAATATTTCCAACGGAACCAATTCCTATCGGGAAAACCGCTCGTCTGTATGCTGTTCCGATGGACCAAAAAAGACGCATGCTCTGAAGCAAGTACGAGACGGAAGCTATTGGCTACTGGCTATTGAACTTCCTTTTTCTAGTCCCGTCATAAGTGTTGTACGTCACCTCGTTCTGGACGGTCGGACTTTGGATTGACCGTGTGTAGGCGAGACCGCTTGAATGGAATTCCGTCGGAGTTACGTCGGAGTTTATTCCGACGGCAAAACCAGTCGTGTGTACGCGGCATAACGCATTTTTTTTTTGCAGGACTCTTTCTGTTTGATTTTAATTTGCAGGTCGTCTTGACGGCATCCCATGTAAATATCCTTTTTCATAGTCCTGACAGTCGCATTTGTATTTTAATGTATTCAGCCAGTTGGTTTTGGAATGTGCTAGTCACAATTAAAAGCAGCCATCAGGAGGAAATTTTTTAAAAGGTTTTTTTTTTTTTTTAATCTAGAAGCATAATTAAGTTTGTAAGTGAAGGGTTTCCATTTTTGATTTAAGTGACACATTTATGCCTTGCATCCTGAAAGATGTCATTTTGTGAGGAAATGATTCTACCCTTGAAGCGTAATGATACACATGTCACAGCACCAGCCTAAATTAGCCGGCGTCTAAATCACTCTAGATAAGTCACGAACATCTGGCATTAATGATCTTCCAGACATACTTTCCCCTCCGTTTGTCAGCCCCCCCAAATCCTAATTGATGGATCATTTGATTGTGGTGCTTCATCAAAAGTAGTTTTTATTTACATACTGCAGAGTAGTTCTTCATCAGGTGCATTAAATATTTACAAGCTTCTTTTTAAGAAATGTTGACTTCGTTTGCACATATTTGATGCGGTAAAGGGCCATCTATGCTGTGCATTAACCAGAAAAACAAATTGGTTTTATCAGTATAATAACATTACAACACATACATCAGTCAAATTTAATTGACATGGCTCACTTTTTTTTTTTTAACATGCCACACTCGCTATATAAAAATGTTTTTCTTTTTAATTAGATTTTAGGGCTGTGAGATCGGCGGGAAGTTGTATGTTTTGACACCAATACTTAACCACATGCCGACCGGGTCATAGCCGAAAGACGGCTACAGCGCAGTTGGCTTATTCTGGGTGGGCGTCCATGAACGTCCTCACAGAATCGTGCTCCCGCACGCCCCCTGGGGCACGCACCCGGGAACATCTGTGACCGCCGGGTCATCCGGATCACAATAAACTGCCGCTGATAGCGCCCGTTTACCACGTGATCGCTCCATCAAATGACGGAGCATCACTTGTAAACAAACTGGCGTCATGTCATGATGCCGGTTCCTCCCTCCCCTCTCTGTACCGATCGGTACAGTGTGAGAGGAGAGAGGGAGAGATCGTTTGCAGCGCTGTGGGCACTACAGATCCAGCCCACAGCACTGCTCAGTGCCCATACTCTGCCATACTATGCAATACTCTGCAATACTCTGCCATACTATGCAATACTCTGCAATACTCTGCCTTACTATGCAATACTCTGCCATACTCTGCAATACTATGGCAATACTCTGCAATACTATGGCAATACTCTGCAATACTATGGCAATACTCTGCCATACTGTGCAATACTCTGCAATACTCTGCCTTACTATGCAATACTCTGCAGTACTCTGCAATACTATGGCAATACTCTGCAATACTCTGCAATACTATGGCAATACTCTGCAATACTCTGCAATACTCTGCAATACTATGGCAATACTCTGCAATACTATGGCAATACTCTGCAGTACTCTGCAATACTATGGCAATACTCTGCAATACTATGGCAATACTCTGCAGTACTCTGCAATACTATGGCAATACTCTGCAATACTATGGCAATACTCTGCAGTACTCTGCAATACTATGGCAATACTCTGCAATACTATGGCAATACTATGGCAATACTTTGCAATACTATGGCAATACTCTGCAATACTATGGCAATACTCTGCAATACTATGGCAATACTCTACTATGGCAATACTCTGCAATACTATGGCAATACTCTGCAATACTATGGCAATACTCTGCAGCAGGGGCGTTGCTAGGGGGTGGCTTTTGGGGCTATAGCCCCGAATCTGAGGCCAATAGCCCCGAGTCTCTGCAGGGGTCCCCAAGGGGAGGGGAGGCTCTCTGGGGACCCTTATGTAAGTGGGGGGCTTTCTGGGGACCCTGATGTAAGAGAGAGGCTCTCTGGGGACCCTGATTTTAAGGCCTAGGATCCCCAGAGACCCAGATTTAAGGGGGAGGCTCTCTGGGGACCCTAATGTAAGGGGGCCTCTCTGGGAACCCTGATGTAAGTGGGGGGGCCCTCTGGGTACCCTGATGGAAGGGGGAGGCTCTCTGAGGACTCTGATGTAAGGAGGAGGCTCTCTGGGGACCCTGATGTAAGCTGATGTAAAGGGGTGCTCTCTGGGGACCCTGATGTAAGCGGGGGCTCTCTGAGGATATATATACACCCACACATATATTACTGTATATACATGTGTATGCCCGCCCAAGCGTATAACTTTCTTTACTATGCTGCTATGGGCTCTAGCCCCACATCTTTTGTAGACCTAGCAATACTCTGCAATACTCTGCAATACTATGGCAATACTCTGCCAATACTCTGCAATAAATTTTAACAGAAACACAGAATTTTTTTTTTTTTACCGAATTTTCAGTCTTTTTTTGATTTATAGCTCAAAAAATAAAAAACCCAGCAGTGATTAAATACCACCAAAAGAAAGCTCTATTTGTGTGAAAAAAAGGACAAACATTTCAAATGGGTACAGTGCTGCATGACTGAGTAATTGTCATTCAAAGTGTGAGAGCACCGAAAGCTGAAAATTGGTCTGGTTAGGAAGGGGGTTTAAGTGCCCAGTGGTCAAGTGGTTAAAGATGTTTATTTACGAAAGGCAAATAGACCGTGCACTTTGCAAATGCAGTTGCACTTATTTTCCCCAGAGCTTAGTGAATGTGGTGAAGCTCTGCTGATTTTCATCATCCAATCATGTGCAGACAAAACTGCTGTTTTTTTTTTTTTTATTGCACCTGATTGGATATCCTTTGCAAAGTTAGGCTCCACATTCACTAAGCTCTGAGGAAAATGAATGCAACTACTACTTGCAAAGTGCACCGTCTCTTTGTCTTACATAAGTCAACCCCAAAGTGAAATCTAAAAATTTATAATCAATCAAAACAAAAATGTAATCTATTGCATCTGGGAATTTAAGTGAGTCAGCCAAGAATAAGTGGAACAAGGCACCACATTCCAAATACTGTATTTATTGGCGTATAACACGCACTTTTTCACCCTGAAAATCAGGTGCAAATAGCTTGTGCATGTTATACGCCAATACTTCAATTTTAGCTGCCTCGGTGGGGACAGGAAGGGGGGCGGGACGAGCGCTTTCAGATTACATACAGTGAGAATCTCCTGTTTACTTGGCGGCCTCTGTAATAGGAAGTCCCGTCTCCTGGGAAGCCATTGGACCACTGTTCTGTCTATCATAGGAGATTCTCACTGTATGTAATCTGTCGGCACTCGTCCTGCCACCCCTCCCTGTCCTCTCTAAGCTGCAGATGGGCATCGAGCAGGCTGCATTGAAGGCAATGGTGAGGCTGCTGCATTGATGGCAATGGTGAGGCTGCTGCATTGAAGGCAATGGTGAGACTGCTGCATTGATGGCAATGGTGAGGCTGCTGCATTGAAGGCAATGGTGAGGCTGCTGCATTGAAGGCAATGGTGAGGCTACTGCATTGAAGGCAATGGTGAGGCTGCTGCATTGATTGCAATGGTGAGGCTGCTGCATTGAAGGCAATGGTGAGGCTGCTGCATTGAAGGCAATGGTGAGACTTCTGCATTGATGGCAATGGTGAGGCTGCTGCATTGATTGCAATGGTGAGGCTGCTGCATTGAAGGCAATGGTGAGGCTGCTGCATTGAAGGCAATGGTGAGACTGCTGCATTGATGGCAATGGTGAGGCTGCTGCATTGAAGGCAATGGTGAGGCTGCTGCATTGAAGGCAATGGTGAGGCTGCTGCATTGATGGCAATGGTGAGGCTGCTGCATTGAAGGCAATGGTGAGGCTGCTGCATTGAAGGTAGTGGTGAGATTGCTGCATTGATGGCACTTGTGAGGCTGCAGATGGGCACTGGCTCTTATTTTGCTTCAAAGTTCCTTATTTAAAATGTAAGTTTTTTTTCCTGAAACTTCCCTCTTAAAATTAATGTGCGTGTTATACGCTGATAAATACGGTTGGAAATTGTAAAAAACTTGGAAAATGGAACAGGGGACTTTAAAGGTGCCTGAAAAGATGATAAACTATTTCATGTATAATATAAAATGACACATTTTATTAAATATATTTGTTAAAAAAGATATGACAATCTTCTTGGTAAAATAATGTGATCAGACCAAAACAGTAGTAAATGTGGTATATCTACTGTACAAAAACGCCACTTTCCTACCCGCCTATAGTCATATGACGTCCGCAGATGAGATCTCCCATCCTGGGCGGGCGTCATATGATGTCCTTGGCGACCCGGCGGTATAGGGGGTGGGTACACACACATTTTTATAGCACTGATCGCTGTATAAATGTCAGTGGTCCAAAAATAGTGTCGAAAGTGTCCAATGTGTCTGTCGGCAATGTCACAGTCACGATAAAATTCGCAGTTCGCTGCCATTACTAGTAAAAAAAATAATAATAATAAAAATGCCATAAATCAATAACCTATTTTGTAGACACTATAACTTTTGCGCAAACCATTCATTATACGCTTATTGCGGTTTTTTTTTTACCAAAAATATGTAGAAGAATACATATTGGCCTAAACTGAGGAAAATGTGTTTTCTTAATTTTTTTATTGGGATATTTATTATAGCAAAAAAGTAAAAAATATTGTGTTTTTTTTTTCAAAATTGTCGCTTTTTTTGTTTATAGCGCAAAAAATAAAAACCTCAGAGGTGATCAAAT
Organism: Lithobates clamitans; assembly: GCA_037952925.1. Classification (NCBI taxonomy): domain Eukaryota; kingdom Metazoa; phylum Chordata; class Amphibia; order Anura; family Ranidae; genus Lithobates; species Lithobates clamitans. The sequence continues at coordinate 177,509 of JBBGZY010002014.1, forward strand.
ACACTTTTTAACAGACCAAAAAGAGAGAAAATAAGAGAAAATGTTGTTTGGATTTCCATACTTTTTTAGATGCTAAATATGCACCTATAAGGCCCTATTCACATCTTGCGTTTTGAGTTCTTGGGCAGAATCGCTGCAATTCTGCCCACAATCCCATATCACAGTGAGATAATGGCAAAACACACCACGCATGTTCTCGTGCCGTTCATTTTCAATGGCACCTAAACAGGATGCAGTTTTGTAGACATCTGCACTGCCAAAAAAATCATTCATTTTCATTTTTGTTTCATTAGTTTTTTGGGTTTTTTTCATTTTTGGGTCATTCGTTATGATCACAATTAGTAAATTCGTACATTCGCACATTCGTACATTTGTAAATTCGTACATTCGCACGTTCGTACATTTGTAAATTTGTAAATTCGGATATTCGTAAATTAGAAAATTCGGAAATTTGGAAATTCGAAAAACCGAAAACCCAAAAATTAGAAAATCTGAAATAGTAACTAACTATTAAATTATAGGTATTGTAATTTCCTTTCAAATTTGGCTGTTAGTGAACGTAACAAATACGAATTTATCCAAAGTTACGAATTATCCGAAATAACGAATGCCGCGTCTGAACAAATGGAACGGAACAAATTAATAATAAATAATAATAATAATAAAAAGTTTTTATCATTATTATTGTTATTTATTATTATTAATTCATATATTCTATTCGTTTGGATGCGGCATTCGTTATTTCAGATGATTCGTAACTTTGGATAAATTTGTATTTGTTATGTTCACTAACAGACAAATTTGAAAGGAAATTACAATACCTATAATTTAATAGTTAGTAATAGTTAAGTTATTATTAGTTAATTATTATTTCAGATTTCCAAATTTCCGAATTTACAAATTTACGGATTTACTAATTTACGAATTTACGAATGTGCGAATGTAGGAATTTACAAATATTCAAATTTACGAATATTCTGAAAAATTCGTTAAACAGGTTTTCGTTAATTTGGATATTTCCGAATTAACAAATTTTTTGAAATTGGTCAAAAAACAAATTCGGAACGAAACGAATTGCACATGTCTACAGTTTTGCCACGTGATAAATTGCAGCAAACAGCATCGCGTGAAGCTTGTTGCCCAAAATAAGGTCCTGCTCCTCTTTGGGCAACAAGCTTTGCAGTTTGCCACGATTTATCTAAAAATGAATGGCATCTGAACAGGCATGGTGTTTTGCCATTATTGTAGTGTGATTTGGAATTGCAGGCAGAATTGCATCAATTCTGCTTGGGATCCCAAGATGGGGCCTGAGGGTTTAATTGAAACTTGTTCTTTGCCCTTTTATGCACTTTTAATGTTAGCTCTATATAGATAAAGTAGGTCATGGTCACGACTAATGAAAAAAGAGGATGTCCCACGCTGATGGTAATAATCTCCTAATCTGATACTGTTAGCTGCTGCCTCTACCGTGACACCTACTAAGTAGGGTCTGAAGATGAAAAAATATAGGAATATGATTGCAATGGCGTTGCCAGAGGTTAGTGTATTTACCAAACCTAAGCTATACAAACTAACTAAACATGGTCGTTGAAGGTATATACTATGAGAGAGATTGGAATGCAACAAAAGTCTACAAGAAAATGGCCGACAAAGTCACGCTGTACTGGGTTGCTAGGTTACCACGTCTTATTTAAACCAGGAAGTGTAGTAATATGGCGCCGCTCCAGTAGACGTCTTGATGACAAAACGTGTAGGGTGGAGCCACAGCGCCATGGCGTCACTTCCGATATATGAGTGTGGAATGCAGAGGAGATAGCACTTCCTATTTTACACTGCGCTATTGATTTTTACACACTGTAAGTGCATTTTTTTACTTCATACGAATAAAATAGTTAAAACATTATTGCACTATGGAGGTTTTAATTTCTTCCCACATACACAAAGTCAAAAATCGAGGAGAAGGGGCTGCAAGGAGGTACAAGTGTTTAAGGTCTGTTCCATCTAATACAGCAGTGAAGCTGTGAAAAGCGCAGCACCCCCTAGTGGGGAGAACTCTCTGCTAAGAGTGTACATGAGAAGAGCACGGTTTGGAACACCTGCACTTATATATATATATTTAATCATCAGGCACAAGGAGAGAAGAAAATCACAAGTCGCTTGATTTATTGTGAAAGACTGTTTTTGATTTTTACTGAAGACACCGTTATATATTTTTATTTTTTACTTTTTATATTTTTAGTTTTTATCTACATTTGTATTTTTATATATTATTCCCCATTATCAATAAATTTTTTTTTTCAGTTTGTGGACACTTGTTTGTACGATATCAGCATTGGCATTATTTGAATAGCAGTCACTTTATAACACGGGTCGCACCATATATATCCTTATAAGGAACACTTAATTTACCATTGGAGGACATTACTAGTCTACATCAGGTTTACTTATTTATTTTTTCATTGCTTTGGGTTTTGCACATTGAGTATTGGACAGCACATGTCACTTAAATAAGTACACTAACCTTTGGCAACGCCATTGCCACCATATTCTTATATTTTTACATGGTCATGACTTATTCCTCCACCCTAAACTCGCTCATCCATGTCTTTATGGATCTTACTTTGTCCACTGGTCCAAATCATTTGGTGGAGGTGGGGTTATGGTGTGGGGTTTTTCGGGGATTGGGCTTGGCCCCTTAGTTCCAGTGAAGGGCATTCCGAGACATTTTGGAAATTTCATGCTCCCAACTTTGTGGGAACAGTTTTGGGGATGGCCCCTTCCTGTTCCAACATGACTGCGCACCAGTGCACAAAGCAAGGTCCATAAAGACATTGATGAGAGAGTTTGGGGTGGAGGAACTGACCTCAACCCAATAGAACACCTTTTGGGGTGAATTAGAGTGTAGACTGTGAGCCAGGCCTTCTCGTCCAATATCAGTGCCTGACCTCACAAATGCAATTCTGCAAGAATGGTCAAACATTCTCATAGACACACTCCTAAACCTCGTGGACAGCCTTCCCAGAAGAGTTGAAGCTATTATAGGTGCAGAGGGTGGGCCAACTCAATATTGAACCCTACGGACTAAGACTGGGATGCCATTAGAGTTTGTGTGCGTTTAAAAGCAGGTGTCCCAATACTATAGATAACATAGTGTATTTGTGTTACGTGGTCGGCAATAGATAAATGACAGAATATTTCTATTTTCCAGACCTTCTACATTCAAAACATATGACTTAAATGAATAATAAACCCCAAAAAAATCCATCAAACTAACGTATATAACTACAAGCTTATTTGGAGAACCAGTGCAATAATTAATAGCTATGTGGAAGTAACCAATACAATTGCAGTTTGCCTTTAAGCAGAGGGGAAAAAAACTTCTGATTGGTTGCTCCAGGTCAGAATGCATTAACTTTATTCTTCTGCTGCCTTAATAATATGACCCAGAGGAGTTAAAACATTGATTGGTAGTATGGATTATAATATATTCTTAAGAACAAAAAATAAATGATTCCTTTTCATTCTTCGATGCATTATTCTTTTCAGATGCAAAGTAGGGCAGTTTGGGATGCCAACACCTGAAATAAACGCACTGCTCTCCTATTCTAAAGAGCCTTTGTAGCAGTTTTCAGGTTTCGGATAATTCATGATAACTGCATTCAGAAAAAGGGCCATGCCTATGATCACAGCAGGGGATTCTGGGAATAGTGGGCTTTTCTTTGCACCTCTAACATGCACATCCTGCTGCGAGTCACCATGACATGAGGTTTAAAGATGTTTAGCTTTTATCTTCTTAAACAGAGTATTTTGGGTAAAAATGTACACATTTAGACCTAAATGTGCCGCAGAGACACCCAGGAAGGACTTTTGATTTTAAAATTGTTTCTGACAGAGCCGCCACTGCTTCTCATGCTCCGTTCACCTGTGATGTATATAGCTTTGATTCTCTTCGGGGCTGACTTCTTAGGACCAGCGTTCTCGTCGCCTTCACTCTTACCTCTAAAGGACACTAAAGTTTGCAACTTAAAAAGTTGTTTGCAAACATTTCATTTGGTTTTCAGTTTTCCATGAAACAGTCAGACTTACTGTATTTCATCGTATTTTGTTTTCACATGGGATGGGCAAAGCAAATAGAAATCTTAATTAATATTTTCTCAAGAAATGTCTTTTAATAAATGAATTTGGTTTTCTTTTTTTTTTCACATTTTTCTTTTATTATTATAAATATATATATATATATATACAGTGGGGATGGAAAGTATTCAGACCCCCTTAAATTTTTCACTCTTTGTTATATTGCAGCTATTTGCTAAAATCATTTAAGTTCATTATTTTTCCTCATTAATGTATACAGAGCACCCCATATTGGCAGAAAAACACAGAATTGTTGACATTTTTGACATTTCAGAGGATCCCCAAAGCCAGGTGTGAAAAACTTGTTGCATCTTTCCCAAAAAGACTCATGGCTGTATTAGATCAAAAGGGTGCTTCTAATAAATACTGAGCAAAGGGTCTGAATACTTAGGACCATGTGATATTTCAGTTTTTCTTTTTTAATAAATCTGCAAAAATGTCAACAATTCTGTGTTTTTCTGTCAGTATGGGGTGCTGTGTGTACATTTATGAGGAAAAAAATTAACTTAAATGATTTTAGCAAATGGCTGCAATATAACAAAGAGTGAAACATTTAAGGGGGTCTGAATACTTTCCGTCCCCACTATATATATATATATATATATATATATATATATATATATATATATATATATATATGCAGTGCTTTTTTCTCAGAGAATAGGTGTAGGAACTCCGACCTTCACCCTTTGTTTCTGCTCCCTGCCCGCCTCTGAGCACCGTTCCTTGGTTCCACTTCCTACCAACCTCCCAGTATACTGCCTCTTTTAGAAAATACAGAACCAAGTATCATTTTTGCTACTAAGTCATTTGTATGGATTTTGTTAATGATAACAAGAAAGACAGTAAAACAGATCCCCTGCAGTGAGCAACAATAGACCCACCCAGCAACAGTAGACCCCCCCAGCAATGATAGACCTCACCCCAGCAAAAATATATCCCCCACACAACAATAGACGACCCCCTGCAAAAAAATAACGCCCCAGCAACAATAGACCCCTAGCAGCAACAACAGATGTCCCAGCAGACTGCATCAATACACCCTCCAGGAGCCAGCAACAATAGAACTCTCCTGCAACAGTAGTTCCCACCCAGCAACAATTGCCCCCCCCCCTAGCAACAATTGCCCCCCCCCCCCCCCACTAGCAACAATAGCAAGCATCAATAGACCCCCTAGCACACTCCAGCAATCCTTGCCATTACATACATTCATTGCTGGAGGTGCCAGAACTGCGTTCCCCCGCATTCCTGCTGAAAAAAGCCCTGTATATATATATATATATATATATATATATATATATATATATTTATATGTATATATATACAGTTCGAAAAATCATTATTTGATCCCCTGCAGATTTTGTAAGTTTGCCCACTTACAAAGAAATGAAGGGTCCCTAAGTATTATCATGGGTGTATTTTAAATGATAGAGTCAGAATATCAACCAAAAAAAAAACAAAAACCCTGGTACAAATGTTATGAATTGAGTTGCAGTTCAGTGAGTAAAATAAGTATTTAATCCCCAAGCAAAACATGACTTTGTACTTGGTGGAGAAACCCTAGCTGGCAAGTACAGAGGTAAGACGTTTCTTGTAGTTGATGGCCAGGTTTGCACACATCTCAGGAGGGATTTTGGTCCACTTTTCTTTACTAGATCTTTACAGATCTAAAGCCTTAAGGTTTCTTTGCTGTCGCTTGGCAACTCGAAGTTTCACCTCCTTCCATAAATTTTCTATAGAATTAAGGTATGGAGACTGGCTAGGCCAATCCATGACCTTAATGTGCTTCTTCTTGAGTCATTGCTTTGTTGCCTTGGTGGTATGTTTTCGGTTATTATCATGCTGGAAGACCCATCCATGCCCCACCTTCAGTGTTTTGGCTGAGAGAAGAAGGTTCTCATCCAGGATTTTACAATATATGGCCCCATCCATTGGCCCCTCAATGTGGCAAAATTGGTCTGTACCTTTAGAGCCGGTTCACACGGGGGCGACTTGTCAGGCGACCTAGCCGCCTGACAAGTCGCCTCCCGTTCTGTACAATGGAACCGTTCTAATCGGAGCGACGCAAGTCGCTCCGACTTAGAAGAAAGGTTCCTGTACTACTTTGGGGGCGACTTGCATAGACTTCTATACAGAAGTCGTCTTGCAAGTCGCCGCGGCAGTCGTGTGCAGGTCACCTCGGTGAGGCGACCTGCAAGTCGTGCCGCTTCTAATGTGAACCGGCTCTTAGCAGAGAAACAGCCCCAAAGCATAATGTTTCCACCTCCGTGCTTGACTGTAGGGATGGTGTTCTTAGGGTCATAGTCAGCATTTTTCTTCCTCCAAACACGACAAGTCAAATTAATGCCAAAGAGCTCAATTTTGGTCTCATCTGACCACAGCACTTTCTCCCAATCCTTCTCTGAATCGGGCCTGTACATGTGCCTTCTTGAGGGACTCAAACACTCGCCATGTTTTTTTATCACCATCCTATATTTTTTGATTTGTGACTGTGCCCCATGTCTATTTTAGAGCTTTGCGTTCCCCCTAATGCCAATTTTCCTGCACTTCCCCTATGGTGTCCAGTGAAGAACACTGTCTGTGGTTGAATCCTTAGAATGTGTTTTTTCAATTCCATGCTCTTTGTATTACAAAATGATCCACTTTCTTTAGGAAACATTAGGTAATAAAGTTATAGGGCCCATTTATATAAATGTGTTGCAGGAACACATGGCACCCCAACACACACTTATAAAAGCAGCCAACACAAGTGCTGCATAAAAAGGACATATCCTTTATTCTGTTGATTAAAGCGTACATACAAGCAACATAAAAATTGCAGTACACATCTGTGATAAATGCACATTTCTCCATATTTTAGAGCCCGTTCACACCAGAATATGGTGTGGGAAACCCACGTTCCATGCTTGTTTCCAAATGCACCCGGTGTGATCTGCTGCGGGTTCCAATAGATTGCTATTGTTTGCCTGCACTGGATCTCATTGTACCACAGTTCCATGCAATCTAGTTGCAGTGTGTTTTTAAAAGTAGTGCATGCACTACTTTGGTACAAAACAGTGCAATTTCAGCCCATTCGACTGGGTTGAAAATTGCATTGCACAGGAGCAGGAAGCGTGTTACTGTGTGATTCCTGGTTTGAACTGCCACCTAAAGATCCTTCAAGTACAGAAATATACCTGTTTATTTTCCATAAATGTACTCAGCCCTTAAACTCTGTTGGTTGACAGTACATGGCATTTTTGTGGATGGAGTGTTGGCAGCCATCCCATTGTCTTTTGCTATACTACTCAACCATTCCTACTCTCGGTAGCCTTTAAAGGCTTATCCTCCTGTAGTCCAAGATAAGAGCTTAAGAATTAGGGGGCTCTTGTTGATAACATAGTGTGCAAAGGACACGGGACGTTTTTTTTTTTTTTTTGCATTCGTCAAACATATATAACAAAATGCTTTCAATTGTATAATAAAAGTGGAACTACATTTCACCTGAGCACCACAAACCAAAAATGCTATTTAATTCATTTTTAATATTCAAAGCAAACTGCCATCTATGTCTCCATGCTTTATTTTGTTGAGAAATCACTTTGAAAAACATCCCCTAGCATTTCTAGCTGTGGCCATGTTGAGTAAGGGCAAATGATTCATTTAGCATTTACTTCCTGGAATTGCCTGCCCTTAGCTCAAGCATGCAAGCAGGAGAGGATGTGCTTGGGCTGAGAAAGCCCCTCATCTTCTACTGAAGACTTCCGGAATGTAAAATATCATTTGCCTAGGCCTTGAAACAAGGAAGTAACTGAAAAAAAAAAACTTAACAAGACTGCAGGCTTCTTAAGGTGGCAATAATGTCAAGACATAATTTTAATTTACGCTCTTGGCGGTCTCACTTAATAATGGGGAAAAGCCATACCTCTATTCTGCCTCCTAGACTGCATTCCTCAGTGCCTATCTATTAGGAGATCCAAGTATTGCCATATCAGAGGTTGGAAGAGAACATACCTTGATCTGAATTTATGAAATCTGTAATCCTATCACTATTCTATGCTTGGATCCTGTAAAGTACCACACGTTTTCCTTGCCATTTTATGGTGCCCATAACTAAGTGCCATATTTGTTTATCTTCAAACTAAGAAATAACAAGGAAAGATCACTTACTAAAGTGCATAATGATCGTTTCGCTTTTAATTCTATGAACTTCCAGAGCAGCATGATTTCATGAGTTTTGACTCTCTATGAAAAAGTTCTGGAGCCTCGGATACATTTAACAAGGTATTCATGTGTATTATTTCTTAAGATATTTTTTGTGTGGCTCATGTCTCTATGGTTTGTATTACCAGCAAAATCCTACAGTCGTAGAGCTCATTATATGTGTCTCTTACATCAAATATGATATGGTCTTTTTTTTAGTTGAAATAGAATAGATAGACTTTAATTTTGTTAGCAAATCTCTGAGTTTACATTTGCTTTTGTGTTCTGCAATTATAGGTATATCTGGAAGGCCAAGGGTTAACATTGGCGCTGGAAGCTGACAGTAGCTGGTACATAGGTCTCCTGTTTTGTCTGACCTTTTCTGTACTTGAGATTTATAATTATCATTAGTTGGTAACACCCAGGGAATGACAGAAGCCAGACCTAGTACTCCTACCATGCCTGGCTCTTATCAGATTCAGCTACTGAAATCATTATGTACTATGTGAAGTCTAGGGAGCTTCTTTGTCCTGTTACTGCCTATTGCAGTGTTGAATTACTAGGGTGCCCACAGCCATTACAAGAAAGTCTTCTCATCTGATGGGTTTTCTAGTTAATCAGGCAACAGTTTATAGGCTAAGTTCACCTTTGTTCACTTTTTTTCTAAATTCTAGCTCCCCTATGTACCAATTATTATTATTATTATTATTATTCAGGATTTATATAGCGCCAACAGTTTACGCAGCGCTTTACAATATAAAAGGGAGACAATACAGTTATAATACAATACAATACAATAGGATTAAGAGGGCCCTGCTCAGAAGAGCTTACAATCTAATAGGGTGGGGCAGGTGGTACAAGAGGTTGTAACTGTGGGGAATGAGCTGGTGGAAGTGGTAGGAGATTAGTTGGAGACGTGATAGGCTTTCCTGAAGAGATGAGTTTTCAGGGATTGCCTGAAGGTAGCAAGAGTAGGGGGTAGCCGGATAGATGGAGGTAGCGAGTACCAATATAGCATTAATGTATCTATTTTGCAAAAATAAAACAGCTTTCTATTAATTCTACATCTGCTTACCTAACTCTCTTCATAGCTGTTTAAAAACACTCCTCAATTACGTCTGCCTTACTTCTTGGTCAGACTTTAGGTCATGACACAGGAAGGAGTTGACTAGCTGAGGATAGATGATGCAAGATGTGTGCTAATGAGATCAGCTGGTCAACTCCTTCCTGTGTCATAACCTAAAGTCTGACCAAGAAGTAAGGCAGAAGTAATGGAGCAGTGTGTTTAAACAGTGTTAGGTAAGCAGGTGTAAAATTAATGGAAAGCTGTTTTATTTTTGCTAAATAAGTTCATTAATGCTATATTGGTACATAGGGGAGCTGGAATTTAGAAAAAAGAAAGGTGAACTTACCCTTTAAAGCGGAACGTAACTGTATCTGAGCACCACAAACTAAAAATACTATTTATTAATTTTTAATAATTCAAAGTAAACTCACCTATCCATCCATGTCTCCATGCTTTATTTTATTGAGAGATCACTTTGAAAAACACCCGCTACCATTTCTAGTAGTGGCCATCTTAGGTAAGGGCAGATGATTCATGTAGAATTTCCTTCCTGGAATCCATCTGCCCTTTGCTCAGTTACGTAGGCAAAAGGGCGTGTTTAGCTGAGACAGCCCCTCCTCTATATAAAAAAATAAATAAATAAAGGCCATGACGATTCATGGGATGTATGACATAATTTTGACCTAGGCCAGAAACCAGGAAGTAACTGAAGAAATGTAATGAAAAAGTTTAAATAAGTAAATATATTATACCTTCATATTGTTTTACTAATGCTAGCAACATGAAGAATAAAGTGGTTAATGTTGCATGAGAGAGTTTAGTTGTGATTTAAACTTTAAAGGAAAACATTTCCTGAGAGATACCTGGAGGCTGCCACAGCTGAAAATGGCATTCTATATCTATTCTGATCTTACTGATCTGCATACTTATTGTAGGGCAGTGGCATAGAACATATGCCAGAGGGTCATAACATTAGCCAGGCAGCTGACTAACTCAGAAGAAGGTCAACAATGGCACCCCCCACATTTCTCTTAGTGAAGATTTTCCTTAATATCAATCCCTAAAGCCCTGAAAGACCACTCCTCTTGGGGGGGCACAGTAGTAGAACAGTCTGGTGTTTCCCCCAAGATCAGCCATGTTAGGTGTGTCCCCATGCTCCCTTTCCCCTGCTTCCTTCATTGGCTAAACATGAACACTCATGCAGTCAGAGAGTTCCTATTTTAGGCTGGGTTCACACTAGAGATCGCATCGGCTCACAGCAGGAATCCAGTGCACCTCCATTCATCGATTGATTGTTCAAATTTTGGGCTGAATTCGGACCTGAAACTGACCAAAAGACTCACAGGGACCAAGCCGCTGCGGAAATGTGTGAACCTGCTCCATAGAGAGCCGGTCACAATCTCCTGCTATGCGAATTGGATTCAGGGGGAAATTTGCAATAGTGTGAACCCAGCCTAAAACATTGTGGGGGTTATTTACTAGAACTGGAGCATACATAGTCTGGTGCAGCTGTGCATAGCAACCAATCAGCTTCCATATTTTATTGTCAGAGCTTAATTGTACAAGCTTAAATTGGAAGCTGATTGGCTACCATGCACAGCTACACCAGATTCTGGGTGCACCAGTTTCAGTAAATCAACCCCTGTGAGACAGCTGGACCATGTATGTATGTATGTGCATGTATGTATGTGTTTATGTATATATAAAACATGTTTTTTTTTCTGCAAAACCAAAGCCTTAAAGCAGGCTTTATTGACCTTTTTACCCCAGAGGAACCCCTAAAGTAATTTTCAGCTCTTGGGGAACCCTTGCTAAAACCAATTAATCAGGGGTCAATGGGAAAAATGCCCATTACATTGGTGGTAGGTATTTAAAATGTAACTATTAGAATGGTGGTCAGAATGCCACCCTTAAAGGCAGCTAAAAAGATCATTGGTTTCTTGCTTCAGGCTTTGCCAAGTGACCTTGGTCTTGGAGCTATGCAAGCATCATCAAAATGAAGGTCATCAAGCCACAGTTCAAGGAACCACTAACAACTGCTCAAGGAACCCAAGGGTTTCCACCAAACCCTGGTTGAGAATGGCTGCCATAGAGTATCCAAGCCTAGAGCTTCTATTTATCCATGTTTAAAGGGTTGTTGATGTTTAATTTATAAGTGGGCACCAGACTCTACTTATAAATGAAATATCACTAACGCTTTAAACAGGTCATGTTCTATCAGAACTGCAAATTTATATCTGCAGCACTACTAAGCAGCAAAGGCAGCTTGTTTATCTACTGAGTAAACTTGGCTACCCATATGTACATTGATAATCACCAATTATGCACAGAAACAAATTCCTTTAAACCTTGTCACTCGCTGATACGAATACTCTACAAGAGCTGGGATATCAACTCTTATCTCGTCTTCTTTGTTTTTAGTTTTTTTTTGTTTTTTTTTTCATGTAGTGATATTTCCTGCAGTTTTTTTCTCCCACTTCCACCACCCTCAGCTTGTCAGTCTGTCTGGCTCTGTCCAGGAGATTAGGAGACTGAGTATGGTCCAGGGGGTCTCTTGTTTTCAGAGTCTGGCGTAGAAGCGGTATGAGCTAGTCTTCTAGCGCCTTTAGTCTTTTTAATTTTTTTCTTTCACCGGTTAGTCATTTACTGCTATCTGTGAACATGAACAGTGTGTGCCACTGAAGAAAGAAAACACTATTCTGTACTGAGTTTCCCATTACATGGTGGGAGTGAGTGCTCTGGTTACTGTCTGCACTGATAGAGGTCATGTGCCATTTGGTTACAGACTGTCAAAGGTTATCTCTAGTTAATAACTGCTCTTCATAGGGTCATCCTTTTAGAAAGCAGACAGGTCTAAACCCAGCCAATGACATTACATGGTCGTCAGTCCACCAAACTTATTTTTTGTAAGTATTAACCCTTTTGTTGCCAGGGGTCATTGATGCCTAGGTCAAATTTAACATAATCCGCATGTTTTGGGCAATTGTACAATAACTCTCTGACGAATTTCAATTTTTTTTAAGGATGTGTGTGTGTATATATATATCTATATATATATATAGATATATCTATATATATATCTATATATATATATAGATATATATATAGATAAATGTACTCCAAAGATATGCTGGTAGGTTAATTGGCTTCTGTCTAAATTGGCCCTAGTATATGAATGTGAGTTAGGAACCTTAGATTGTAAGCTCCTTGAGGGTAGGGACCGATGTGAATGTACAATGTATATATAAAGCGGTGCATAAATTGATGGCGCTATATAAGTACCTTAAATAATAATAATACATAGATAGATAGATAGATAGATAGATAGATAGATAGATAGATAGATAGATAGATAGATAGATAGATAGATAGATAGATAGATAGATAGATAGATGGGGTCAAATAAGTATTGAACACGTCACCATTTTTCTAGATAAATTTCTAAAGGTGCTATTGACATGAAATTTTCACCACATGTTGGTAACAACCCATGCAATCCATATATACAAAGACTAACACAACAGATTTAGACAGATTTGTGAACAATATTTGGGAGAAATGGGCCTTTTGTGTACATAGAAAAAGTCGTAGATCTTTGCGTTCAGCTCATGATAAATAGGGGCAAACACAAAAGCGTTTATAATTTTGTTTAGTGTATATATATATATATATATATATCTATATATATATATATATATAGATATATATATATATATATATACACACTCACTATATTACCTAAAGTATTGGGAAGCCTGCCTTTACACGCTCATGAACTTTAATGGCATCCCAGTCTTAGTCCGTAGGGTTCAATGTTGAGTTGGCCCACCCTTTGCAGCTATAACAGCTTCAGCTCTTCTGGGAAGGCTGTCCACAAGGTTTAGGAGTGTGTTTATGGGAATGTTTGACCATTATTCCAGAAGCACATTTGTGAGGTCATGCCAGTCAAGTTCCTCCACCCCAAACTCGCTCATCCATGCCTTTATGGACCTTGCTTTGTGCACTGGTCCAAATCATTTGGTGGAGGCGGGATTATGATGTGGCGGTTGTATTTCAGGGGCTTTCACATTGGAGACACAGCAGTGGCTCTTTCAGGGCGCTTTGCAGGTGCTATTTTTAGCGCTGTAGTGCCTGCAAAGCGCCCCAGTGTGAAAGGGGTCTTATAGTAGGGAACCTATGACTTCTTCTAGGAAAGTGCCTCTTTCTGTTAAAGGCACAATGATACAGGTTTGTTATGTGATTAGAATGGCATCCTAGTGATCAAATGACTGAAATAGTGATTGGTCCTAATATTCAAATTTCTTTGCTTCCCTACTGCTCCACTTGGCCATTGGCAGTTAAGAGAAGTACCCTGTACCCAGTATGGGGAGCATGTGGCTTACTTTGCTTTCCAACACGTGATGGCGTTGGTGCTTGGTGTTTGGAATGGCCTCGCAGGTATCGCAGTAGTGTCACATGGGCAAAGAGAGAGTCCTCAGACTGGTGTTTACATTGGGTTCATTTTCTTGCTTCTGGCAGCTGAACAGAGCAGTAGTAGAGTGAAAGGAAGATAACATATTGTAAGCTGCTGGTAGGCGGTTAATAAAGTGACCCTTTTGTTTGACCTGCATGGGCAAAGCGCAGTTAATTGTATTTAATACAGTGACTATCTGTATGTTGGGCAGTTTGGACAGCATCCTTCCTGAATAATCAGCTACTTACAAGCCTGATGTTTTGCATCCTGCTGTGTCATGCACTTGTCTGAATGCAGAACACAACTTTGAGTCCATCTACACCAAGCCTTATGCTGGTTAAACACAACAGCTAGTGGTAGCACATCTGTGAGATATCCATCATCCAAGACCATACCTCCTAACTTTTTGAGATGGAAATGAGGGACACCTATTAGCAAAAGTATGTAGGTATAGGACACTCCTCCTGCCATGCCTCCTTAAAAGAGAATTATATTTAAAAAAAATATTAGTTAAACCCACTAATTTTAATACTGACTTTTGAAATGTACAAATGCAGCAATTTAGAAATTGGATGAAAGGTTTAGCACTGGGAAACATTATTTGAAAGGTAAAAAGTGCATTTTATATACAACTATATAGATCAGACCAAAATGAGGGACAAATGAGTATGAAAGAGAGACAGAGGGACTTTGTTCCAAATTAGGGACAGTCCCTCGAAATTAGGGACAGTTGAGAGCTATGCAAGACCTTTAAGGATAGAAGTCTCAGTGTTGCAGACAAAGGGCCTTACTAGGCAACCATGCGACTTCTATACTAAAGGGCTGGCTTAATATAAAATGTGGATAACCCTTTCTAAGCAACTCTTAAGTTTCTAGCCTTGCCTCTGAAGTGCTAGGACCTAGTTTGCATTTTAGTATACACTTATCTCTTAGTGGTTATATTATGTCTGCATTTATGGACAATATAGATGTTCCTTTATCATTATCATCAGCTTCATAAATGTGTTCTCATACACAGGAATGAGATGAAGAAGATTCAGCAGCAATAAAGTCTGTCTCCCGCACATCAGCCTAGGATGTGGTTTTTAGCAAAAGCTGCATTTATTGCACAATAAAAGGAGAAAACTGCCAATTTTCATAGCCTGGCATTGTACGATAATGGGAATTAGAAGGCTATTTTTTTCCCCCAATGATTGTTACTATTACCACCATTAGTTTGGGAGATCACTTCCAGTGCAGTAGTACTTTACTGATATTTTTCTTTCTTTCATGTTTTTATTTGTGTATTTTCACGAGTGACAACTATAATAAAATAGAAAATGAAATCACACAAAAGTAAGATTTAGAAATTGAAAATTAATGTAGGAAAAAGTAAATTGAGCATTTGATGCCAATAGGCTTGAATGAAGACAGCTACAAGCAACCTAAATTGTAGTTTAAAGAAAGACTATAACAATGGAGTAAAACTATAGATGGTAGCATCTGCAAATTATCTCCAGAAACACACGTTTCAAGTCAAATAAAGTGCAAAGGAACGAGGTACTTGTTACCCACATTAGGTAGATACATTGTGCCCTTTTTTAGTCAGCGGCTGTGGACCACTATATACATCACGGACCTCTGAAGGCTTTATAAAGGAGGTGTCTACTTAAATATGATAATTATATGCATCTATTTTGACAAACCAGTTCTGATTGTTAGATTCTGCTTTAAGCAAGAATTTCAGCTAAAACAAATTTATATCACAGATTACCAGTTATGAGATGCATTGGTTTATTATTTTATGGATATTTTTTTCCCTTTCATTTTATCTGGTAATCCTGCCAGTAACACCCTTCCTTTCCCAGGTTGGCAAGAGCTTGCTCACTGTACTGTTTCAACCTTATATTACATTTTATTCTTGGGTTTAGCTATCCTTTACATAGGCTGACCATTGCACAGTGGTAAAGATAAGACACAATCTGCAGCCAATTAATAGCAATGTTCTCTTCATCCATTCTTCCAATAGCTCGGACTTAGAGAGTGGGTTTTGGTGTCAGTGACATGCCGTACATTCGTCTATATGGGCCAGCATGTCACAGGCGTCAACTCCGAGGTGCACATTTAATGCAAAAGGGCTGTAAAGAATACAGTCCACTAACAGCCGGTGCCTAGTTCAGGGCCGCCGATGGAGAGGGACTAACGGTCCTCATGTAGAAGGCCCATGCACACAGGGGGGCCCAGACAGGAAGGGGGATCAGTGCGGCTGGGGAAGGGGGGGCAATTACAGGAATGATGCACTGTGTGTCTCTCCCTCCAGAAGCTGAGAGACAGTTTCTCCCCCTCTCCCTCCCACCAACTTTCAGCTGCTGGAGGGAGAGACACATAGTGCATCGTTCCTGTAATTGCCCCTATCCTCCTCCCTGTCCTGCTCAAATCTGCCCCCCCCCCGTGTGCCCGAACCCCCCCCTACAGTGCTGCTGGCTTTCCTCTCCCACCGGGCACTGTGGTTACATAGGGGACAGCGTCAGCTGTCAGGACTGAGAGCGGGGTAAGGGGCTGGTAAATATGTAATATACCGGTCCCTTCCTCTTTTGAATGGACAAAGAGAGCGATCTATACCAATTGCTCATTGATAACTGAGCATAGTAAACTGTGTTTACTATGCTTCAGTTTATGAATGAACAGGGGCCTCTGTCTCCTGTTCATTCATCTCCATTCACCTTCAATGCTGAGGTTGCTGAGAAAGGAATTGGTGAATCTGTGCCCTCAAGTCCTTTCTCTGTCTCAAAAGTGAGATGTAAGGGGGTCTGTTTAGACCCCTGATATTTCACCCAAGCCCCTCCCTCACCCCAACAGCGTTGAAAAAAAAATTTTTTTTAAACGTAAAAAAAGTGTTAAAAAATAGATTGTAAAAAAAAAATAATTTTCAAAAAATAGTAAAAAAAAAAAAAAAAGCATTTTTTAACATTCTAAATTTTTTTTTTTTTAAATTGTAAAAAAATATTTAAAAAAAATTAAGGGCTCATTCACATAAGTTCTCCGGCCCATACAGTGTGAATGAATTTGTCGCCGTCTGTTAATCTATGGGGATGCAGCAGCTGCATGAACTCAACTGCAGGTCCTAACTTGATAGGTGTGCAGGTGTGAGTGAGTGGCCCCAAATACAGTACATACGGTCTGTGTTTGGGGCTGTACACCTGCATCCACATGCCTGTCAATTAAGGACCTGCCGCTGTGTTTGTACAGCTGCTGCATCTCCATAGCGTAACATAGGCTGCTTGCATGCAGCAATAACCACATTTAAATAAAAAAAAAATAAAAAACACAGATTCACAGCCCACAGCACCCAAGACCTCATGTACACACAGAACTTTATTAACTCAATACAGTTTTATCTTTTAGATTTAGCAGGAATTTTGTAAGTTATGTTATGTTTGTATTGTATTGTATTGTTTTGGGAAAATAATGTTTGGATATTTTTGGGTCGGCAGTCAGGTAGGCTGTACGGGGCCCTGTGATTTCTAACAGCAGCGTTGGCCTAGTTTGTTCTAAGCTGGCATTTTTGCAACTGTCTTTACTGTTGTATCTTCACTATTGCACAATGCTTAGACTATTTATTTTCCCCATAGTATGGTATAAATGGAGTTATGCTTTATAGGCCTGTCCAATAAGCAGGCTCTGGTCAGGAATGTACAATACCAGACACATGTCATGTCTAACTACACATTCCAGGGAATTTAACCTAAAAAAAATTTCAGTGCTGCTCAGGAAGCAATTGTCAATAGTTTCTTCCTCTTGCTATAACAAGGCCTATGGACTTTAGAGAAAATCTGGCCTCTTGCAGTCAGTTCAGGAAATATTTGTATGCTTGTGGGCACCTCCCTGCCCAGACATCCCAACCTGCAGTAACTCATTTCAGGGAGGTGGTGCTTCGCGCCCGCAATGGGGACCTTGGATTGAGGGTAGGGACTGATGTGAGTGTGCGATGTACAGGGTTAGGGACAAGGGTCAGGGTTGTAGACACACACTCACTCAGGTTGAACTGGATGGACTGGTGTCTTTATTCAACCTTACTAACTATGTAACTATGTAACTATGTAACGCCCCACCCCCTGCGGCAAAATATTTTTTAACTCACTTTTTCAATATTTTTTTCGCAGTGCTTCTGGGGAAGGGGGTGGGGGGTATGTGGACGGTGTCAGTAGTTTTTTATTTTTAATAATTGATTTTTTTACAATGTAATTTATTTTTAATTTTTTTTTTTCACAATGCTTTTTGGGGGGGAGGGGGTTGGGGCAGTGGACAGTGTTGGTAGGGCAGGGGAGAGTGGTGTTAGTAGTTTTCTACTTATTTTTTTCACACGTTTTCATTTTTTTAGAATTTTTTTTTACAATATTTTTTTATATATTTTTTGGAGGCTTTGGTGAAATGTCAGGGGTCTAAACAGGCCCCTGACATCTCCCCTTTGAGACAGACAAAGGGACTGAGGACACATTCCCCAGTCCCTTTCTCAGCACTAAAGATGAATGAACAGGAGACAGGCTCCTGTTCATTCATAAACTGAGCAGAGTAAACACGGTCTGCTCAGCAATCACAGGACACAGGAGTGATCTCGCTCACTGTGTCCTATTACTAGTTCCCCCCGCAGCCGTCGGGAGAAGGACATGGAGGGGGCCCGAGGAGAATGGGGGATGGAGAAGGACACGGAGGGGGCCAGGGGAGGAGCAGACAGAGCAGCTGAGAATGATCGGTGCGCAGCAGGAGAGACAACTGTGATCACCGATCTCTCTGTGTAGCTACGGGAGGGAGAGAAGGAGAAGCGGCTGTCAGCTAAAAATCGATACAAAGGAGATCGGTGATCACAGGCTGTTCCCAGCTGCACAGATCATTCCCGGGAGATCGGGAGGCTCTTGCGGGTGTGCGGGAGCCGCCGCAGAAATGCGGGAGTCTCCCGCACCTCGTGGGAGACTTGAGATGTCTGCTTGCCCATGTTCCCCTGCTGAACCATCTAAGGGGAAAATTGATTAGCCAGAATGGATTTTGCCAGCTGATTGCTATTGTTTTCACTCAGAGAGGCTAACTCCTGCTGTGCTCCTCCCTCCTTCTTCCATAGACACAAACACGCTTGCTTAATGCAAACTTGCGTGCTAGTATAAATGTTGTACGCATTGGTTAAAAAGGTAGCTTGGTGGCCGAGCTGTGCAATTTTGGCTGCTTTAGGCCATTTTTATAGGCAGCTTATATAATATTTTTGGGGAAATTTCAGGGGTGAAGGTCGTATCCTGTGACCCTTGTAGAATTCAGAAACCACATGTAAGACCCCAAAAATGTTTTTTTTTTCCCTTCATCTCATGAGTCCAGTATAAAGGCTTCACGTTTTGTAGTCAAAACGTAAAAGAAGGCAGAGAGAGCAAAACCTTTGGCAAAACTGGTATAGATGCCTTCAGCAACCAGTCCGGTTTCATCTATTAAACAAAGTAAGGACTTTTCTTGGTGACTACCTGCTCCAGTTTTTTGGCTCCAGCTTTTTTGGCTGCTATATGCCATTTTTATAGGCAGCTTATATGATATTTTATTTTTTTGGAGGGGGGGGGATATTTCAGGAGTGAAGGTGGTATCCCGTGGCCCTTGTAGAATTCAGAAACCACATCTAAGACCCCAAAAATGTATCTTTTTTCCTTCACCTGATGAGTCCAGAAAAAAAGGCTTCACCCTTTGTAGTCAAAACGTAAAAGAAGGCAGAGCGTTAAATTGCAAAACCTTGGGCAAAACTGGTATAGATGTCCAGTTTCATCTATTAAACAAAGCAAGGAATTTTCTTGATTATTACCTGCTCCAGTTTTTTGGCTCCTGCTTTTGTGAAACTCAGCTTCCCAGTGCAGAATTTAATAGCACCATCAATAAAACAGAGTGTATCTATTTCATTTAATAAAACAAAACTATTTTTCTGATGAATGTTAACCCCTTTACATTGGCAGGTGTCTCGGTGAGCAAAAGGTTAAGAGTGCTATTAAATGTGCCAGATTACAGCCTCAGATGTTGCCTGCTCCCTGGGATTTTATCGATAAAAGTCCGTTGCCCTCTCAGTAATGAAATTCTCTTCTCTGTCTTTTCTGTGCTATGACAGGCCGTGTTGAAATGCAGGCTCTGCCATTGTATATTTATTCAGGCATCAATCACAATCAGGACCTGGCTCATGTGTGTAAGGCCATTGTTGTCCTATTTTTAATGGTTCCTTCCTGTACAGCAGACAGTTAAAATAGCTCAGGCAGGGGTCACAAATATCTTAATGGGTTTGGTTCCCAGCGATATCAGTAACCAGAGGAAGAGCGGTCCTTCCTGAGCAGATAAACACAGTCTAGGTGAGGGGAGAGGGCAGACCGGTGAATGATGTCTACTTTTGTGGCAAGGTCCCTGTGCTGAAAGGACCAACTACGGTGAACTAGCTTATCACTGCAGAAGTAAACTCAAGCCAAAGTGCTTTCATTCTGCTTAAAACTTCTAGGCACTTAGCCATGAAGCCGCAGTAACCATTCGTCTTTTCTGTCACCAAAGTTTACTATATCTGTCTTTTTATTAATTTGCCTTGTTGATGCAACCTTCTTCTGCAGACGTTTAAGAGCTTGTGTGAATTCATTATGCAATCTTTGTTTATCGCATGTGTCTTATTCCCACTACTGTAACTGTTGATCCAATTTTTGCATCTTTTATGTATACAATGGAAGTTGCATCATTTATTGGCAAATATAGTAAAAAAGACCTCACACATAGAGCAAGTAAGTCAGTTTCATTTCAATGAAACCGATCATAAATTGCAATGTAGTTGAGTTGTCAAGGAGTAGATAAGGATCGCCTGTGTCATTGGTGGACAGATAAATGTGGACTTCAGAAGCCTAATTGGCAGAATCCAATTGCTTCCGAACTGCCACAGGCAACTCTGTACTATTTTTTTTTTGTAAGTATGAGCCCTGTACTCTTCAGTATGGTCTACAAGCCAGGTCTACCAATGGCTGATCCCACGCTTAAAGTGGAACTAAACTTCATTTGAGCGCCACACACCAAAAATGCTATTTAATTCATTTTTTGTATTATTTTTATTGTAGTTTTACAATAGCCTCTTGGGCATACCCAGGCTCAGAGACACAAAAGAACAAAAATTAAAACAGTAAAAGCAAGACTAAATCATCCTAAAACTACCAAGAGTTATGCGCTCAGTCCAACTGGGCAAATTGGGGTACAGGAGTTTTACCAGGTAATCTTCAATGGCAAATACAATAACAAGATGCCCTTCCTTCCCAATACCTAGTCACGCAGGAAATCATCCACCCGGTGTGGCAGAGACATAAAGTTCCGCCACCTAAAGAGGAACAAATTTCATAGCCTGACACTATTTAATTCATTTTTAAAGTGTTACTTAACCCAGGATCCTGCATTCACTATATCTGATCTCCAGGACCGGCGCTCCCACTAGGAGAACTAGGCAGCCGCCTACGGTGCACTGCTGCCTAGGGGGCGCAGCCATGGCCACTGACTTCCCCACTAGCCTGGCCGGGGAACTCGAGGGGCCCTACACAGGGCTGCGGCGCTGACTGACTCTCCAGGGCAAGCAGCAATCATTGAGGACGTCCACCACGGCTGCTGCAGAGGAGGTCAGCAGCAGCTCAGCCTGTGAGGAGGGCGAGAGCGGAGGAGGCGGGCACGAGGAGAGCTGGGGAGCCGGAGGAGGCAGGCACCATGTCCGTGGAAGTAGAAGAAATTCTGCTGCCCCGGTGAGTCTGCTCTGACCCTGTTGTAGTCACCTGCGTGGCCTTATTCAAGACTAACACCAAAACAACCCCCCCCCCACTGAGCCTGCTGGTCTCCCTCTCCCACAGTACACAGAACATGGTAATGCAATTATTTTAATAAATATAAACTGCTAAATACCTTTTCCCATCAGCATTATATAGCAGTCTTTTATCAGTGTCTGGCTGAGCACTGGTTAAAGCTTGTAGGAGGAGTTTTCATTCTCCTCTGACCGTCCTGTCTGGCTGCATGACCCCTGACCCTCTGTCTGGACAGTGCTGATTGGCCCTGTACCCATCACATGTACCCTCCCAAAGAGAAAAAAAAAACTCTCTAGCAATACACACCAAACTGAGCATGTGCAGAGTGCCTCCAAGGCTCTGTACTATCAGGAGATGGTTTGGGGACTGTGGAAGAAGGGGAGGATCAGAGAAGACAGGATCAAACAGCCTTTTTACACGATGCAGATAATTAACCCATTAGATTCCACAGTGAGTATAACAAGCATGCTCCACTGCATATACAGACTGATTTTACTGTTGTGGGTTTAGTAACACTTTAATATTCAAAGCAAACGCACTCATCCATCCATGTCTCCATGCTCTATTTTGGTGAGAAATCACTTTAAAAATCACCCTCCTAGCATTTCTGGCCGTGGAATAAGGGCAGTTGATTCATGTAGCATTTACTTCCTAGAATCCACCTGCCCTTAGCTCAGGTATGCAAGCAGGAGAGAGTGTGCTTAGCTGAGAAAGTGCTGCCTCCCCTCCTCCCCTACTGAAGACTCCTGGGATGTATGGCATCATGTATGATCATTTGCCTAGGCCTGGAAACCAGGAAAACCAGGGAGTAACAAAAAAAATAAAACTTTAAAACAAGTAAATATGATATACTTTCTTACCCAATTACTAATGCTAGCAGCATAAGGATTAAAAAAAAGTCAGCTGGCCACAGACCTGTAGAAATTTATTTAAAATGTTTGGTTTTCTGGCAATTAATGGGTACACATAGACAGGCGTTTTTTTACTTTAAAATCAAAGGAAAAGACTGCAAATTTTTTGTTGAACAAACTAATTTTGAAAGATCAATGACATTTCGGGTTGGTAAAAATCTTACTTCGTGCAATGCACATGCTGGAATCAAACATTAAAAATCGAAAAATTGCAGGTTATTTGAAGGAATTGTCATCAATTTTGTCACTCCATGATGGTATCTCCGAAAACAATGGCAAACTATCATTTTTTTAAATAAATGTTTGAACAAACTTCTACGGGACTATGGCCAACTTTAGGCCTCATTTAGACTTCCAGTTTGGGGCAGCAAAAATGCATGGTGAAGACATATTTTTAATACCCACCAACCACCTCCCCTTAAGCTGCAATAGGCAACAGATGGAGGCGTTTACATGCCGCAGCTACGATGCTTCGTTTTGTGCCCACAGCAAAGTTAACCCGGCTTGTAGGATTGGAACGCTAAACATTCAAATCAATAGGAAGCGAAAAACACATTGCTCACGGGTGTGCCGCATTGGTCAGCAAAAAATGGTGTTAAAAAAAAAAAACGGTGAAGAAGCATCGCATCGCTTTCTCACCACCTGTCAGTAGCCTCTAGAGCACGATCCCGACGTGGATCAGGCTTCAAAGGCAAGGGAGATTTAGACACATATCTAAATCTAGAGACAAGAGAACTCCAACACATCACACAGACAAGGGACACCCAACAAAGTTGTATCTTTGTTCTTATAAACTAGGGGATAATGGTGTTGTGGTAACGTTGTGGTAACTTGCACAAATAAAAAAAACAAAAACATAATAATATTATTCTTGATATCGCTAGAAAAAAAAGCCTTTGAAAATTAGTTTGCAATAACTCCATCAGTATCACCAACATAGCAGCTTCATTATTATCCCATCAAAGAAGAAGAGAATTGTGCGCTGCATTTGGAAATTCCATAATTTGCCACGTCACGAATGTTAATTCTCCATTACGAACGCTAGTTTACAAGACCGACCGCTTCTGCTTCCGAGCATGCGTGTTTTTACTTTGGGCTTTTGTCCAATGAACTTGTGTACACACGATCAGAAAATCCAACAACACACATTTGTTGGCGGAAAATTTAAAGACATGCTAGCCAACATTTGTTTGCGGAAATTCCGACAACAATTGTCCGATGGAGCATACACACGGTCGAATTTTCCGCCAACAGCCTGACATCCAACATTTCCCGTCGCAAAATCTGATCGTGTGTACGGGGTTTAAGAGTACAACCAGTTATTAGTAGACCAGACTTGTTATTCAAAATAGTATAGGGCTCATATATAAAAATTAGTAGAGTTGTCTATGGCAGTTGAATTTTAGCTGCAGTTGCTCACCTAGGGTACATATGAAAGGTAGAATCCAATGTCCAGATATGTATGCAGAGTCCAATCAATTAAAGTTAAACACTAGTCAAACCTCTCAATACACAACCCAGGCACTCCTCCCAGACACCACAGTCAGCTTATGCTAACCTCCGTGGGACATCCCTGTGGACTACACTTTAGCTGAGCAACACAGCTTGATCTATGACCCACCCCAACCTGTCGGTGAACAAGGAAGTTCTTGCAGAGCACAGATGAGTTTATCAATCTACTCCAGGGTTTCTCAACCAGGGTTCCTCCAGAGGTTGCTAGGGGTTCCTTGAGCAATGAGCAATATCTACCTCCCAGATAAGTTCCCACTGACACCAATGATCTTCTTAGTTATCTGTACAGGGGTAATTCTTTCCAATGGCCACAAATGTATGGAGCATTTCTTAACACTGACCATAACACTAATGTATCATGAGTTGTAGATATAGTAATTTATATCAGGGGTTCCCTGGGACCAGAAAGTTATTTGAAGGGTTCCTCTGTGTGGAAAAGGAGGAGAAAGGCTGATGTAGAAAAGAATTCAATCCGGATGGCCGCACTCCAACAACGATTTCTTTATTGGTTAAAAACCATACAGCAAAAGATGAAATCAACAGCTTACATGTTTCACACTGTAACTACTGGTGCTTACTCATAGCTGACTCTTTAGGCAATAGACAGAAATTTATATGCACATGCCAATACAATTTTTACAGCGTAAACAAGGTGGGCATAAAGAGGAAGTAAACCCTGATGGGTTTTACTTCCTCTTTGTCTCCCTGTAAAGATAAAGCATAATGGGCTACTATGCATCGCTTATGTGTCACTTACCTGAAACCGGAGCATCCAATGTCACCGCTGTCCCCTCTTCCACGAATCGTCCATCTTCCTTCCAGGTATCACGGCTCTGGAGCTGTGATTGGCTGGAGCCGCGATGACGTCACCCCTGCGCATGTGCGCGGGAGCCCCAGTCACGGCACGATCTCCTTTAGAAGCAGCACGCTCGCCGTTTCTAAAGGAGTCTAAAGTGCACCTGCGGCGCATGCACCATAGACATTGGCGATCGCCTTTTTTGTAAATATCCTAAACCGTGGAGGTTTGGAAGATATTTCAAGCACCTACAGGTAAGCCTTAGGTAAAAGTGGTTGTAACGGGTTTACAACCACTTTAATTGAATAATTGAAAAGCTGGTGAATTAGTGGGATACTCACTACACATGGAAGCTCGGCTCTGATTAAATCAGATCTGCAGAGGCCCGTGTCTCACATGATGTTGCCACTTTGATGCGACTTTAAATGATAAAGCCCAAATCGCTACTACAATATGTATACATTTCATGATTTTTGCAATTGCTGATAACAAATCTATACATCTAAAAACATAGATAGGGAGTAAAAACATCAAAAAAGGCAAAAAAACCATGAAAACCAAATACATGTATTAACATATATATACAGTGTATATAAAGTGTACTAACATATATATATATATATATACACAGTTTCATTATTGCTGGAGGAAAAACATGTTTATAGGGACACCTGCGAAAATTTGCATCAACGCCAAAGAATTCAATATATATATATATATATATATATATATATATATATATATATATATATATATATATGTATATATATATATATATATCATTAAATGCAGTATTCCATATATTTATTTATATGTGACCCAGCAGACACCTGGAGCGGGTTCTTTCCAGTGTTAGGTGAGCAGCATTTGTTTCAAGTGATGTCCCTCTCATTGCCATTATTCAAAGGATTACAGGGGGCTGATAACAAGACGGATGTGATTATGTGTTCCAGCTGTATACATTTTTTTTATTAATTTATACTTATAATAAATGTGCTATTTTGTCTGTTTGGAGATTAGTTAGGTTGTCCATTATTTAAAAAAAAGTTTCCCATAGACAGGAAATGATCATGGCTTGATTAAATTGATAACAGTTTGATCAGGAAAAGACTGAGGTAGATTGTGGCCACTGCAGACCTCTTATAGGAGGAAAATCTACCATTCACTAGTATGTTCTCAAATGATGACTATTTGCCCAAAGTAAGGCCAATGCCAGAGGTGTCTTCTTGGTATATAAATGTACACCTCCAGCTGAAGACAACATCTATGTTCACGTAGTGCAGTTCTTTGAAAATTCTGAACTACTGCCTTCATCTGATATCTAATAGCTGGCCTAAGAAAAAATAAAATATTGCTAATTTGCTGGTTGAAGTAGCAGCCAGTCAATGTTTGTATGGCATTAGTCTGGTTCCTATTCAAATTTTGTGGTTGCTTAGTAAGGAGCTCACAGTCATCATACCGCTCTCTGTTGAGTACTGGCAAGTTGCCGGAGCCTGTGATACTGCATATTAGTGTATCTCCAGCCACATTTCTTATTATTTTTTTGTTTTGGACAGAGCTGGAATAGTTTATAAGTGTTGTTAAAGTTTTATTACTGCCTGTGTACCCATCAGGTAGAATTGCCCTCTTTATTAAACCTGGTGACCAAAATGTTTCTTTTGTCACCCAAACAAGTGGTGAGAGAGAATCTTCCAATGGGGGCACCTGTTCTAGCTATACCTGTCTAGGATGTAAAGATGTATGCTCACTTCCTGTTGTATCTTTGAGACAGGAAGTGAAAAAAAAAGGTTATATAGAAAGTGTTCAGCCATTCTCTATGCTATCCAGAACCAAACACAAAGCTTTGGCTATACATACACATGCCTAATATTACAAAAATGTAACATTTAGTAATTCTTCTACATTTTTAGTGCCATTCATTGAAATCTAATTATATATATATATATATATATATATATATATATATATATATATATATATATATATATATATATGTATGTGTGTGTGTGTGTGTATATATCTATATCTATATATATAGATATATATATATATAGATATATATATATATAGATATAGATATATATACACACACACACACAGTTGCGCTCATAAGTTTACATACCCTAGCAGAATGTATGATTTCTTGGCCATTTTTCAGAGAATATGAATGATAACACAAAAGCATTTCTTTCACTCATGGTTAGCGTTTGGCTGAAGCCATTTATTATCAATCAACTGTGTTTACTTTCTTTCAATCAAAATGAAAACAGAAACTACCCAAATTACCCTTATCAAAAGTTTACATACCTTGGTGATTTTGGCCTGATAACATGCACACAAGTTGACACAAAGAGGTTTGAATGCTATTAAAGGTAACCATCCTCACCTGTGATCTGTTTGCTTGTAATTAGTGTGTGTGAATAAAAGGTCAATGAGTTTCTGGACTCCTGACAGACCCTTGCATCTTTCATCCAGTGCTGCACTGACATTTCTGGATTCTGAGTCATGGGGAAAGCAAAAGAATTGTTAAAGGATCTGCAGGAAAAGGTAGTTAAACTGTATAAAACAGGAAAGGGATATAAAAAGTTTAAACCCACAAATAACTTCAGGTAAAATACAGGACTCTCTGAAAACATGTGGTGTGGCTGTTTCAAGATGCACAATAAGGAGGCACTTGAAGAAAGATGGGCTGCATGGTCACCAGTCACCAGAAGAAAGCCATTACTATGCAAATGCCACAAAGTATCCCACTTACAATACGCCAAACAGCACAGAGACAAGCCTCAAACCTTCTGGCACAAAGTCATTTGGAGTGATAAGACCAAAATTTAGATTTTTGGCCACAACCATTAAACGCTTCATTTTTCACCATTCCTACTGTGAAACATGGAGATGAATCGCTGATGTTTTGGGGATGTGTGAGCTACAAAGGCACAGGAAATTTGGTCAAAATTGATGGCAAGATGAATGCAGTATGTTATCAAAAATTACTTGAGGAACATTCACCAGCCAGGAATCCGCGCATGGGATGTACTTGGACATTCCAACATGACAATGATCCAAAACACAAAGCCAAATCGACCTGTCATTGGCTACAGCAGAATAAAGTGAAGGTTCTGGAGTGGCCATCTCAGTCTCCTGACCTCAATATCATTGAGCCACTCTGGGGAGATCTCAAACCTGTAGTTCTTGCAAGACAGTCCAAGAATTTACAGGAACTGGAGGCTTTTTGCCAAGAGGAATGGGCAGCTTTACCATCTGAGAAGATAAAGAGCCTCATTCGCAAATACCACAAAAGACTTCAAGCTGTCATTGATGTTAAAGGGGGCAATACACGGTATTAGGAACTGGGGTATGTAAACTTTTGATCAGGGTCATTTGGGTAGTTTCTGTTTTCATTATGATTTACTTATGATTTAAGAGTAAACACAGTTGATTGATAATAAATGGCTTCAGCCAAACACTAACCATGAGTGAAAGAAAAGTTTTTGTGTTATCATTCATATTCGTTTATGGCTGTCCAAAAACTACAGCATCTACTCATATTTTGTCTTATTTACACAAGGGAAGCATATAACGTAGACTATAACTCCATTCTGGTGTTACATTTTGTAATCAGTTAAACAAACGAATATATATGAAATAAATGGAATGTATTGGCTGTGAGCAACAACTCATAAACATCCAAACTGTACAAAGTTGATTTTTTTTTAGGTGTTTCATTTTTTCTGACCAAGAATGGCACTTCACTTCTTTTTTTACTATTCCTATTGTAAGTATTTTATTATTTTCCATTTCATATGCAGCCTCATGGGAAGGCAAACCTTTCACTGGATATAATAAACAGAATGATATATCTGGATTTAATTAGTCCGTCTGCCGGTATATGACTGTTCATTGGTGGCATATAAATGCTTAATTTAAAGGTGCACTCCAGTCCACATTGAAAATTAAATCTAGAGGGAAAAGGGGCAATGCCAGGGTTTCTATTTTTCATTCAAACATTGGGGTGGATTCACATAAGGCAAATAGACTGTGCACTTTGCAAGTGCAATTACTTCAGAGCTTAGAAAATGAATTGAAGCTTTACTTCACAAAGAATACCCAATCACATGCAAGGGAAATTAAAGAAAAAACAGCATTTTTGCTTGCACATGATTGGATGATAGAAGTCAGAAGAGCTTCCCCTCATTTACTGAGGTCACATGCAAAATGCTCAGTCTATTTGCCTTTAGTAAATCCTTTAGTAAAGTGGTGCCTTTGGTCATTTTTTTGTTTTTCCATCTATTAAATCTTCTGCCCTTGTTGTTTTAACTTTGGATAGTAAAACATTTTTTTTGCCAGTAAATACCTTATACAGCCCACTTCCTCTTTCTTTGTCTGGTCATTAGCCTAGGCTTATGACATCATGCACAGTTCTCTCTCTCTCACTCTTGTGAGAGTTTGCCAGGAAGGGAGGGGGGATGAGTCATAAGAGGGCCAATGATAGTTGCAGAGCTGGAGATGTGCCTCTGTGTGTCTGTGTAAATCCAGGAAGTGAATAGGCAGCAGCTTCAGCTGCCCACAGTTAAAATGGTTGCAGCCAGAATCAGTGGAGGGAGATTTTTGCAGCATATTTGGCAAGTACAGAATCACAGTATATATAAAATAATATGCAAAGTGGTTGGAGGGAAGCTTCAGAAAGGCAAAGATGTTTTTATTACAAATTATGTGAGCAGACTGCAGTTCCTCTTTAAGATAACAAAGTAATACACATATTGTATTTTTTAAGGACAAACAAGGCTGTTACTGTAGGCAAACAAAAAAACTGTCTGAAAAAAAATATTAAGGGGAGAAGGGGGAACGATTTCTTAGGGTTACTAATTTTCTGGAGATTAATGGGACAGAATAAATATAATCTAACAATTGCATCTTTGAAATCATGCTTGCAAACAGAAGCAGCTCCTGTAAGAAAAACAGTGGCTTAGTGGTTAGTACCCCTGCCTGGCAGCACTAGAGTCAAGGTTGGAATCCACATTACTTGCCTGGAGTTTGCATGTTCTCCCTGTGCCTGTGCGGGTTTCCTCTAGGAATTCTGATTTCCTTCTATACTCCAAAGACATGCTGGTAGGTTAATTGGCTCCTGTCTAAATTGGCCCTGAGTTGGTGACCTTAATTTGAATGTACAATATATTCTTGCAGAGCTGCGTAAAAGATCTCCGCTATATATGTATCTCAAATAAATACACAGAAAATCCCAGCTGTCATTTTGACAGCTGGAAACTGTAGACAAATGCAGAGCAAGGAGCAGCAAAAGCAGGAGAAGGACAGGGCAAAAACAAAATTAAAAAAAGGTTGCAGACACCTAGTGCATTATCAACATCACTTTATTAAAAGGTTAAAAGAGGACTCTCAAAAGGAAAAGTGGTAACTGCATTGTAAGTAACCCAGGAACCGAAAGGTCTGCCAAACGATGGAACTCCACTGGTTCAAATGGATGTTATAGTAACAGCCAACGCGTTTCAAGGGCCATGCCCTCTTCCTCAGAGAAAAACTCTGCTTTGTATACTGTGTGCATTTAAGTTTCTTTGGGCATATGTAGCAAAGCCAACATCCACAACTGTTTAATTACTGTCATAATGCATCCCAAAAGAATTGTGTCAATTATTCTTCTGCTTATTTGTAAAGGAAACATTCCAACCTTAATTTTGGAGTGGGCAGAATTGAATTACACTCAGGAAAGAAGCCAAATGGCATTTGACAAGAGTACAAGGGTAGAGAATTCAATTATTATTGGCGGTAGGATAACACCTCTAAGTAAGGTAGGAGGATCTCTTACCAAGCTACAGATCTGAGGGTAATAGCAGAAGAAGAAGACCAGAGTTAGAGAATACTTTAATATATAGTATTTTAACTATATTTGTCAAGTAATAAAAGCAGAACTTCACCCAAAAGTTCTGTTCCTCCCTCCCCTTCCTCTTATCACTTTTGGATTTCTTTCTTTGGGCGTGGTGAAGAGCGGGTACCTGGTTGCCCACAGACTTCTGGCACATGTAATAGGTCCAGAAGACTGCAGGACGATTCACAAAGCATAGCATGGCTTGCACATGTGCAGTGGGAAACCAGCTGTGAAGCCGCAAGAAGTCACAGCCAATATCCCTTAGTAAAATTGCCAGACCGGCAAAGAACCAACAGGTAAGTGTCCTTTTAATAAAAGCCAGCAGCTACCGCGTTTGTAGCTGCTGACTTTTAATTTTTTTTCATACAACCTGAAGATCCTCTTTAACCACTATACATCCGCGCTATGGCTGAATGACGGCCACAGCGCGGACCTGCATTCCCGGGAGGCCATCATATGATGGCCTCCCCTGTGCACGCTCCCTCCCCGGGTGCGCTGTGATCACATAGTCACTGAGACTCGGCTGATCACCGATCCGAGTAAGGGGCCGGTCACGGCCCCTTGCCATGTGATCAGCTGTCAGCCAATGACAGCTGATCACATGATGTAAACAAAAGATCCGTAATCTGCTTTTTTTTTTACTCGCGCTGACAGCGCGAGTAGAGGAAAAAGCCGATCACCGGCTCAGGTGTCAGGGACATCGGTCCCGAAGTTGAAGCACATCTGCCTCATCAGTGCCACCTAGAAGTACCACCTAACAGTGCCACCTAACAGTGCCCACAGTGCCACCTAACAGTGCCCACAAGTGCCACCTATCAATGCCAACAAGTGCCACCTATCAATGCCCACAAGTGCCACCTACCAATGCCCACCTGTGGTGCCAATCAATGCCACCTGCCAGTGCTGCCCATCACTGCCACCCATCAGTGCCCATCACTGCCACCCATCAGTGCCCATCACTGCCGCCTATTAGTGCCCATCACTGCCGCCTCATCAGCGTACATCAATGAAGGAGAAAAACTACCCGTTTTGAATTTTTTATAACAAAATATAAAAAAATAAAAAAATTTTTTTTTAAAAATTCAGATTTTTAAATTTTTTTAACAAAAAGTAAAAACCGCAGAGGTGATCAAATACCACCAAAAGAAAGCTCTATTTGTGGTGAAAAAATGATAAAAATTTCATTTGGGTACAGTGATGTATGACCGCGCAATTGTCATTCAAAGTGCGTCAGCGCTGAAAGCTGAAAATTGGTCTGGATAGGAGGGGGGTTTAAGTGCCCAGTAAGCAAGTGGTTAATCTTGTTCCTAAATGGTTTTCGCGATTGTATTAGTTATTCACTGTAGAGTTTTTCTTTTCTGTTGTTGCTCTTTAAGGTATGATCTCTCTATTCTCTCTTTAATGCACCCAGTTGTAAAATTGGTTGCAGAGACACATACCATGTTCATGTGTACATATGCCTTTAATGTAGAAGTACATACAACTTTAGCACATAACATCTGTACTATGTACCCAACGCACAAGCTTAGACGTGCTTACAAGTAAACTGACAGCAGAGAAAATGTTTTTTCTTTTTATTTCTTAGGTGTCTGAATTGAAATGGGCAGATTCAATTACGGGCACCTAAATTAGTTTAAAATATTTCATTTCCTGTTTTGCAGACCAAACAGAGACTGGAGTATGAAATGTAATATTCGCCCCACATATCCATTCAGCTCAATTACCATCGTCTCCTTCCCTTATACTCAGCAAGAGTTTAGTGCCTTTCTCGCTGATGGTTACGTTAAAGTCGTTTCCTTTTTTACTGTTTTTGTATCTTTTCATTTTACAATTTGTGTTTGCTCATACTGTTAGTTTTAATTTGAAAAGTGTATGTCAGGGCAAAATGGAAAGAAAAAACAGTACATCTCTGCAATACATGCATGTTTCAGAGTGTTTTGTTGCTTTAAAATGCTGTAAGTACAGGAAAATTCCCATTGATCCTGCTAGAAAACCAGCAAGCTTCTAAGTTTATTTTTGAGCTGACAATAGTGAGGGAGACTTACCGTATATACTCAAGTATAAGTCGTTCCGAGTATAAGTCGAGGCCCTAATTTACCACAAAAAAATGGGAAAAACTTATTGACCCGAATATAAGACGAGGGTGAGAAATGCACAGCTACTGTAAGTGGAAAAGAGGGTCAACAATGCCCATTTGCAGCATTACTGTGCCCATTTGCATGCCTCACTGTGCCCATTTGCAGCCATAAGCCCCCTGAACTTCAAATTTGGTAGTTAAGGGTTCCTAGATGCCCCCTAGCTGCAGCCAAAATTTGGGGTCTCTGAACCCAAAGTGTCCCGAAATGACATTGCTGCAGATGGACACAGTTGACCAAATTTGGGGCCCTGTATCTCGGGGCCACTTAGTGCTAAGAACCCCAAATTTGGTGTGCAAACCCAGTGGAACTAGCACCATAAAATTTCCAAAGCGAGGGGTTTCTAGCACTAAGTGGCCCCGAGATACAGGGCCCCAGAAATCAGTTCAGAAAATGTCAAGCACTTTTCTGCAGCAGAGAATGACATTTTCCGAACCGGTTTTGGGGCCCCGTATCTCAGGGCCACTTAGGGCTAGGAACCCCAGCTTTGGATATGTTATGGTACCAGTTTAACTGGGTTTGCACACCAAATTTAGGGTTCCTAGCACCAGGTGGCCCTGAGATACAGGCCCCAAAGTCGGTTCTGAAAATGAATTTTTTTGCTGCAGAAAAGTGCTTGACTCGAGTATAAGTCGAGGGGGGCACTTTCAGCACAAAAAAATGTGCTGAAAAATTCGACTTATACTCAAGTATATACGGTACTAAAACTGGTGCACACTTAATATGGCGCAGCTGTGCATAGTAACCGATCAGCTTCTAAATTCAGCTTGTTCAATTAAAGTAGTAGTAAATGCACATTTTTTTTACCTATATGCATTCTATAAAGGAAGGTAAAAAAAACTTCTGTGTTTAACAGCCCCCCAATTCTTATCTGAGCTCCCTCTCAATCCAGCAAGTGAGCCTCAACACTACGGGGACTGGCACTACTGATTGGCTTTGAATCACAGCAAGTGAGCCAGTCAGGTGACGGAGGGGGTGAGGCTGAGATGCGGCTCCATCAGTGTTAATTTCATCGACTAAAACATTTTAGTCAACTAAATTAATACTATTTTAGGCGACTAAAATACGACTAAAACTAAAACAATTGAGATGACTAAAATACGACTAACATCAAAAAAGGGGGGGAGAAAACATGGGGGTGGGACTTTATATGAGGCACGTGGTAGCCAAGAAGTAAATTGGTGGACATTATTAGAATTTTATTGTTATTTTTATTTATATTTTTATTGATTGCCAATGGATACAATTAAGTATAACAGATACAACATGTAACAATGGTACAATGGTAATACAATATATATAATATCATACAATCAATATCACATAATAGAGCAAGCAAAATTCTTCCATAGTGCACCAAAACAAAGTTAAATAAACCAATAAAGCATAATAATACTTGCAGAGTCTATGACCTCGTTGGTCCAAAAAAAGGGGGTATTAAGGGTAACCTTGGTATCTGGGTAATGTATATTGAAAACATGGCGTATGGCAGCTCTACGCGTTTCGTGGCTAGAGGGCCACTCGTCAGGAGAAAGCACAAGATGTATCTATGGGTAAGAAAGATTGGCTAGTTGATAGGATATATGCAAGGTTTGCACTCAAACCTTGCATATATCAAATTGCAAACCTTGCATATATCCTATCAACTAGCCAATCTTTCTTACCCATAGATACATATCTTTTTTTCAACGAGAAAACCGATCGTGTGTACGCGGCATAAGACTAAAACTAAATTGAAATTTGACTTCAAAATTAACACTATTAACACATAATAACATATTCGATCTTTCACTCCAGCAGTATATAATGAGTTTGGAAATTGTAGAGAAATGTTAAATAATGCATTACAATTTAACTACACCCATTCAATTTTAGATGACCAAAATGAGTTTTCGTCGACTAAAGAGTACTGGAGATTTAGTCGACTAAATACGACTAAAACTAAAACAATTGCAGAAGACTAAAATGGGACTAAAACTAAAATGCCATTTTAGTCCTAAGACTAAAACTAAATCGAAATTTGGTGCCAAAATTAACACTGGGCTCCATGTGTGAATAGACACACAGAGCTGTGGCTTGGGAGCATGTCTACTTGAGTACCCTCAGAGTCGGGAGCACTGGCGGGGGACCTGAGAAGAGAAGGATCCGGGCTGCTCTGTGCAAAACCACTGCACAGAGCAGGTAAGTATGACATGTTTGTTGTTTAAAAACAAAACAAAAAACCAAGGCTTTAATATAGCATTAAAGTGATATTTAAGTCTTGTTTTTTTTAAACAAAAAAGAGCAGCCCGGATCCTCCTTTTGTTGGGTCTCTCATTGGTGCTCCTGGCTCCTCCCTCCTGCCAAGTGCTCCCACAGCAAGCAACTTGCTATGGGGGCACCTGAGCTGAGCCACTGCTCTGTGTGTCCATTCAGACACGGAGCTGCGGATCTGCCCTGCCCCCTCTCTATCTCCTCATTGGCTCACTGGCTGTGATTGACAGCAGTGGGAGCTGCCAAAAGCCAATCAGGAGTGCGAGTCCGCGGAGAGGCAAGGCTCTCCCTGACATCGCTGGATCGAGAGGGGGCTCGGGTAAGTATTGGGGGCTGCATGAAGGTAAAAAACCTTGTACCTTTTACAACCACTTTAGGCTTTGACCTTAAAACCTATAAGCTGTTTGGATACAGCTGCACCAGATTCTGCACCAGTTTAAGTAAATCTCCCCCAGTTCCCAACTACTTAGTAAATTACTGCATGTGATAATAAGCATTTTCCACATCTGGCATTTGTTATTGGACCCTCATTGTTGCAAACAATGCTTGAATATTGCTTTTATGTAGCTGTGCATGCCTACATTCTGACAAGTGATCTGTACAGCCAGAGTACCCCATGGCGAGGAGATATCGGAATGCTTGGTATTCAAGCAAAATTGAGAGTTTTGCTGGATATAAGATCCCCCCAGGCCTTTAATGATTAATATGCTGCATCTGTTTCTACAGCAGCATCCACTTGTCCTTTTCATCTTAAACTTTTATATAGGTTGAGTTCATTTTTTTCCATTATCATATACTGGTAGACTTAGTGTGCAGTCACATGCCTCACGCTGTTCATCAGAAACATCACCGCATGGGATTTGAGCACAAGAGTTGTGTAAATTCTGTATAGTTTGCTGTATCCAAAAATGCACATCTATATCTCCATACAGGGTCAGAAGGACAGACGTAGTGTCTTTCCTGAAACTTGTACTTCGTAATTTCCTCTCCTTCCCGCATCACCAAAAACACTAAAAAAGATAGATTTAAATCTGGTGGCTGTGCAAAACTTCATAGTACTGGCACTTTTTTATTATCATGCTTTATGAATGTGAGAAGTAACACAAGCCCTTTAGGCCGCTTTCACACGGGTACGACATGACAGTCGTACGACTGTGGACCCGACTTTGTCCTGGGACTTGTAGTCTGACATCAGTCTGACTTCAATGAATGGGGATCTGACAGATCCCAACAATGCAGGCACTGTGTCTAGTATGAATCTTTAGGGGGAACTCGATGCCAAAAAAAAAAAAACTGAATGGTTTCCCCCTCCAAGACCATACCAGGCCCTTCGGTCTGACATGGATTTTAAGGGGAACACATACCAGACCCTTATCCAAGCACGCAGCGTGGCAGGTCAGGAAAGGGGGTGGGGACGAGCGAGCGCCCCCCTCCTGAACAGTACCAGGCCACATGCCCTCAACATGGGGTTGTGGGTGCTTTAGGGCGGGGGGCCTTGCCCCCCCACCCTAAAGCACCTTGTCCCCATGTTGATGAGGACAAGGGCCTCTTCCAGACAACCCTGGCCGTTGGTTGTCGGGGTCTGCGGGCGGGGGGCTTGTTGGAATCTGCAAGCCCCCTTTAACAAGGGACCTCCCATATCCTGGCCCCCCACCCTATGTGAATAATTATGGGGTACATTGTACCCCTACCCATTCACCTAAAAAAAAGTGTCAAAAATAAAACACAGGTTATTAAAGTAATTTGTTAAGATAGCTCGGGCATCGCTTCCGATCTCTTCACTCCTCTCCGGCTTTTCTGCTGACGTCTTCTGCCTCTGCCGGTTCTTCTCCCTTGTCTAGGTCTTCTCCACTGATGTCTTCTAGCCCTCTCCGGTTCTTCCCCCTCTGTCGGCTGTCTTCTGCCTCTGCCGGGTCTTCTCCGCTGTCTTCTCGCTCTTTTGCCGGATCTTCTCCGCTGTCTTCTCCCTCTGTTCTTCCTCAGATATTGACTTAACGCTCTCTCCCGCTCTAATGCTGAGTGCGCGGTGTGCCACTACTTATATTGGCATGGGGCAGGGTCACCAGCTGACGTCATCCGGAGGCCCCACCCCGTATGACGTCACCGCCCCATCATGCCCCGGCAGTGACGTCATACACGGGGGGCCTCCAGATGATGTCACCCGGTGACCCCGCCTCATGCCAGTATAAGTAGTGGCACACCGCGCACCCAGCATTAGAGCCCATGAGAAGGGAGAGTCTCCGAGACACTACTGCAACATCACTGGAGTGAGGTGGGCTCAGGTAAGTATTAGGGGGGCCGAAGGGGGCTGCTTCACAAAGAAGGCTTTTTATCTTAATGAAAAGAATTCATTAAGATAAAAAACCTTATGAGTTTACAACCACTTTCATTTTAAGTTTTTGTGAATGTGACTACAAAAATGCATCTACAAATTATTGTTCAGGAGTTTTTTGTAAACATTCGGGACCAGCTATGTAAAAATGTCACGTTGGTGTAAATTCATGTTTACACTAATATGCAAATATGACAAAGTAACCTTTGTTCTACGAACCCATAATTTGTTCTAGAACACAGCCAAGTGCAGTGACCTACACCTTAACAACAAATACAGAACTGTTGGCGGCTATACTAAAAAATGATAAGACAGGTGAAAAGGGATATAAATTAAAACACGTGCATAATTTCCTGTCCTCAACAAATAACCCTTTGGAAGAATTGCCTTGGGTGAGCTATTTCCCAAGACATTGCCATTGGAGCTTTTTTTTTTAAACGCCATCATATTTATGTGGTCCCATTAAATCAAAGCCTCATTCACCAATGGGACATTTTTACAATAGGCTAAATGACATATCTGGTAAATTATTGCACAGCCACTCTGAACAATGTGTCTTATCGCCGTCCTGGAGTGTATAAACACCTTACAATGTGTAGGAAGTGGTGGGAGGACTTTTGCCTTGAAAAGGGCCTTGTGGATAATTATAGGATTTGGAAATTCTCAGGAGCACAAGAGACGCTGTCAGATAATTATCCAGGTGGGGAGGTTTCCTGAAACCTGACCCTGGACTATAGGTTGAAGGCTACAAGATCAAAATACAAACCCCCTGTTCACTTGTCAAAGATTTGTGGGAAAAGGAGTGTACTGATTCAAGTCTGTTCAAATACACATACTCATACCAGTCAGGCTGGTATATTTTTGTATAATAACTTTTTTATAGTGATCACTTATACAAGAAGGCCAGACTTGTAAAAGAAGCCCATCTACTCTTAGCTTTAAGGTGGTCCCTGTCTTTAAACGCCACCAATTTACTGCTTCTTGGCTGCTGTAGGTATTTGACCCTTGTAGTAGCAGTAAGACTTAATGTACACGGGACGTTTTTACAAAATCTCTTGAACGATTTAACTTGACATATAGTAACCCACGCTTAAACGTCCATTTTGCTGCATTTACATGCCGCGTTTAGCTGCGTTTTGCCGCGTTTGCATTTAGAAGCATTTTTTCAAAATAAGCAAAAATGGAAAACGCCTGAGTTACAGCATTTAGCCGCGTTTAGAAGCGTTTGGCGCTTGAAATGCCTCTAAACTCAGCGTCTGAACTAATTTTTTTGCTTTCCAAAAAAGGCCTCTAAACTCAACTGCCTAGAAACACATGTACTGATAAGATAACATAGAAGAGAGTTCAGGAGCAGTTGAACTCTCCTCTGTTATCGTATCATTACATGTACACAGGGTTGTTTACGGTCGTTTCTAGGCAGTTGAGCTTAGAAGCATTTTTTGGAAGCAAAAAAATAGATTCAGAAGCTGAGTTTACATGCATTCAAGCGCCAAACCCTTCTAAACACAGGTAATTCACATTTAGCGTTTCATTTACAGGCTTTTTTAATTTTTGGCTATTTAAAAAAAAATGTGTATATATATATATATATATATATATATATATATATATAGATTGATACAATTCATGCGGAGATCACCAATGCGCAAAAACCTCCCCCATGCAACACCCCATGTCCACAGATACAATCATTACTTCCCTCATTCAACTCTGTTACTATTACTGAGGTTGCTAAACTTTTATCTAGTACCCATCTAACCACTTGCCCCCTGGATCCTGTTCCCTCGCAAATGCTACGCTCACCCTCTGACTCGATTCTACACTCTCTAACTCACATTTTCAACCTCTCCCTCTCCTGTGGCATCTTCCCAAACTCTCTAAAACATGCGCTAGTCATCCCCATTCTAAAAAAGCCCTCACTGGATCCCACCAATCTCAACAACTTACGTCCAATCTCCTTACTCTCCTTCTCCTCCAAACTTCTTGAAAGACTGGTCTACAACCGACTAAGCGACCATCTGACCATGAATAAACTTCTAGATCCCCTCCAGTCCGGTTTTCGCCCTCAACACTCCACAGAAACTGCTCTCCTTAAACTCTCAAATGACCTACTAATGGCTAAAGCCAATGGACACTATTCTGTACTATTTCTCCTGGATCTCTCTGCTGCCTTTGACACGGTGGACCACCCCCTCCTCCTCAAAAAACTCCACTCCTTTGCTCTCCGTGACTGTACTCTTCGTTTGTTCTCATCCTACCTATCACACAGCTCCTTCAGTGTCACTTACAACTCTACTTCCTCCTCTCCTCTTCCTTTTTCCGTTGGGGTCCCCCAAGGTTCTGTTCTTGGACCTCTCCTTTTCTCAATCTACACCACCTCCTTGGGTCAATTGATTGCCTCCCATGGCTTTCAATATCAGCTTTACGCTGATGACACCCAAATCTATCTCTCCACCCCCCAGCTCTCTCCATCTGTCTCCTCACGCATTACCAACTTACTAGCAGACATATCAGCCTGGATGTCACATCACTTCCTCAAACTCAACCTATCCAAAACCGAGCTCATGATATTTCCTCCCTCAGGTGCCACTTCCCCTGCTTTCCCTGTCAATATCAACAGCTCAACTATCAACCCATCTCCCCACGCCAGGGTCCTAGGTGTAATCCTGGACTCTGAACTAACCTTTAGACCCCACATTCTATCACTATCCAAAGCTTGCCGCCTCAATCTCCGCAACATCTCCAAGATACGCCCCTTCCTAACCAATGTCACCACAAAGCTTCTAATCCACTCCCTGGTCATCTCCCGCCTCGACCACAGCAACTCCCTCCTCATTGGTTTACCTCTAAATAGGCTATCCCCACTTCAGTCCATCATGAACGCTGCTGCCAGGCTCATCCACCACACAAACCACTCAGCATCTGCTACACCCCTCTGCCAATCCCTCCATTGGCTGCCACTCAGTCACCGAGTTAAATTCAAGATACTAACTATAACTTACAAAGCCATACACAAACTGGCCCCCAGCTACATCTCTAACCTAGTCACAAAATACCAACCTAATCGTTCTCTTCGCTCCTCCCAAGACCTCCTGCTCTCAAACTCCCTTGTCACCTCATCCCATGCTCGCCTTCAGGACTTCTCCAGAGCCTCCCCCATCCTCTGGAATGCTCTACCCCAATCCGTCCGATTTTCTCCTACTTTATCCACTTTCAGAAGATCCCTGAAAACTCATCTCTTCAGAGAAGCCTATCTGGCCCCCACCTAACAACTGTACATTTATCTTCTCAATCAGCACATCACCCACAGTTATTACCTCTTGTATCTTTTGACCTTCCCTCTTAGATTGTAAGCTCAAAGGAGCAGGGCCCTCTGATTCCTACTGTATCAAAGTGTATTGTATTTGTACTGTCTACCCTCAAGTTGTAAAGCGCTACGTAAACTGTTGGCGCTATATAAATCCTGTATAATAATAATAATACTAATAATACATATATATATATATATATATATATATATATATATATATATATATATATATATATAAAAAATTTAAACACGGCATGTAAAGCGGCAGAGTGGACGTTTTAAACGTGGGTTACTATCTGTCAAGTTAAATCGTTCAGGAGAGGTTGTAAAAACGTCCCGTGTACATGAAGCCTAATAGCACCAACTACTACATTGATTCTCTGCTTCCACAACATTACCACTAATATGATAAAAATATGCAAGGTTAAAAATAATCCCAGCATTAACAGCGCTTCCAGAATATCCAAACGTATTCAGTGCAATTAATGACATTCAATGAACTATAACATTAAACATAAACATAGATCAGTAAATGAAAATAAAATCCATAGAATAGTCCTTAGATAATGTGTAGTAATCCGTATCCCATCAGAACCATAGGAGGAATTATTCCGTTCCTGAATACCGTCACCGATACACCATTTGCACATAAAATCCCCTTTGGTAATGTACTCACCACAGATAAGGGTCAGTAAGCCTGATATCTCCAAACAATACTGGATAAACCTGTCCTTGGATCGTAAAAGGTCCTTCATGGAATGGCTCAAAAGTGTATCATGCAAAACAAAGTAACACTCTGCATAGCGTAATACTGTAATTTTTAAAAAAAATATCCCCCACAAACAATATATGCTTACAGGATTAACAATAAAATCAGCGTGTAATCATTAGCCTGTACACCACAGCGTATGTCCTCTCACCGCTTCCTGAAATGGCTGGCCGTGATGAGACCCGAGATGGCACACACCATGATTGACAAGAGAGCCAAGTGGTCACGCCCTAACCACCTAACGCATTTCGTCATAATGTCTTAGTCGGAGGGCGTGGCCACGCAGGACGGCTCACTTCCTAAATACTCAAAAGGGGCGGGTAGTTAACCCTACATGAAATTAGGCGTAGCAGGCATCACGAATATTACCGCGGCCGGCGCCACCCAATAATAAGCTGCAGCGCACACAGTGCCATACACAAACAGCAGCGTGCAAGCTAAATATAACATAATTGCACCTCGTACCTCATACCTCTTATATAATCCACACTCAGAGTGCTGGGGAGTATTCACAGCTGTACATAACCTTGTAAAAACGATTTACAACAAATGTAAAAAAATGAGGAAATAGCTAAATGCCATCACGTCATCAGATGTGCTAAGAGCCATGCCCTGGTAATTGGCGCAACGCATCCCCATACCCATGCAGTGCCAACCACTGCACCAGCAGGGGGCGGCTCCAATATTGTCACATGGTAAAATTAAATAATAAATCATGATGTGTACATTAATAAAATATTACCATTGCATATTCAATATAAAATAACAAAAAATTGCAGTCCCATGAACAATGGGACTGCAAATAGACCACCAAAAGGGTGTCATTGCGGCAAACCCCTATGATTCAATACATAATAAAATCAATGTTATCATGTAATAAAATCACGTTAACCCAGATAATTGGTCATTAAACATATGTTAAGAAATTGTAGAGCATACTATACACGATAAACTAGAACGGACTAAGTGGAAATAGGGACCAGTTATGATAAACTAATAGGAATTATGGAAAAAAAACACACAAAAAGTGTACCTTCATCTAAAAAAAAACTTAAAACAGAGGAACTAATAGTCGATGATGAAGCAATTTAAGTCAAGGTCAATGTTCATTCCGTTAGGACTAAGTGTATTGGTTAAAAAAATCTATTGGGTTTCTCGTTTGGACAACTCACAAACAAGCTTGGCACCTCTCAAAACTTCAGTCCAGCTGGATTCCTATCATGTTTTTGTCTAAAATGTAATGAAACACTATGGTCTTTATAAGATGTTATAAATATGCTCAAAAATCCTCTTACCCAGTGTTCTTTTGGTCCTACCAATGTACATTAGGCCAAATGGGCATTCTAAAACGTACACAACATTGGTGGGTAGACAGGAAATAAATTCCTTGACTTCAAACTCCATACCATTGGCTGTAGATCTGAAACTACTAAGACCTCTGATATGGGTGTTAACTTGCTGGCACGCCTTGCACTTCCTGCAGGCATAAAAGCCTGCTCTATTCCAAAACATTTGGCGTCCTCCAAAAAAGCCATAGTGGATGATGTCCACTGTTGATAGGAATATAGCTGTTGCGGTAAGTAGGTTTGAAATATGCTTTAGTAAGCAATACATTTTGACTTTTCATAATGGTTACATCCAAGTAATAATCAGTAAATTACTCCAACTGAACTCCAATTTAATATCATTGGTATCGGTATCCAACCATTCTGAAAACTCAATCAATGAGGCCTCTGATGCCTGCCAAATAAAGAACAGGTCATCTATGTAGCATTGGCAAAAAAGGAGTTCTTTCCTCTTTCTACCATAGATCCATTTGTCTTCCCACTCACTCATAAA
This sequence comes from Lithobates clamitans, assembly GCA_037952925.1. Lineage (NCBI taxonomy): Eukaryota > Metazoa > Chordata > Amphibia > Anura > Ranidae > Lithobates > Lithobates clamitans. The sequence goes on from JBBGZY010002014.1 coordinate 220,887, forward strand.
TAAGTTAGCGAGGCTGGGCCCATCGCTACACCTCTCCTTTGGTTATAAAATTTGTCATCATACCAAAAGTAGTTGTGTGTAAGGCAAAATTCTAAAATCATCCTTAAAAACATTTTCTAAATATAAGGTATTTCGCCCCCTTGACAAAATGCCCAATTAAGGGCCAGTAATGCATCATCATGCTGGATAATTGTGTATAACGATGAAACATCGTCTGTTACCAAATACATTTCAGCATTCACAGGGAAGACAACACCTTTCATGGTTCAAGCTAGGGGACAGATATATCTTTTCTTTTTTGGTTAAAACTCTCATATAAAATCCATAATCCACCAAATTGTAAAGATCCATCCAGTAATTATTGGTTGGATCCCTATCCAATTGTAGATGTGTCACCAACTGAGCGCATATCTGACAATAGGGAGTAGTAAAAACTTTTTTCCCCCTTATCAGCACGGCAGATAATTACATTCTTTCTGTTCTCTAATGCTTTAACTCCCTCCTTAATATAATTGGGGCGCACGTTCTTTTTAGGAACTAATCCTTCCAAGTCTTTTAAAACCAATTGCTTGAACACTTCAACCTGATGGTTTGAAGGTTGTGGTGGGTTAAAAAGAGATCTTTTTTTTTAAGTCACTATCAATACCCACTGTATCCGCTCCTTTCCTATTTCTTGAATTGAAATTATTAGTCAGGAAATATTTTTTCATGTTCAGTTTCCTAACATATTTGTATATATCAATAGATACATTAAGCGTATTTATCGGCTTTTTAGATGTACATTTTAGTCCTGCGTTTAAAATATTAATTTCCTTCTGGGTTAGCTCTACTTGGGTTAAATTGTAAATTCCACTTAGTCTATTTCCCTTCGTCTTTTTTTGCTGGACCCTACGCAACCTCTTTGCGCATTGTCCTTGGAAATCTGGTTGGACTGAATGGTTTCTCCCATCCAGGAGGGTTCCACCATTCTTGTGTGTTGGGTGTATAATAATAAGGTTGCGACGGGCGTGCCCTCCAGGAATGGTTCCCTCGACCCTGTCCTCTGGGATGACCTCTCATACCTCTCCATAAAAAAGGAGGGGGGCATGGAGATTGGAAATTAAAGTCAATCCCCATGTTTTCCAAAGGTTCGTAGCGATTCTGCATATTAACCAAATACGAACCATTATAACCAGAATTATTAGGGGGGTTCATATGAAATATATACAGTGGGGGAAATAATTATTTGATCCCCTGCAGCTTTTGCAAGTTTGCCAACCTACAAAGAAATGAAGGGTCTATCATTTTTATCATAGGTATATTTTAAATGATACAGACAGAATATCAACCAAAAATCCAGAAAAAACACATTATACAAATGTTATATATTAAGTTACAGTTCAGTGAGTAAAATAAGTATTTGATCCGATACCAACCAACAATAATTCTGGCTCCCACAGACAGTCAAGCACAGAGGTGGGAACATTTATGCTTTGGAGCTGTTTCTTTACTAAAGGTACAGACCGACTTTGCCGCATTGAGGGGCCAATGGACAGGTCCATGTATTGTAAAATCTTGGATGAGAACCTTCTTCCCTCAGCCAGAACACTGTAGATGAATCGTGGATGGGTTTTCCAACATGACAATGACCCAAAACATACCAAGGCAACAAAGAAATGGCTCAAGAAGAAGCACTTTAAGGTCATGGAGTGGCCTAGCCAGTCTCCAGACCTTAATCCTATAGAAAATTACGAAGGGAGCTGAAAGTTTCAGTTGCAAAGCGACAGCCAAGAAACCTTAAGGATTTAGAGAAGATCTGTAAAGAAGAGTGGACCAAAATCCCTATTGAGATGTGTGCAAACCTGGTAACCAACTACAAGAAACGTCTTACCTCTGTGATTGCCAACAAGGGTTTCTCCACCAAGTACTATGTCATGTTTTGCTTGCGGATAAAATACTGTACTTATTTTACTCACTAAACTGCAACTCAGTTTATAACATTTGTATGATGTGTTTTTTTCAGATTTAGTGGTTGATATTCTGTCTCTATTTGTTTAAAATGCTTTTATGATAAAAAAAACTATAGACCCTTCATTTCTTTGTAAGTGGGAAAACTTACAAAATCAGCAGGGCATCAAATAATTATTTTCCCTACTGTATACTTTTGTATATTTGACCAAGCTAGATCAATGTAGCAATGCAATACAAACCATAACCGAAGTTCAGCTTTACATAAAAAGTCCACTATTTTTGTCTTTAAAACTATTGTGCTGCCCAAGTTAATAAAATCATTAGGTTTTAAAACCCCTACTTACCTTCTTCTTGCTCCAGTGCTGCCCTGCCCATCCTCGGCCGTTTAGTCCTGGTCCTCCTGTGGGCTGAATGACGCCCAGTGTCATTCAACCCACTTCCTGCAAGCAGGCTGTCAGTGACACACCCCCTGGGCTCACAATGGAATGTTGCATAAACCAGTACTCAGTGGTCATAGCGTAAGCCCCAGTCTATGCAGAAGAGAATACCACCCACTGCCAGTGCTGGTTGAAAAGGGACCCTGGGTAGCCACAAGACCATGTTACCCCTGGGATTAAATTATGTATCCTAAAAATGCATACACAGAAAAAATACTGAATTCTGCTTTCAAATATTGTTAGTTTCAATTATTACTATAGTATATTTACATCAGGCATAAAAAAGAGACAGCGATAATGGAAGAGAAATGGAGATTTTGCTTCCAAAATGTGAACTTTCTAATGAGAAGGCCAGCTAACAGCTCTCCACTTCTCACCGGCCGCAGTTTGTTTTGTCTTCTGACTCCCAGTGTCGGCAATACCTTGACACCTATTGGCTTTGTTTGTTTTTAATCGGTATGTCATGGTGCGCCTCTCGCATTGTAAAGAAAACAGCAGGCACAAGGCCGTGCTCCCTGGCTGTTGTCATCCCTCGCTGGAGACAGAGAGAATCCTATTAGCATGCCGCTCCTCATTCTTCCTGACAGTTGATCAATTAGTCGTAGTCCTTACAGGAGACCTTGCTTCACTGCAGCAACATAGAGGCCCGAGTCATTCAAACCTTTTTGTACAGTGTGTCTCATGGCTTTCAGGATTTATCAGATCAGATGCATTTAATAGCTAGTTCAAGGGAATTTTTTGATTATTCGATTTTATAGTCTTGTAGTGTCTCCTTCAATGCTTTTTGTGTTTCTTTAGAGGTATGTTCCATGGCCAGTTTTATTCTATTTTTTTTATTGAAACAGTTTCTGTAGTTTAGTGTCTCAGACTTGTGGTCGGTCAAGACACCACAATTGTTCCAGTAATTGTCCGGGCATAAAAAAGTCAGTACATCTCTATAATACATGCAAATCCCCCTATGTTGTATCATTTTAAAGATGCTACAAGTATAGAAAAATACCTGTTGTAAAAACACATGGTTCTCGTAAAGTGGTTGTAAAAGTTTGGTTTTTATGTTTAAAAAATAAAAAAAGGTAATGCTTACCTGCTCTGTGCAATGGTTTTGCATAGAGCAGCCCCGATCCTTCTCTTCTGGGGCCCCCCGCTGGTGCTCCTGGCTCCTCTCTCCCGAGTGCCCCCATAGGAAGCTGCTTCCTATGGGGGTATTCGTGCATGCTCGATCCCGAACCAGGCTGCTTGCATATATTCAGACACAAAGCCCAGCTCGGCGCCGCCCCCGGTCTGTTGACATGTTTTGATTGACAGCAGCAGGAGCCAAAAGCCATAGACTGTTCGAACTGATCAACTTGGGTACAACCAGCCTGTGGGATTTTACATTATTGCTAGTGACTAATATAGCCCCCCCAGCCAGGGGAACACAATGGCTCTGTGGGAGGGATTCACCCATTAACACTGACTGTTGATAGGGGAATCAAAAATTGCTCCATCTATGGCTGGCTTTACCCAACCCGCCAGGGTTGTCGTCCAATAGCCATAACAGTGATTGCTAGTAAAAAGAGCTAGAATTTGGATGTTTTCTAGAGCAAAATTAAGAAAAAATAATCTGCTTTTGATATTAAAATGGGCATGGACAAAATTTAGGTCTAGAGTTTACAGTTTAAGACCAGTCCTCCAAGCCACGCACAGTGTGCTTATGCTAACATTTAAACCAGCCTTTCTAAACCAGGGTTCCATTGAATCTTAGGGCTCCACCATAGGTTGCTTCAGCAGTGGCAGATTGATCTCCCACCTATACCCAGCATAGGGCCATCTTAAGAGCATTATAGGCCCCCGGGCAATACAGTGCACTGGGGCCCTGTCTACACAATCACGCACGAGAATAAAACTGCAAATTATCAATAAGGCTATATTTATTGGTACTTCCAACAAAATCAGTGTTTAAACATTAACACAACGTTTGGACAATATAACTTTTGATGGGCACATTATAGGCACCAGCGTTTGATGGGCACAGTGGCAGCGTTTGATGGGCACAGTGGCTGCGTTTGCTGGGCACAGTGGCTGCGTTTGATGAGCACAGTGGCAGCTTTGATGGGCACAGTGGCAGCTTTGATGGGCACAGTGGCAGCTTTGATGGGCACAGTGGCCGTGTTTCATGGGCACAGTGGCAGCTTTGATGGGCACAGTGGCTGTTTGATGGGCAGAGTGGCAGCTTTGATGGGCACAGTGGCTGTGTTTGATGGGCACAGTGGCAGCTTTGATGGGCACAGTGGCAGCTTTTGAGGGGTACAGACAGTGGCTGTGTTTGATGCACAACTTGAACCTACTTAAGTAGACAGTGTTAGACTTACTTGAGGCCGCCAGCCTGGTGCAGTACAGTGTGTCACTCACAGCAGCAAGGCAGCGCCAGCTATCAATCAGGGCTGTCTTTCCACTCTGCTCCCTCTCCACGCTGTCTGAAGAACATGGCAGAGGTGGGCGGAGCTTGTTCACTAGCCGCTAGGGGTGGCCGCGGCGCACTATGAATGCTGGGGCGGCCGCAGCCTCTGACTGACGTCACTGGTTGCTAGCTAGATGCCAGGCGGCCGGCGATTCTAGCAAGTGAGCAACCAGTGCAGTCAGTCAACTTAAGCAGCAGATTGCAGCGCTGAGGATCGGCCCTGGATGGGGCCCTCCAGGCAAGTGGGGCCCCCGGGCAACTGCCCAGCGTGCCCAGTGGAAAAAACTGCCCTGACCCAGCACCAATATTAGGGGCAAATTTTTTAACTAACATTCAATGGGGTGGGGGTCACCTCTACTGTGACCATCAATGCAAGAGCCTCTAATGCCCAATTGTAGGGAAAACTTCTCTATTGACCACCACAGGAAGGGAGCATTTTTCTATTGAGCTCCAGTGTAAGGGGGCATTTCTCTACTGGCACCTAGTAAAAGTGTCTGTTAATATTCCTTCTCTTCATGATTACTATTGAAAGTAAGTGGTAAGTGTGTTCTAGGGATGAGCTGGGTTCAGCCAGATGATGCTCGTGACACCATTAACCTAATATGGCCATATGAGTTCTTTCCATGGGTTCTATCGAACTGGGTTCAGGCTGAGTTTGAACCAAACCCAGCTCACCCCTAGTTCTGACGCCAAGATCTCTGCACTGTATTCGGTGGAAGTGGGACCTGTATTAATTTAGTTCAGAGAGACTTCTAGCGCAGGGTACGGGATATTACTCGCCAAAAAATAGTTTTTGTCTATTCAGCTCTGGAATTTACACAGTTCTGCCACACAGCCCGGTCTGGCAGGGCAGGAGACCTGCTTTCTTTACATAAGTTCAGTTCTACTTGCAGGTCATGTCCTTTCTGCAGCCCGTGATTTGACAACATTAGAGAAGCAGCAGACTGATGCAATCATCTCATGTTCCTCTGGTTTCTCCTACTGAATGTCTCTTGTTAACACATGGTCACTGCAGCACAGATGACTGACTCTTTGTGCTGTTTCTCCCTTTCTCTGTGTCTGAGCTCTGCTGTACAGGAATTGCAGTTATCTTGATGACGGCTCAAATTTAGGTGCTTACCTTTAAAATATTTTAGTACTGGCAAAATACCTGTGTGTGTGGGGGGATGGGTGTATATGTGTGCGTATATACACTGCTCACAAGGAACGCTTTTTAATCAGAGTATAGCATCAAGTAGTTAAAAGCCTGGGATATTGATCTGGGCAGTTAAGTAGCAGAGGGGGTTGTTGTTAATCAGTTTCAGCTGCTTTGGTGTGAAATTAACAACAGGTGCACTAGATAGGCAACAATGAGACAACCTCCAAAACAGGAATGGTTTTACAGGTGGAGGCCACTGACATTTTTTTCCCTACTCATCTTTTCTGACTGTTTTTCACTAGTTTTGCGTTTGGCTAGGGTCAGTGTCACTACTGGCAGAATGAGGCGATACCTGGACCCTATAGAGGTTGCACAGGCAGTCCAACTCGTTCAGGATGGCACATTAATACATATCATTGCCAGGAGGTTTGTGTGTCTCCCAGCACAGTCTCAAGAGCATGGAGAAAATTCCAGGAATAGGCAGTTGCTCTAGGAGTGCTGGACAGGGCCCCGTAGAAGGTCCTTAACCCATCAGCAGGACCGGTATCTGCTCCTTTGTGCAAGGACGAACAGGATGAGCACTGCCAGAGCCCTACAAAATGACCTTCAGCAGGCCACTGGTGTGAATGTCTCTGACCAAACAATCAGAAACTTCATGAGAGTGGTCTGAGGGCCTGACATCCTCTAGTGGGCCCTGTGCTCACTATCTGGCACCATGGAGCTCGATTGGCATTTGCCATTAAACACCATAATTGGCAGGTCCACCACTGGGCACTGAGCACATGTGACAGACGTGAAAGGGTCTGGAGAAGCCGTGGAGAACATTATGCTGCCTGTAACATCGTTCAGCATGACCGGTTTGGTGGTGGGTCAGTGATTGTCTGGGGAGGCATATTAATGAATCGATGCATAGACCTCTACAGACTAGACAATGGCACCCTGACTGCCATTGGGTATCGGGATGAAATCCTTGGACCCATTGTCAGACCCTACACTGGTTCAGTGGGTCCTGGGTTCCTCCTGGTGCCCGACAATGCCCGGCCTCATGTGGCAAGAGTATGCAGCCAGTTCCTGGAGAATGAAGGAATTGATACCATTGAATGGCCCCCACGCTCGCCTGACCTAAATCCATTAGAACACCTCTGGGACATTATGTTTCGGTCCATCCATATATTTAATGTATGTATAATTATTTTTGTTCCACTGTCTATGTTAGGTGATTAAAACAATTGTATTGTCCTACTTATCAGCTCTTATAGATGAATAGGTACATTAAATTATTGTATTTGAAAAGTCTTTTAACATTGGCATGCCTCCAGACAAAGGGCTTTTTAGTGTGTGGTTATTGACAGAATGAAGGTTGTTCGCAGCTTAGAATCGTGTTTTTCATATGTAAATAATTGCAGATCAGTATACGACGCAATGGCTGCAGTGTTTGCAATCTATAGAAATGTATGTTTTTAGCATTGTTTGGAATTTAATAATTACGTGTCTGTCAGACTCTGGTTGCCCCCCCCTTGTTTTGTGCTAGTAGAAATAACAGATGTGAATAACCTCCAGCAAATATGTGAAGGATGGCTTTGTTCACATGCGACTCTGAACTCCACATAATCAACAGACTCTCATATCTTTTTTTTTCTCTTTCTGCTCCGGAGACAAATATATACATTCAGGGTATTCATAATTGCAATAATATATCCATATATTGTATGAACACTGTTATTAAAGCGGAACTTCAGTCATTTTTTCATCTTTCCATCTATTAAATCCTCTGCCCTTGCTGTTTTAACTTTGGATAGTAAACCATTTTTTTTTTCTGCCAGTAAATAACTTATTCCTGTTTCTTGTCTGGGAAAAAGCCTAGGCTTATGACATAATGCACAGCTCTCTCTCACTCTAGTGAGATTTTGTCAGGAAGGGAGGGGGAGGGGGTGAGTCATTAAAGGGCCAATGAGAGCTGCAGAGCTGGAGGTGTGCCTCTGTGTATCTGTGTAAATCCAGGAAATAAACAGACAGCAGCTTCAGCTGCCAACAGTTAAAATGGCTGCAGCCAGACTCAGTGGAGGGAGATTTCTGCAGCATATTTGGCAAGTACAGAATCACAATATATATAACATAATATGCAAAGTGGTTGGAGGGAAGCTTCAGAATGGCAAAGATGTTTTTATTACAAATTATGAGAGCGGACTGCAGTTCCTCTTTAAAGCGACTTTTAGTGTATTCTTATGCCACATACACAGGACCCGTTTTGCCGTCGGAAAAAACTCTGAAGGTTTCTCTGACGGAACTCCGACGGAATTCCATTCAAGAGGTCTCGCCTACACATGGTCAACCCAAAGTCCGACCATCCAGAATATGGTGACATACAACACTTACGACGGGACTAGAAAAAGGAAGTTCGATAGCCAGTAGCCAATAGCTTCCGTCTCGTACTTGCTTCAGAGCATGCGTCGTTTTTTTGTCCGTCGGAACAGCATACAGATGATCGGTTTTCCCGATAGGAATTGGGTCCATGGGAAATATTTAGAACATGTTCCATTTCTAGGTCCGTCAGAATTTAAAAAAAAAAAAGTCTGACTAGGCCTACACACGATCGGAATAGACGATGAAAAGCTTCCGTCTGACTTTTTCTGTCGGACATTCCGCTCGCACGCGGCTTTAGTAAGTGGATATGTTGAGTTATTATATATATATAATCTATAAAATATAATATATAGATGTGCAGATGAGCTGCTAGAGGGAGCATGCCATAATTCAGAGTGGTTACAATAATTTCCTAACTTGCTTAGCTGTTGAGATACAGGGAGTATTTTTTTTTTTCTTTAATGAGCCCACTGACTCTTATGCCCCGTACACACGGTCGGACATTGATCGGACATTCCGACAACAAAATCCTAGGATTGTTTCCGAAGGATGTTGGCTCAACTTGTTTTGCATACACACGGTCACACAAAGTTGTCGGAAAATCCGATCGTTCTGAACGCGGTGACGTAAAACACGTACGTCGGGACTATAAACGGGGCAGTAGCCAATAGCTTTCGTCTCTTAATTTATTCTGAGCATGCGTGGCACTTTGTGCGTCGGAATCGTCCACACGCGGTCGGAATTTACGCAAACGGATTTTGTTGTTGGAAAATTTTATATCCAGCTCTCAAACTTTTTGTGTCGGAAATTCCGATGGAAAAAGTCCGATGGAGCCCACACACGGTCGGAATTTCTGACAACACGCTCCGATCGCACATATTCCGTCGGAAAGTCCGACCGTGTGTACAGGGCAATAGGCTTACATTTTTCCGAAGGAGCAGTAAAATAAAACCATTGATTAGCACTGTAAAAATATAATTACAAACTATACGTAATAATTAAAGTTGTTAAAACATTAACACATGGATAGGATCATTTACATTGAGCTGGGTGGTTGATTTGGGCATTGGTGTTGGAAATATCAGATTATAATATGTTTGCAAGTACATTTGTATTACTAATTTGTATGTGGCAATGACACCTATACCCTTGTGGGAAAGCAATTCATAACCTCAATTTAACACTGCAGCCCAATTTAACCTGTAACCCTAAAGCCTCGTACACACTACAAGTTTTTCTTTTCGTTCTACCTGACAAAAAACTCAGGTCGGAGCTGCTGTACTAACAATCCGATGTTCGAACAGCAATCTCCCCTGCTGTGCTATTGTGTTCCGCCAGAACACTCCGGCCAGCGCTCTCAGCCATTGGCTGAGAGTGCCGATCGAGAGTCGGTCAGCAGACCTTTTCCGGTCATGACCCCTTGACAGAAGCCGGCCTCTGTCGGACCAGCTGCCATGCACACATGTTTCTATTGAACCAGCTGAGCCCGCCCGACATTCGGTTTTTGCACAGAGCAGCCCAGATCCTCCTCTTCTCGGGTCCCTCACCCACGCTCCTGGCACCGAACCCAGCCGCTGCTCTGTGTGTCCATTCAGACACTGAGCCACGGCTCAGCCCCGCCCCCTTTCTCTGCTCATTGGCTCACTGATATTGACAGCAGTGGGAGCCAATGGTGTCTGCTGTGTGTCTCAGCCAATCAGGAGGGAGAGTCCAGGGCAGCCGAGTCTCTTGTGCAACATCGCTGAATCGAGATAGGGCTCAGGTAAGTATTAGGGGGCTAAGGGGGGCTGCTGCACACAGAAGGTTTTTTTTATCCTAATGTCTAGAATGCATTAAGATAAAAAAAAACTTCTGCTTTTACAATCACTTTAAGAGTTTGTAAAGATAGGCTTTTGTTTTTATCAGAATAGCTTTTCTTCACCACATTTACAGCAGAACTTGCCCTAAAAAGGGAAGCCCCGCCTCACCACAACAACACTATTGGATGTTTTTTTATTTTTTCTTCTCAAGATGGGTACCTATTTCTGGCAGGTACCCGCTCCACTTCCACTCAGATCGCCTAGGTAATCCGAGCAGAAGTTGACAACACGAGAAATCCGCTCGTCTGTATTCTAGTCCGACGGACGAAAACCCACGCTAGGGCAGCTATTGGCTACTGGCTATCAACTTCCTTATTTTAGTCCGGTGTACGTCATCACGTACGAATCCGTCGGACTTTGGTGTGACCGTGACCGGCAAGTCCGTTCGTTCGAAAGTCCGTCGGAAAGTCCGTCAAAGTCCGTCGGAAAGACTAAAGGACCTTTGAAAAGTCCGCCCGTGTGTATAGGGCATAAAGGACCGAGCCTCCTTCTGAGATTTGTTGTTTACAAGTTAAAAACATTTTTTTTTGCTAGAAAATTACTTAAACCATCAAACATTATACATTTTTTGTTCTAACACCCTAGAGAATAAAATGGCGGTCCTTACAATACTTTCTGTCACACCGTATTTGCACAGCCGTCTTACAAGCGCACTTTTTTGGGAAAAATACACTTTTTTGAATTAAAAAATAAGACAACAGTAAAGTTAGCGCAATTTTTTTTATATTGTGAAAAATAATGTTACGCTGAGTAAGTTGATACCCAACATGTCACACTTCAAAATTGCGCCCGCTCATGGAATGGCGACAAACTTTTACCCTTAAAAATCTCCATTTAACAATCGACATTTAAAAAATTCTACAGGTTGCATGTTTTGAGTTACAGAGGAGGTCTAGGGCTAGAATTATTGCTCTCGCTCTACCGATCGCGAAAATATCTCACATTTGTGGTTTGGACACCGTTTTCATATGCGGGTGCTACTCACGTATACGTTCGCTTCTGCATGCGAGCTCGTCAGGATGGGGCGCGTTTAAAAAATGTTTTTTTTCTTATTTATTTTACCTTTTTATTTTTATTTTTACACTGTTCTTTAAAAAAAAATGGTGTCACTTTTATTCCTATTACAATGTAAACATCCCTTGTAATAGAAAAAAAGCATGACAGGACCTCTTAATTATGAGATCTGGGGTCAAAAAGACCTCAGATCTCATATTTACACTGAAATTCAATAAAAAAAAAGAGCTATGGGCAGAAGTGACGGAATGATATGGAGTTGGGTGGGGGCCATCTTCCCCTCACTCGTCTCAATGTCAGGCTAGGGAGAGGATCCGATCGCCTCCGCCACTGCCGACGGCTCCGGTAAGCGGCGGAGGGCACCGGAGAGCGTCGGGAGGGGGGGCCCTCTCCCGCCGTTGATAAAAGTGATCTTGCGGCGAATCTGCCGCAGAGACCACTTTTATCTTGAAGCGGACCGCCCGCTGAAAAAGAGGATACCGGGGGTTATGGCAGCTAGCTGCTGCCATAACAATGACATTCCTCTTCAAAGTACCGATGTATAACGACGGGGTTGCTACAGATTCCCCAGGTAATAAGCGATTTCTGCCTCTCAGGTGTAAACCACTAACACCAATGATCTTTCTAGCTATCTGTATGGGTGGATCCTTCCCAATTACTACAAATATAAGGAGCATTCTTCACCAGTGGTGGTGCGTCCATAAGGGCGCACAGGCGCCGTCCCCTCTCTCCTGCCACCCCCTCTATCACCAATAGATAGATGCACGCATTGCATGCATCTATCTTTGGCCGCCACTGCCACCCTCTTTTCAGGCGCCCGGCCCCTTTTCGGGCACCTGAATTACAGCGGTGGGGGGGTGGTTTTGAAGCACCTGATTAGAGCCATAGGCTCTAACAGGCATCAAAAAACATGACCTGCATGCGCCATGATGGGCGCTCGCAGGTCACTCAGCTGTGTTAGAAAAGCGAATGAATATTCGCTTTCCTAACACTAAACCGCCTCTCCGCCAATCAGGTGCTCGGATCTGTTACCCATCACCTGATGGCTGAAACGACAGGCGCTGTGATTCAACGCCATGCGTCCAATCATAGCAGAGGACAGGAAGAGAGGACAGGAGAAGACATTGAGGAGCTGTTCACCGAGACAGGTAAGTGCAGACGGCGGGCTGGCGGGGGCACACTGGCAGCATTTGATATAGCACAGTGGCTGCGTTTGATGGGGCACAGTAGGAGCGATTGATGGGCACAAGTGTCTGCATTTGACAGGCAGAAGTGGCTGCATATGATGGGCACAAGTGGCTGCATTTGACGGGCACAAGTGGCTGCATTTGATGGGCACAAGTGGCTGCATTTGACGGGCACAAGTGGCTGCATTTGATGGGCACAAGTGGCTGCATATGATGGGCATAGTGGCTGCATATGATGGGCACAAGTGGCATATGATGGGCACAATGGCTGCATATGATAGGCAAAGTGGCTGCATATGATGGACACAATGGCTGCAATTGATGGGCACAGTGGCTGCATGTGATGGTCACAGTGAGGCTGCAATTGATGGGCACAATGAGGCTGCAATTGATGGGGGGGGTGTTTCAGTATTTTTCCGTTTGTTTGCCCCCCCCCAAACAAATTTGAGCACCAGCCGCCACTGTTCGTCACACTGACCATCACTACTAATGTACTGTGAGCTGAGATATAATAATTATTAGCAGGGATTCCTTGAAGCCAAATAAGTTATTTCAAGGGTTCCCCCATGATAAAAAGGAAGAGAAAGGCTGCTCTAACCTGTCCAAATTGAACATTGGTCTGTTGTCTGTTGAACATCGATCTTCAAATCAAAAGAAAAAAAATAGATCTAAAGCTTCACCATTGTTTTCAGAACTATTTGTCCCCCCCACTTGCAGGGTCCTTGTTGCAAGACCAGGTTATCATTGATAGCTCTCAGTCTCACTATGACAGCCAATTATATTTATCACATGGGTTTATTTACAACAAGCTGGCTCAGCTATCACTGTGCCTTGAAGATAAAGGAGAAATTTGACAGCAAACACTGTCAGGCTACAGCTGTCAAAAACGATATACATAAAACATGAATTTAAAATTAAAAAAAAAATATATAAGCTGTTATTTATAATTTGCATAAAAAAATTACCTTTGACGGCCTATAATAAAAAAGCTGCACATTATAAAACAGTATACCAAATAAAAGCCTTAAAGAGCCGTAAACAAATTATGAAAAATGTATTACCCTGGCAAATTAGTTAAGTTTCCATTGCAAACCGATGCTGCCAAATTTTGTCTGGGCATCCAGGCATCAATGACCTGGTCAGGAAAGGGTTAATAATTCTTTGATAGCAGCATCATATAGTGTATAGAATAAAGTATAAAAAAGAAAGTGTAGCACTCCTTAATGAAAACATAAATACAGGGTAAAATCACACCAAGGTGAGTTATAATGTGCAAACATCAAATGAGGCCATTCACAGTCCACATGTGGTAACTGGGGAAAATAGGTGATATAAAGGTGAAGCCAGAAAAGATCCTCCCTGCTAGGGAGTCTAACACAGCCTCTTACCAGATAACTTTGATCACTAAATTAAAATCGGTTGATGCGTTTCGTCATAAGACATCGTCAGGGGCCGTCTTATGATGACGAAATCCGTAGGGTTGAGCATCAGCTTATGACATTATCACATACCAGAGTGGATCATGGCCATCTTGTTGGTTTGAAAAACATCATTGTATTATACTGGTTTTAATTTAATGTGAGTGTGTTACTATACTATGAGAGGGCTCTGTTTCTCTCCTTTGATTTATGTTCCTTGGTGAATCATTGCCTTTTCTGGTTCCGAGTTGTTCCTGATTCTGAGGAGACTGGTGTAAGCTAGTGCATTGTGTCCCCTGAAAATGGAGCTATAACCCTTTGGGTTCCATTTGCGCTCTTTGTCTGCTTTTAATCAGGTGGTCAAAGCTATCAGGTAAGAGGGTGTGTTTGACTCCCTGGCGGTGGAGGATGTCTTCTGGCTTCACCTTTATATCACCGTTCACTGCATGTGGACTGTGAATGGACTCATTTGATGTTTGCATATTATAACTCACCTTGGTGTGATTTTACCCTGTATTTATGTTCCAATTTAGAAGCGCTACACGTTCTTTTTTATATTATTTTGTTTGCTGCCTGCACATTGTGTCAGCTGCTTTTTGTATTTATTTTGTGCCCTAGCGCAGGTATCTTTCTTATTACTCATATAATGTATAGTAACCGTAAGGCTCCATGCACACTGGACGTTAAAATAACGTTCTAAAAACACCAGTAGCTTTGCAGTGAGTCTTTCAACATTTTTTAACGTTTTTGCAATATCGTTTGTTAGCGTTTTTTAGTGTTTTTCCACGTTAGCGTTTTTTAGCGTTTTTTTTTTATGAATCAAAAACGTTAAAAACTGCTGGTGAGCCACGTTTTTGAGCGTTTATCAACGTTTATCATATTTATGAGCATTTGGCGTTTTTTGTGGTCAGAAAAACAACTCCTGAACGCGATTTTATGGCGTTCAGAAAACAGCCCATAAACTCCACTGCTTATAAACATCCAAAAACGTCCATGTGTGCATGGACACATAGGATAACATAGAGGGGAGTTTATGGGCTGTTAAAAAAAACGCCCCAAACTCCAAAAAAACAGCCGTTTATAAGCTTCAGTGTGCATGGAGTCTAGGCTGCATTCACACCTGAGCGTTTTCAGCTCGTAAATCGCTCATCTTAAAAGTTCCAAAACACCCAACATCTGAGCGTTCTGTTGTCTGAAGCTCAAAAAAGTACAGGAGCTTCTTTTGAGGCAGATTACTGGCGTTTTACATTGGACTTCAAAACGGCTGTACAAAAATGCCAGAAAAATGCCCTAAAAACGCCTGAAAATGATACTCAGGTGTGAATGCAGCTTTGCAAAGGGGGAAATAAATGTGCGCGTATATACTGGATAATATTAATGAATAAATATAAATATATATTAAGTTTCATACATCTACATAGCTAGACTAGCAAGATACAATGGGAGAAGGCCCATAGAAGTCTACAGTACAGATCTACTTTGTATTCTGTTTTATTGAAAGGATTATAGTAGACAGTGATGGATCCGCCTTTCAGTGACCCTTCTCCCATATTCTGAAATGCTGAATATCTGTGGTAGACAATGTGAGAAAGGAATGGCATATTGTAATGCAGGTGAACACAAATCACATTATTCATCTGATGTCTGGAACACTTGGGCTGCCTCCCTATTCTTTATGGAAAAAAAATAAGGAGACAAAAAATAAAATCCCATGTGGCACTGAATTGTATTTTTCTGTATAATTTCATTAATTGTGTGTGATACAATAGTTGCAAGAAGCTATTCTTCAATCTGCCTACTACATCATATGAATGAAACGGACTCCTATCAGATAGTAAGGATCCGATGAATGTGATAAGTTCCCTGGCCGTTGCCCCCCTGCAGCGAGGAGACGCAACACGGGGATTAGCCAATGTGCTCCCATTATTAGAGAAGCGCTGTGGCTTTATAATAACGGTGTCTAGAGCAGAAAAGGGAGATAGCCGTCAATGATTAGAATCCGTCAGGCTTTTATTGTGAGTTCATCCAAAAAAAAAAGGAGCTTTGTCATGGGCCTCAACAAAATGGAAGTCTTTATAGTGGTTGGAACTAAACTGACCTGACACCAGTGTCTCCATGGCCTCTTGTGTACATTTTTTAGATGCATTATAGCTAAAGTTAAAAAAAAGGAAAATAAAAAATGGCAATGGAATTTTATTTCTGTACAGCATTGCATGACTGCGCAATTGTGAAATAGTGTCACCGGCGCAAAAATATATATATGTATAAAAAATATAATGTAATATTACAAAATTAATCGGCTGCAGTTAAAATGTCCTATACCATAGGTTTAGGAAGAAATGTATTCAAATGATGTAACTGCACTAATCCAAACAAGTGCTCATACAATGTTACCACTAATACGGTGTTTATACCTTGTATACCAACCTAACTCTTTAAAGAGGAAGTAAACCCTTTCTAAAAAATAAAAAAAAATAGAAAAAAACACCCTGCAGGACAAAGGCATAATGAGCTAGTATGCATAGCATACTAGCTCATTATGAATTACTTACCTGAGATCGAAGCCCCCGAAGCAACCCTCATTCACCACCTCCGTCGCCGCCATGATACCCGGAGTGACTTCCGGGTATCACTGCTTCGGTGCTGTGACTGGCCGGAGCAGCGATGACGTCACTCCGGCGCATTTGCGCGGGAGCCGTCAGTGACGGCATGATCACCTTCACTAACGGTACGCTCAGTGCGCCTGCGCCGTTGTCTACGGCGCGCATGCGCCGTAGAAATCGGTGCCTGTTTTTAGGAAAATATCTCCTTAACAGTGTAGGTTAAGGAGATATTTCTTGCACCTACAGGTAAGCCTTAATCTAGGCTTACCTGTAGGTTAAAGTGGTCTGTAAGGGTTTACAACCACTTTAAATCTATAAAGTGCAACGTGGCAATAAAGTGCCAATTATTATAAAGTGCAATCTATCACAATCTTAAACCATAAACGCATGATATTAATCCCCAATGTCCATTGCCGTATGTCATATGTATTCAAAGTGTTCATGTGCTTCAATTTCCATCCGTGCTTTGTAACAATGACTTTTCACTGCTTCATGTGCCACCACCACTTTCTAAAATGGTCACTCACCAGAACCTAGAAAAAGTTTTGCCTTTGGTTCATATAGGGATAAACACTCCGCTATCCTGGTGTTCCTCCAATTAGTTAGCCACTAGACGCCCCTTATTTCTCCAAGCCAAATATTGGTATCTCATAAAAAATGAATATTCATCATTGCGCAGTATGTGTATAAAAAAGATTTATTTATAGCCAGTAAAAATACATAAGGAATGTTCACTCACATTTTATAATGCCTGAGAACGGCACTGAGTCTATCCAACGTTCTGAGCTTCCTGATGACGCATGTGTGTATGCGAAACGCGTAGAGGCTTCTGGGTAATTACGGACGTCACTTCCTGTCACTAACCCGAACCAAAACAAGGCTTGAAGCACATGCCAAATTGAGGAACGATAGAACCCCATAACAGAATGCTGGATAGACTCAGTGCCGTTCTCAGGCACCATAAAATGTGAGTGAACATTCCTTATGTATTTTTACTGGCTATAAATAAATCTCTATATGAAGCAAAGGCAAAACTTTTTCTAGACTCTGGTGAGCAGTATACCTTTTTTATAAACATGCTGCGCAATGATGAATATTCAATCCTTATGAGATACCAATATTTGGCTTGGAGAGATAAGGGGCGTCTAGTGGCTAACTAATTGGAGGAACGCCAGGATAGCGGAGTGTTTATCCCTATATGAACCAAAGGCAAAACTTCTTCTAGGTTCTGGTGAGTGACCATTTTAGAAGGTGGTGGTGGCACATGAAGCAGTGAAAAGTCATTGTTACAAAGCACGGATGAAAATTGAAGCAAATGAGCCCATTGAATACATATGACAAATGGCAATGGACATTGGGGATTAATATCATACGTTTATGGTTTAAGATTGTGATAGATTACACTTTATAATAATTGGCACTTTATTGCCACGTTGCACTTTATAGATTTAAAGCGTTAGGTTGGTATACAAGGTATAAACACCGTATTAGTGGTAACATTGTATGAGCACTTGTTTGGATTAGCGCAGTTACATCAATTGAATACATGACTGCGCAATTGTCTGTTAAAATAAAGCAGTACCATAAAGCAAAAAATGGCCTGGTCATGAAGGGGGGTAAATCTGGAGGTCAAGTGGTTAATATAAGCACTTTATTGTTGTTTATGAATACTCATTGACAGTGCCAGGGACCAGAGAACACTTCTTGAAGAAAACAGCAATTTGGGAATTGTGTCCACCCTTGTTGCCCCTGGGAAATATATCAAAACTGGCAGCATCTGTCTGCTGCTCCCACTCCACACTATATGGTCATAAACACGACCGCTAAGCCAAGCCAGACATTTATGTAAGAGACAGTTGAGACACATACTGGTGGAACAGTTGGATTATCTGTGGCATAGAGGGGAAGAGAAAATGGATATGCTTGGCGTGTTATAACCTTCACTTTAATAAGTGTTTCCTGTACCTGTATGGCAGATTATTTGTGCCAGTTTTTAAATGTTACAGCAATCTAATTGGTGCAGCAGACATATTTGTTATAGACATGCTAAGTGCTAACAGAATAATACACCGGCCTCTACTTTTTACTGCAGTGGCAGTGTCATCACTAAGGATAAGCAAAATTGGGATTTTTAGCTTTTTTTAAATTTTTTGGTCCACTGTGGTCTCCATCAAGAAACCTGAGAAATGCCTTTGCTGAAGTGAATGTGGACAGGAATTGGTGGCAAAGAGGCTGCAGAAGATCATCAGCACCAATGTGCAACAAAGGATGACTAAAAGCTGAAAACAATCCACATATGGTGGAAATGTCCTATACTGAAATCCTTTTGGTCTATGGTTAGTAAACATATTTCTGATGGTATCGGTGTGGATATCCCTGACTTAACAAGGCACTTCCTTCTTTACATCCCCCCCATGCCTCTATCACAATATAAACGTAGTGCTTCCCCCCCCCAAGTTTCTCAATGCGGCTAGGCGCCTAATCCCAATTTATTGGAAATGTTTGCGTACACCGAGTGAGGCGGAACGAGTTGGGAAGGTGGGGGAGATCATGGAAGTGGGGGAGTAGCTGGCCACCTGTAGGGGTACCCAGAAAAGATTTGACTCCACTTGGGCACCTTGGAAAGACCACATTTCTGGGATGTTCTCAGCCTCATCCAGCTTGAACCTGGCCTTGCTAGCATTGGCTGACCCAAAATTTAAACAATTAGCCCTGGGGAGCCGAAACCCTTGCCGTACCATTTAGTGTCTCTAGCTGAGCCTCCCTTAGGTCTGTTAGAAAAGTAAGGAGGGGACCAGTAATGCCAGATATGTATCGACGCTGGTAGCATCTGTGTGCTACTCCCACTCCCCACTGTATGGTTATAAACACAACTGCTAAGCCACGCCAGACATTTATGTAAGAGACAGCTGAGATATATACTGGTGGAGCCATGATACTGAGAACAACAAGGAAAAGGCTGGGAGACTAGCCAACACTACCTGCCAAATTTCACACAAAGGGAGAGGTTGGAGGCAGCACAGTGGCTTACATGGTGAGCACTTCAATCTTGTAGCACTGGGATCCTTAGTTCAAATCCCACCCAGGGCACCCATCAGAGTTAGCATGTTCTCCCTGTGCTTGTATGGCTTTTCTCTGGGTACTTTGGTCTCTTTCCACACTCCAAAGATATGCTGGTAAGCAAATTGGCTCCTGTCTAAATTGTCCCTAGTATGTGTGTGCATGCATGTGAAATAGGGTGGCAAATTATCAACACTATATAAATGCCTGTAAAAAATAAAATAAAAATTAGGAGGTGGATTTGTGCACCAGCAAGGGTAGGGTCTTGGGTGACGTGTTCTCATGGGTACTACTTTTGTCACACATATGGCTGACTGGGTGTACTGCTGTACCCCTACCCCCCCCCCCCCCTCCATTGGTGGCCCTGATTGATTTTGTATTAGGAAAACAGTGTGTATATGTATATAGACACTATATTACCAAAAGTATTGGGACGGCTGGCTTTACACGCACGTGAACTTTAATGGCATCCCAGTCTTGGTACTTAGGGTTCAATATTGAGTTGGCTTACCCTTTGCAGCTATAACAGCTTCAACTCTTCTGGGAAGGCGGTCCACAGGGTTTAGGAGTGTGTCTATGTGAATGTTTGACCATTCTTCCAGAAGCACATTTGTGAGGTCAGGCACTGATGTGGACGAGATGGCCTGGCTCGCAGTCTCTGGTCTAATTCATCCCAAAAGTGTTCTATTGGGTTGAGGTCAGGACTCTGTGCAGGCCAGTCAGGTTCCTCCACCCCAAATTCGCTCATCCATGTCTTTATGGACCTTGCTTTGTGCACTGGTCCAAATCATTTGGTGGGGGGGGGGGATTATGGTGTGGGGTTGATTTTCAGGGGCTGGGCTTGGCCCCTTAGTTCCAGTAAATGCGTCAGCATACCAAGACATTTTGGACAATTTCATGCTCTCAACTTTGTGGGAACAGTTTGGGGATAACCCCTTCCTGTTCCAATATGACTGCACACCAGTGTACAAAGCAAGGTCCATAAAGACCTTGTGGACAGCCTTCCCAGAAGAGTTGAAGCTGTTATTGCTGCAAAAGGATGGCCAACTCAATATTGAACCTTACGGACTAAGACTTGGAATGCCATTAGAGTTCATGTGTGTGTAAAGGCAGCTGTCCCAATACTTTTGGTAATATAGTGTATATGTGTGTGTGTGTGTGTGTATATATATATATATATAAAATGGTCAATGAGCTTTGTAAATATTACATTTGGTGTATTTTGTATGGTTTTGGTAATAATTATTTTTTTATTACAAAATCATCCATAGTTTTGGACAATGGCTTACAGGATTGGTTGGTTGTGGCCGGAGGTAATGGTTACCTTCCCGCTTTGAATGAGCAGCTAAATGTGTCGGTGAGTAGCTGGAGTGACACGTGTCATTATAGTGATAGTGGCGTTCTGCTCGGTTGGCCTCTGTCGCATGAGACGGCACAGAAGATTACTCTGCTCTACATTGTTTTATAACAGCTCTCTGTTCGGTCTACAGGAGAGGTCTTGAATAGAAATGGCTCTTTAGAAAAGGTGATAATGAATTTTACAGCCAGCAATAAATGTTTACTGCCTCTTCTTTCAATAGATATCAAGCAAGAGACAAGCTGCTTCTCTTCTTGTGCTCTTTCACTCATTTGAAACCAATCATCCTGTGTGATTAGCTGGGATGGCAGCAGCTCTATTGTATAGTAAAAGGATTTCTTAATGGCTGAGTCTTAGGTACTACCTTTACTTAAAGGGGAATTATAGGTCAAATGCATTGCGCTTCTTCATAAAAGAACAATCTAGATGCGTGGTGTTTAACTTACTAAAAATAAAAGGCTTAATACCCAGCTGCACTGATTTCTTTTTACATTTTTTTATTATAAAAAAAACATATCTGCTTCCCGTCTTTTGTGGGGAAAAAAGCACTGCTTATCCTCCCCAGACACCAGAGAGTGCTCTGATGTCCTCTGCTGCTAGCCATGGGTCCTCTTTAAGGTTGAATAACACCCAGCATCATTCAACCTCTTTCCTGCGTCACCTCCTGGGGGGGTATCTTGGCTTAAAGTGGTTCTAAATCTAAAATGTTTTTTACCTTAATGCATTCCGTGCATTAAGGTAATAAAACATTGTTCCAATCGCTGTATCCCCTCCCCTCCTCCCTAACACTTACTTGAGTCCTGTATTAATTCAGCACTGTGCAGACCTTCCCCGCTGTCTTTCTCATCTCACATGAGGATTGGGCAGTAGTGGGAGCCATTGGCTCCTGCCGCTGTCAATCAAAGCCTGTAAGCAGGGGGTGGGGCCCAACCAGAGCTCAGGAGGGAACCTGCATGTCTGCCCCTATAACAAGCAACAAGAAAAAGGGAAGCAAAAAGAGGACCCTGCATGTCACAAGTCCGTCCAGAAGGCACTTGTGTTGTGTGCTAACAATTTTATGATATTTACTAAGGTGAGGAAGTGGGGGTCCCAACCTGGAGCATGAATTCCCATCCTAGAGTTTGGCCTTTACAACCAGGAGTTCAGCTTCCCCTCCCAGAGTTCGTCTTCCCATACCAGAGTTCGTCTACCCATTCCAGAATTTGTCTTCCTATCCCAGAGTTCTTCTTCCCATCCCAGAGTTTGTCTTCCCATCCCAGAGTTCGTCTTCCCATCCCAGAGTTTGTCTTCCCATCCCAGAGTTCGTCTTCCCATCCCAGAGTTCATCCTCCCATCCCAGGGTTCGACTTCCCATCCTAGAGTTTGGCTTCCCATCCCAGAGTTTGGCTTCCCATCCCAGAGTTTGGCTTCCCATCCCAGAGTTTGGCTTCCCATCCCAGAGTTTGGCTTCCCATCCCAGAGTTCATCCTCCCATCCCAGGGTTTGTCTTCCCATTCCAGAGTTCGTCTTCCCATCCCAGAGTTTGTCTTCCCATCCCAGAATTCGTCTTCCCATTCCAGAGTTCATCTTCCCATCCCAGAGTTCGTCTTACCGTGCTGGAGTTCGTCTTCCCATCCCAGAGTTCGTCTTCCCATCCCAGAATTCGTCTTCCCATCCCAGAGTTCATCTTCCCATCCCAGAGTTCGTCTTACCGTGCTGGAGTTCGTCTTCCCATCCCAGAATTCGTCTTCCCATCCCAGAGTTCATCCTCCCATCCCAGGGTTCATCTTCCCATCCCAGAGTTCATCCTCCCATCCCAGGGTTCGTCTTCCCATCCCAGAGTTTGGCTTCCCATCCCAGAGTTTGGCTTCCCATCCCAGGGTTCACCTTCCCATCCCAGAGTTCGGCTTCCCATGCCAGAGTTTGGCTTCTAATGCTAGAGTTTGTCTTCTGATCCTAACATTTGACTTTGACCTCCCAAGTTGGAGTTATGTTGAACGATAAGAGGGTTTATGTAGTCAGAAATTTGCATGATAGTCACATTTACATTGCAATAGCTACAATTCCAAATTACATTGTGCTTGCTGCTGTTTGGGAAAAGGAAGTGTTGCAAAACCTTAACAGCGGGGACAGGAACGATTAGAACTTCTCGTGTTATTTTTACTATTTATGTCTTCCTGTCTTATTGAACGCTCCCCAACGTAGAGAGAGGCTGCAATAAAAACTGACCAAAGAACTTACTTTTCCCTAGTCTGTCCAAGACAAAGAAAAAAAAAACTAATTTTGAATTTGGACTTTAACTTTCATGTACACCATTAACTGTCAGATTAGAAAAATGGTTCCAGAGTATCACCGATTCTCTTTAGGAGATTGTACCTAAATAGGTCTGAAACCATAAAAAGTCAGTACCTTTGCTGAAATGGGGGTTTTCCTTTGGCCCATTACAAGTAACATGGTAGCACACTATGCATGGTGTTATTTTGAATATCACCCCAACATGCCTCCAGAACACTGCTACATTACAGCGCACCATTGCACTCCAAAAAAATGTAGCATGACCTGTTATTTTTAATCTATTGTGGTGCACTACAGCCCATTCATTTTAAATGGGCTGCCTAATGTGGCATACCTCAGTGCACAAAAACGCATTCATGGTGTTCTGGTGTACCTCCAAGCATAAGAAGCTTTATATTTAAAGATCTGAATAGGTTTTCTATTAAAAATCCTATAGAAATGTCAATCACATAGTGTGAGGAAATGGAAATCACAGGCACAGACACATAATTTTTGAGCATGTCTGCTACTAAAAGCACATAATCCAAGAATTTCCACATATACTGCTGTCACAAGAAAGATAAGTAAAAAAAAAAAAAAAATTTTTTTTATTTAATGACATCAGAAGGTCCTTATACCGCAATTATATCTGGCATTCTAATTAAACTTGAGTTCTTTAACATTTTAAATGATCCTATGTTGGGGATTACTAGTCATCACAGGACTGACCTTTGCTGGGCACCTTTTGAACAAGAAATGAGAAATATTGCTGCTGGAGACAAGGCCATCTGACATGATTTGTCAGGCAGATCCCGGTGGGAAGCCAGGGGAAGGCGGATATCTCGCCTGTGAGAAGAGACATTAAATGCTGAGGAGAGAAAGTGGTCAGGTGTCTGGCCTCTTACAGTATTGAGAGTGACAGGGAAATGGCAGTCAGACTTTTGCTTGTAATCATCATTTCGAGTGGAGATTGAGCTGTCTCAAATGCTGGAGGGTTTGGGTTTGTGGATTATTGTGACAACTTTGTGATATGTGTATGGCTTGATTTGAATACATGCCATTTCTATAAGGTTTATAATAAAAACGCCATTCAGTTCTCTGAATATAAAGCTTCCTATGCTGGGAGGTGGCTAAAAGTAATATACAAATATATATTTGATTAATTTGCTAGTCATACTTTAGGATCATTGGGAGGTATCCTGAGACACGCTTTATTCTTTGTTGCTTCCACTACCACCTTTGCATCATTATAGCTGAAAAGAAATGTCTTTTTGGTTTAAAAGATCAGCTTTTTTTTGTTTTGTTTTTTTAATGCTATGACTTGTAGAGGAGCTGGAAGAATGGCAGCCCACAGCTCCTAATAGTTAAAGTGGACCTTATATAAAAATGCATTTGAAACAAAAAAAAAACACCTTTCTATAAACTGCTACTTCCTGTAGTGCCCCTTATGTTGGTGGCCAGTGGAGAAGTGCCATCTTGCATTGTGGTCAGTGGAGAAGTGCCCCCTGTATGTTGCTGGTCAGTGGATACATTTCTTCTTACATTGCTGGTTCGTGGTGAAGTGTCCCAGTATGTTGGTGGTCAGTGGAAAAGTGCCTCCTCACATTGGTGGTTAATGGTGAAGTGCCCCTGTATGTTGGTGGTCAGTGGAGAAATCCTTCTTTACACTGGTGATCAGTGGATAAATGTCTCCTTACATCGCTGGTCTGTGGTGAAGGGTCCCAGTATGTTGGTGGTCAGTGGAAAAGTGCCCCCTCACATTGGTGGTTAATGGTGAACTGCCCCTGTAAGTTGGTGGTCAGTGGGAGAAGTCCCTCTTTACACTGGTGATCAGTGGATAAATGTCTCCTTACATTGCCGGTCTGTGGTGAAGGGTCCCAGTATGTTGGTGGTCAGTGTTGAAATGTTCCCATATATTGGTGATCAGTGGGGAAGTGCCCCCTTACATTGGTGGTTAGTGGAGAAGTATCCCTGTATGTTAGTGGTCAGTGGAGAAGTGCCTTATTATGTTGGTGGTTGGTGGAAAAGTTCCATCTTCAATTGTGGTCAGTGGAGACATGCCCCCTTATACTGGTGGTCAATGGTGAAGTGTCTCCATGCATTGCTGGTCTGTGGAAAAAGACCCCTTTACAATCCTGGGCAGTGGTGAAGTTTCCCTGTATGTTGGTGGTCAGTATTGAAGTGTCCCCATATGTTGACAATTAGTGGAGAAGTGCCCCTTACATTGGTAGTCCGTGAAATTTCCCCTTATGTTGGTGGTCAGTTGAGAAGTGCCCCCCTATACTGGTGATCAGTGGATAAGCGTCCATGGTATTGAAATGTTCCCATATGTTGGTGATCAGTGGAAAAGTGCCCCCTTACATTGGTGGTCAGTGAAGTCTGCCCGTATATTCGTGGTCATTGGAGAAGTGCCTTATGTTGATGGTCAGTGGAGAAGTTTCATCTTGCATCTTGCATTGTGGTCATTCTAGACATGCCCCCTTATACTGGCGGTCAATGGGGAAGTGTCCTTGTACATTGCTGGTCTGTGGAGAAGGGCCCCCTCACAAAGAAAAAAGCAGCCGGCAATGTTTATTAACACCATTGCTCAGCCACTGAAACACTAAAATAAAAAGAACCTTTGTTTCTTTTTGAATCTTTCTGCTTCTTCATCTGCAGATCAAAGGGATGAACAAATGTTCCTCTGTTTAACCCCTTAATAACCCTTAATTTATGCTAATCAGCCTTAATTAACTAACTCCCTATTCTCCTCCATTTAATTATTTTCCTGCTTTTTTTTGTTCATGTCTATTTTATAAACAATAAACAATTAAAACTTCTTTTTGTTTGCTTTGTTAGTGAATATTTTTACACATATATATTAACATATATTTACACATTTCACATTGAAAAAGCTCAAAATTAAAAAAAAATCTATTTATTTAATTTGTAAATAACTTTTCAATGTTTTGTACCATTGCTGACAGCTGAAGTGAAAACAAAACAGTTGCGGTATGTATCGGTAATTGGTATCGGCGAGTACTAGAAAAAAAGTATTGATACTCGTACTCTTAAAAAAAAAAATGGTGTTGGTGCATCCCTAGTTGGTAGTCATTGAAATTTCCCCAAATGCTGGTGGTCAGTGGAGGAGTGAATCCTTAAGTTGGTGGTCAGTTGAGAAGTGCTGCTCGTGTTGGTGGTCAGTTATGAAGTGTCTCCTTAACTTGGTGGTCAGTGGTGACTTGGTGGTCAGTGGTGTCCCCATAGGTTGGTGTTCAGTGGAGAAGTGCCCCTTGCATTGGTGGTTGTTAGTGGAGAAGGCCCCCTTACACTGGTGGTCAGTGGAAGGAGATGAAAATAATGTAACGTACTTGAATGCTGCAAAATTTCTGCTTCGCTTTACACAAAAATGAAAAAAAAATATCATAAGGTTGTGTTCTCCTCTGTGATGTTCTGAATTAGTACAAATGATCTTTTATCTGCTATTGTGGATTATTTGTATCTCTTCTGTCACATATGAAGGATCGACTATATGACAATCCCAGGTAGTGAGTTTTGTGTTACATTTGGTTTGTTCCTAGCAAAGTGTGTTATATGATTCTGTAGGTCAGCATAGAGATATGAAAACTTTCTCAGCTTATGCACGTTAAAGATGAGTCAAGGAATTGTCCCCACGCATTCTTCTGCCCTTGTCAGATTACAAATAGCACCACAGTTAAGCAACCGTGATAAATCCTACCCTGAGAGTAAACTGTCTCTGTCCATCTGTAGTTTCTTTAAAGTGAATGTATAAGCAGGTCAGGGTAACACGAGCAACAGTTCTACTGTACAGCAGGAACCCTCCAGCATCTGATTGTACCTTAATAGTGCCCCCCATGCTTTGCCAATGTGCCCAGTAGCCACAGACTTCCAGGTATATAATGAACCTGACAAACAAACCAAAGATTTCCCAGCACACTTGACTGCAGCCAGACTGAAAAACAACCAAACCGGCCCAGTCTAACAGTTTACGTTATAAACAGAGGGTTTTGTTTACACAGATTTTCAAATTTACGTGTAAGCTGCAGTGCCCGCAACAAGGCTCCTCTGTATACTGCGGTCCTAACTCAAAAATTTTCAGAGTCTCCTAAATAGGAGCACATATAGCTGAGGATAGATAAAGGGCAGGTGTGCCTGGAGGGAGCCCACCCCTCCTCAGAGGCACAGGGACGCACGTGACGTGACCGCTCGCCGCTCTCCTTCCCCAATCTAAGGACTTCAGTGGGATTTCCCTCTAACGTCAGCCGAGCAGTCATGTGACCGCACATCGTTGATGTGAAAAGAGGTATTTGGCTGCCGAATTTTCAAAAACCGCACACATTGTTTAGTATATCTTTTATTATAGAGGGGCTGGCAGTAATTGGGATCACTAACTTTACTGCCGCACAGAATAGAGGTAGAAAGGGAGGGGAGGGGCGGGTTTTTTTATCAGCTCACACACTAGGAAGTGACAAAGAGAGGGAGAGCGGCGGGATGACAGAGGCACGTAAGCTGATCACGGTATCATGAATCAGCAGCCATGATTACTGTGGTCAGCACACTAAGGGGGACACAGAAACATGCAGGATAAACCAGGTATATTACAACATAGAATGAGACAAATGACACCGCACAAGCACTATGCGGTTTAGCATGCTTTAAAAAAACTACTTGTGCACACTGAAATATTTTGTTTCGGTTTCGTCCAAAAAATACATTTAGTTACTCCCGAAATTCGTTTTTATTTATTTTGTTTAGTTAAAAAATGCATTCGTACGAAAATCTGAATTAATTAAGGTAGAATCTGTCAATTGAAGGCTTATGGTGTCTGTCGGATGTTCTAAGAAGATTGGACGAAGCAGCTAAACTGTACGACGCTGTGATGGTACATTTCTGGTCGAATGCTCCGCCCACAAGCTATAGTAGAATTCTAATATTGTTTGACTA
The DNA here is from genome assembly GCA_037952925.1 of Lithobates clamitans. NCBI lineage: Eukaryota > Metazoa > Chordata > Amphibia > Anura > Ranidae > Lithobates > Lithobates clamitans. Next base: position 248,911 of record JBBGZY010002014.1, read on the forward strand.
GTAATATAATAATAATATATTTATATTATTATTATTAATTATTATTACTAGTCAAACAACATTAGAATGCTTCTGTAGCCTATGGGCGGAGCATTTGACCGTAAATGTCCGCATGCGGTGATCGTACATTTTTAGCTGCTTTGTCGAATCTTCATGTCTCTGTAATCTCAAATCTTTTCTCTCTATGTCGAATAATCTTGGACTAATAGAGTTAGGTTAGGCACATTTGACCGCAGGTTCGATAGACACAGACCGCTATTGTCACCCTCATGTCAAATCTTCTATCTATCTATATCGAACTGTTGTTGCAACAATACGAAAATATAATGGAGACGAAAATAAAGCATTTTTTATTTTGGATCTTTCAGATTTCGTATTCTGCATGTTTGTTATCGTTTTCTTAAAACAAACACGAAAATCCCTGAATTTCAGATGAAAATGCATTTGGACGATAACGAATGCACATGTCTAAAAGAAACATGATCTTTTTTTTTGTTTCTTTTTTTTGTTTTTTTTGGGTTACAACCTCCAATCCTCTGCTTTGTGGCAGCTTCACCAGTTTCAATTCTTTTTTTACAGTCGAGATGTTGAATCCGAGTCCTACATCATAAAAGCGATGATGTCCATATATTGATTAGTATTTCTACCTTGGAAAAATTGAAATAACACTCCTAAAGCCACATCTGTATAAACTTGATTGGAAGAGAGAAAGGGTAAAGTGCCACAGGGCCCTAATTCGGACTTTACAGGCAAGATGGACAATGATATAGTACAAAAATATATTTTATTAACAATAGGTCATATCAAACAGGTCAAGTAAAAAAGAATTAAAAACATACGATAGGCATATGATAGTAATGAGTATCTAGTGTAAACAAGAGAGTTGACACCAAATAAATGGCAGTGAGCCCCTGTGCGTCAACGCGTTTCGCTGTTTTGCTTTGTCAGGACACACCTGGGGGTAGTTGGAAGGAACAGGTCTCACTTGTCAGCATAGAAGTATCTCCACATGGAGAGCTCCCAGATGATCACCCAGGAATCACTGTGTAAAGCAGGAGGCAGTTTCTTACTAATACCAGCGACCGCATACAGGGCTGATGGCGTAACGATATATGGATATGAATATAAACTCATATGGTTCACCTGGAAGGAAGGAGATACACCATAAGTATCCAGATAATTCATGGGGGAGAGTAATAGAGAAGAGAAGGGTAGAACAAACACCCTTTCACCTGTTTTCAGTCCACAGTAAAAGGGGTTTCAACAATAATCCATATGGACAGATATATATACCTTCCAAACTGGATATATTGAACTCTCCTATACCTGCCCACAGTCAGTATAACTATATAGGCTCCATAGGTATATTTAAACAAGCCATAGTAGCACGAGATTCAGTGTCTCCCCAGGAACAAACAAGCCACCCGAGATTTCTACCTTGCAGGACTGGGCTACTCCTCGGTTAAGATCCCAACCAGAAAAGAAGAAAAAAACAGGCGCCTCTGTGCGTAGACTGTAAGAATTTAATGTAGATATAAGCACAATAACAAGCACGTGTTGATCCAGTATTAGACGCTGACATCTGTGCCGGCTGTATGTTGTTCCCACGGCTCACATAACCTCTCGTGATGGCTGTCTTGGCCAGCAGGATGCTACTACGATCGTGTAGAACCAAAACTGAGGGTTGGAGCGCAGCTGGAGCTTGATAAAGGAGCGCACACTGTGTACATCTCTCTAGTGCGCATGCTCCGAAACGCATCGGGAGAACGCCAGTGACGCCAAGGCGCCCAACGCTGCATTCCAGCTCCCTCCATTGAGCTCCAGCTGCGCTCCAACCCACGGTTTCGGGTCTACACAATCGTAGCAGCACCCTGCTGGCCAGGACAGCCATCGCGAGAGGTTATGTGAGCTGCGGAAACAGCATACAGCACGGATGGATGTCAACATCTAATACTGGATCAACATGTGCCTGTTTACTAATACCTCTATGTGAGTTTTTTTTGTGCTTATATCTACATTAAATGCTTACAGTCTACGCTAAGAGGCGCTTGTTTTTCTTTTCTTTTCTGCATGTTTGGAGATTTCTTTTACTTCCCTTACAAGGCTGGCCCTGACACAGTGGACTGTTTTTCCTTTACATAGAGCTACAAAATGACTAATACGATGGACTCTTGCTTTTATTTTATATACTATTCTGGCTGCGCCACTACCCAATTTTTAAGCTTCCAACCAGAACCTGTGCATATAGCACTTGTCCTTGTTTAAATTGGTGCTGTGGTTCCTAAGCAGCCTTGTTAGATTACTAGCCCCTCCCATTGCCCACCGCTGTCTGACAATGCTAGTTGAAGAAGATGGGTTTCTGGCAGGCTGCGCATAGGGGAAGAGGGGGTGGTGCAGACACGAAGAACACAGAGCCTGCACAGCCCCCATTTACTTTGAATGCTGCAAACTGAACATCTGCAACCCCTCATTGCTGTGCATCACATCCCTATGCCCCCTTTGCTCCATTTGTACAAATAAAAGGCTGAGAGAGTGTGAAACATTGTCTGTTTCTAAGGCAAACAAGAAAACATATTCTTCTATGCAAGTCTGAGAAAGAAAAAATAGTAAAACAGACATATATTAATATTAAACAGAACACAGAGAGCTGCAGAACTGTCAGGGGGATGTGGCTTCAGTGCTGCTTGAACCTCCCTATAGGAATGCCCAGTATTTGGGGTTCAGCCTAGGGTGGAGCTACAGCCAACACTGTCAGTAATGAAAACTGTATTTAATTCCCAAACTACAGCACCGATTTTAAAGTGTCACTAAACCCATATCATAAAAAAACTATAAAAAAAAGCTCACAGAGCAAAAGATTTTAGTGGGATTTTGCAGGTGCCATAGAGGTAACAGAAGAACATTTTATAGTAAAAACACTTCATTTTTTATTTGTACATCTTTAAAATCAAACAGGTTAAAATCCAACACATGTCATTTACATGATCCAATGGTGAGTTTACATAGACAGTAATATTGTGGTATGTGTTCCCGACATGTTTCACCGCTTGGGGCTTCTTCAGGGGATTTGAAGACCACTATTGATATAACTGCCAAGCCAATATGACCCCTGCTTGCCATCAACAATGCCGTCTGCCCAGTGCAGGAAAGGAGGCGCCGTATGGTTACAGGAAACACACCAGGACCGAAACCTTGAGAAATAATTAAAGGGTTCTTAGCCAAGACCGATATCTGGTACAAATAAACTGTGGAGATGTGATTGTATGGTCTAGGTCGCCCTCGTGGCTTCAGCCACCTAACCACCTATAAAAAACTGTAAAAAAAACTGTTCCTATTCACTCAGTCGCTATGAGATTTGTTTTCTGTATTCTGCAAAAGACCTGGTTGATCTTGCTGTTCTTTATCTCCCCCTTCTGTCCAAGTTCCCAATTCAGCTATTGATTTTGCAAAACAGTGTTGGCAGCTTTGCACATGCCCAGTTTTCAGTGAATTTCTGTGCTGAGCATTTCCTCCCTATCACCTCTGAGCAGCCCATGTGAGTATAGGGTCACACATGTAGGCTTATACACAGTGGTAAATGACAGCCCACTCCCTCCCTCCTTCTCCATGCCCACTAACCAGCTTAACACAATGGGGGGTGGGATATTACATGTAGATTGATGGAGGCTTCACCTCCCTCTTAGTCTAAGACACAGGCGGAAGGGGTGTGACACGCCATGTTATTGCCAAAAAATAATAAAGATTTGATTTTAAATATATATTTATATGACAAAAAAAATATATATTTGTATGACAATTTAAAACAGTTTATTGTTGATATTATTTATTTTTACTCTGTATTCCAAAGGCTGTTGTTTTTTATTTTGAACATGTGACCAGCAGCAGAGGACTAGAAGCTCCTCCTGCTTATGTTTCCCTGCAGACAGGCTGGGAAAGATGTGGGTCTTGTGACAGATATCAATAAGTACAGTGGAACCTTGGTTAACAAGCGTTTTGAAAGACGAGCAACTTTTTTTTTTTTTTAAATTTTGACTCGGTTTGCGAGTGTTGTCTCACAATACGAGCAGAATTCAAGCTAATGGGGTGTGCAGTACCGCATTTGGCCAGAGGTGGGGGCGCTGGTGACGCTTGGAAAGGTTTCAGAGCCGTTCGGAAATACTCAGAAAAACTCTGAAACACTTGGAAATACTCCGTTCCCGAATGTTTCTGAGCCTTTCTGAGGCTTTCCAAGTTCAGCAGAGCTGTCCACGAGTATTTCCGGGGCTCTCCGGCGCCCCCCCACCTCTGGCCACATGCGGTATTGCATGCAATAGAAGTCAACGCGGAAGGAATTATCTTCGTTTCTATTCACTTCTATGGGGAAACTCGCTTTGATATGCGAGTGCTTTGGATTACAAGCATTCTCCTGGAATGTATTATGCTCATAATCCAAGTTTCTACTGTATATCAAATTAGGAACAGGGTGCTTAGATGTTTTTTTTTTTTTGTTTTTTATTAAAATAATCACAGCACAATCATCCATATACAGAAATAGAAGAGACAATAAAAATGAAACATTGGGGGTTATTTATGAAAGGCAAATCCACTTTGCACTACAAGTGCAGTCGCTGTAGATCTGAGGGGAAGATCTGAAATGAGGGGAAGCTCTGCTGATTTTATCATCCAATCATGTGTAAGCTAAAATGCTGTTTATTATTATCCTTGCATGTCCCCCTCAGATCTACAGCGACTGCACTTCCACGTGCACTGCAAGTGCAGTGCAAAGTGGATTTGCCTTTAGTAAATAACCCCCCAGTGTGTTTAGTATGACTTTAACGAGGATGCATGCTTTGTGCATAGGGTCTCCTGGAAGATTTAAAGGGGTTGATTCGGGACTCGGGATTACATCGCAGGATCCTGGTGTGGCTTTACTTACCTTGTCCCCGGGATCCTGCGATGTCCCCCGCAGTGTCCGTGGGCTCCGTCCTCTGCCCGCAGCCTCTGCGTGCCAGGCGCCGCCCACGTGTGGCGCGACTCACGGGGGCGGAGCCTGGCGGCAAATTCAAAGAAAAGTAAAAATCATAACACATGCAGTACTGTAATCTTACAGATTACAGTACTGTATGAAATGATTTCACATCCCTTTTGTCCCCAGTGCTTTGGCCCATGCCCTGCATGCAGTTTTATGTGATAAATACTGTTCTTTCTGCCTGGAAACTGGAGATTGTCCATAGCAACCAAAAAGTGTCCCTTTACGTCAAAAGTGGCTTTAGACCAGCTAGAAAACAGCGATAGTAAATTAGAACACTTGCAGAATTGAGCGATAGTGAATCGTGGGGAAATTTATTTTATTACTATTTATTTTTATTTTTTTTAATTATTTATTTTTATTTATTATATTATAATTTATGTTTTTGTGTTTCAAACTTTATCATACCCGGGATGTCTACTAGACTCTTGTTTGGACAGATTTAAGTGTGTTATTGTTAAGAATTACAGACCTACAATATAAAACGCCAAATTTCCATGCAAAATAATTGTACCGCTTTCAGCACCTAAAATCCGAAATAATCATACTGCCAGGGAGGTTAAAAACCATATACTTTGTATTTGGATTTGTTTCTTTTCTCATAGTGGTTGTTCAGCAAGAATGCTGATTGCACAGCAAGACTTATAAACAGCCTTTAAAGAGAGCATCTAAAATTCTTAATAGGAACCATAATCATGAAAATAGGGCATGGCAAGCCAGTAAATTGCATAAATAACATTAAATTGCTTCTAGATTTATTTATTGCTTCTAAAATTTACAACGATGACCCAAAATTAGTGCTCTGAGGTTTGCAGCTCACTGTTGATGTCATTTCAAGTCGCATCTTTCCATAGCCCTCAGTCTCTTTTCGCTGCCTCGGCCTTCTGTCGCTGTGTGATTATTACAATGCAGCATTGCCAGTGGCAGCGCTGGCAGGATTTGAAGACGGTGATGGACAGGTGTGGAAAAAAATGTTTACCAATGAGCATAACACACATCTCTGTCCATACAGCTAATCTTTAGAAACCCTCTAAATCTGTTACCTTTACAACCTTTGTTCAAAAGAAAACCCTTGGAATATTCTGCATTGCTGTGTGTGGCAACGTTGCGGCGACATGACAAATGATCGTGGAATGGCACAACGCTGATAAAATGCTCTTCTTTCCTCTAGGACACCGTGGTTTAACGGATGGGGATTTAATCTTCCCAGAGGCCAATCTTTACTTGACAAGTGGAACCTTATCCCAGAGGGCATCGACATCCTAATGACTCATGGACCTCCCCTTGGTAAGTCAAAGCCACGCCGTCACCTAACACATACTCGGGAGCCAGCTTTAATGTACACAGCATGAATCTTCCTTTCTGGGCCACCAGCTTCCCCTGAACGCCAAGCAATGAATAAAAAAAAATTGATGCTATTACTGGAGCCCTGCATGATAATTAAACCCAGCAGATCCTGAGAGTTCCTAGGTGTTGTTTAAATTAAATTCTCTGATTTACTGGAGCCGGGGAGAATTAAATGGATATCCACAGCCGTTGTGCAGCCCTTGCAGCTCGGTCATTTGTTTTATTAACTGTATTTATCTGACAGGTAACAGCTCCCAATTCAGAGGCTTTATGGTTTTGGTGGATGGGCAGAAATCTAAGTGCTCCTTTTAAGCCTGGCAGCAGACTGCACCTGCAGAGTGTGTGCTGTACCCTGCATTCATCAGTCATCATTTCTGGGTTGCAAAGAAAAAAACGGCATGGGGAATGCAGAGAAGAGAAGGCATTAATGTGTTGGGAAGGCTAAAAAACACCTAAAAGAAACACAAGCTTATTTAAAGTGTACCTGTAATTAGATAATAAGCGGAGGTATACCGCAAGGACTTAGAGGTACGAGTTTTTACATTGAGTTGCGCATTGGTAGCCATGAAGCACAAGGCACATAAACACATTGATAAGCTAACCATACACATAGATTTCATAGTAAATCAATAAATTCATGCTAAACACTGTGGATGGAGGAATCTCCACTACCAGCTATTGGATTCAGACAGCTGCAGCCAGTGGCGGCTGGTGCTCCATTTTTTGAGGGGGGGGGGGGGGACAACTCCCCCCCCCCCCCCAGGTCTGAACTTACCCTATCCAGGTCGCAGCTTCCTAAGCTTCTCCTCCTGGCCAATCTGGTCCTAAGACCCACTTCCTGTCCTGATTGGCCAGGAGGAGAAGCCAGAAGACAATAGCGAATATTGATTCTCTAATGTCACAAGTGGGTGGGCTCGGGGCACATTACTCCGAGCCCAAACTTTTTGAGGCCAATTAGAGCCCCAGGCTCTAAACATGTGCTTCAAAAAAAAAAAAAAGCTTGTAGAAATCTATGCTTCCAGCACCCGGCATGGAGATTAGGGGGGTGGCACCCCTTATGGACTGGCCGCCGCTGGCTGCAACAGTCATGGCTACATGAGTACCTGAACAGTGACTGCATCTGATGTCACTGTTCGGTCAATAATTTTACACCCAGGAAATAATTCTCCAACCCAGCCAGGTGGTGACAACAGGATCACCCATGGCACACATTATGGACGATACAGCTGGAATTGTTCAAATTGTGAGCCATGTATGGCCAGCTTAATATAGGAAATTTTGTTTGTTACCAAAATCGCATTTAGCTCTGTAAAACAAATAAAAAAACGTTTAGTACTTTTTTATGATGCCTTCCTTCTTCTCCTTCTTGCTCATAGCGAGGGAGTGTCTAATTAGTAAGCGGGTAGGCAGTGTCTGATGTCACACACAGCGGCGGAAGTACTTTCCCCATCTGTGTACATTGTCCATCCTTGGTTGATATCAGTGTGCTGGGCCCTTCCCCTTCTCCGGTTACTTGCTAGCTGGCTCCTCTCTCTTCAGTTCTTGGTAGTCACTCTCCCCCATCTCAGTCTAAACATAAATGAACAGATTCCCCCATCCACACAAGCGATGTAGATGCAGGAATCCTCTCCGCTAAATGATTCTTCCCAATGTGAGAATCCACTGATCAGCACTGCATTTGATTGGTTACAAGCCACTGATTGAAGAAGATTTCCTAGCAAGTGTGTTCAACGGAAGCCGTTCTAACGATCAGCTTCTGTTGAACATAGAGGGCTGCACACAGATCAAAATTTGGCAGGTCCTTGCTGTACCGGACAAATTACGATCTTTATGTACCCAGCTTTACTCTCACTTCCTACTGTGTCTAATGGACAGAAAGTGACGGGCAATGTCCTCAGTGGGATTCAGAAATCAAACATGACAGGGCTTTACATATTTTCTTTGCCGCACCAATAATTCATGCAATACATCGTCCTGAAAAGAATGAAAAAGAAAACCAAAAAATGTATAATAAAAGTCCCAAAATAAGTCCATTATGATGAAGAAATCTAATATAAATTTCATCCAAGATAGGTGAGAAAATTAGATGTACGGAAAACGTTCCAATCTAAAATGTGGGACACCCAAGTGTACATCCACTCTAAGACAGGATGGACTCTTACCGGAACATGTGGACCCTTTGTTTAAAAAGTCAAGAATGCTCTGTCAACTAATGTATCATCTGTGATGGGAACCTTTCTCTTCTCTCTCCTCTCCTCTCTCTCCATTACCAATGGTCACTGCAGTCTCCCAGGCAACAACATTGGGTGCTCTGTCATAACATACAAAAAAAACAGAAGAGGGGGGGGGTGTGGAGGCCCGCATATTGTAAAACTGTCGGTTTTCCAATTTATTAAATAAAAAAGAAGCTAGCAACTGACAAGATTAACAACATAAATAGGCGCTTAAATAGAAATTACTGGTCCCGGGATTAGCTTTAACAAATATTCTGGTTTAGGCGTGCATGGTGACGTCACAAACGTAAGCTCCGCTTTACGCATTTTGTCACAATTGACGTCATCGGGGGCATGGGTGCACCTATCTTAGATGGAATTGGGACTTTTATATTCTTTTTAATTTGATTTCTTCACATTAGACTACTTCACCATATTGGACTTATTTTGGGACTTATAATATACATTTTTTTTGGCTTTCTTTTTCATTGTTTTCACAATGATTTATTGCATCAATTATTAGCGCGGCAAAGACTTGTGTACATATCGGTTTACAATCTATTGTAGTCTATTGGGTTTTTTTTGCCAACTGCAAAATATTTGGCTTTATATTTTTTTTCACCTATACAAATATCAACATCAGTTCCTAAAGTCAAGCTTCATCCACTCAAATCCCTATTGGTCAGGGGACCCTTTTATTATGGTTACTAACCAATAGTTAGGTGCAGGAGAGAAAGGGCTAGAGAAGTGATGGCAAACCTTGGCACCCCAGATGTTTTGGAACTACAGTTCCCACTACACTGCAATGCAGTGTAGTGGGAACTATAGTTCCAAAACATCTGGGGTGCCAAGGTTTGCCATCACTGCTCTAGCCCTTTCTCTCCTGCACCTCAATATTGGTCAGTAACCATAATAGGAGTGGCATGAGCATCCTGGGAAATGTAGTTCCAAAACATCTGGGGTGCCAGGGTTTGCCATCACTGGATCACTGGGCTAGAGCATAACCTCATGAGCTAAAATTGGTATTTGCACAATGAGTGCTGAGTATTTTGGAAATCCCAAGGTATTCTGGAAGGACGCTAAAGGTGCCTTCATGTCACATTTGACTTATAGACTTTTCCACAGAGTTACTACCAGTCTACTTTAATAAGGCAGTACAAACAGCAAAGAGGATGTGAAAAGTGAGGCAATCAAAATTCATTGTTTACAGATCTGATAACCTGATATAGAGCTTAAAGCGGGGGTCCACCCACACCGCCAAAAAAAAAAAATATTAAAAGCCAGCAGCTACAAATACTGCAGCTGCTGACTTTTAATACATAGTTACATAGTTACATAGTTAGTAAGGTTGAATAAAGACACCAGTCCATCCAGTTCAACCTGAGTGAGTGTGTGTCTACAACCCTGACCCTTGTCCCTAACCCTGTACATCGCACACTCACATCAGTCCCTACCCTCAATCCAAGGTCCTCATTCATATACTAGGGCCAATTTTGGACAGAAGCCAATTAACCTACCAGCATGTCTTTGGAGTGTGGGAGGAAACCGGAGTACCCGGAGGAAACCCACGCAGGCACAGGGAGAACATGCAAACTCCAGGCAGGTAGTGTCGTGGTTGGGATTCGAACCAGCGACCCTTTTTACTGCTAGGCGAGAGTGCTAACCACTGCACCACTGTGCCGCCACTTACCTTTTCCAGGGTCCAGCGATATCGGCAGGCGACGCCGAGAACCCGCTCGGTTCTTGGCACCTGCCGCCGCCATTCTAGGTGAGGGAATCAGGAAGTGAAGCATTGCGGCTTCCCTTCCCGATTCCCTACTGCACATGCGCGAGTCGCGCTGCGCGTCCCAAGTGGTCCCCGCTCTCTCCTGGGAGCTGTGTGTTTCCCAGGAGACAGCGCGGTGGGGACAGGAAGAGGTGTAGACTCCCATGGGAGTCTATGCCGGAAGTGGGTGCAAATACCTGTCTTAGACAGGTATCTGCACCCCCCTCCCCTCTGAAAGGTGCCAAATGTGACACCGGAGGGGGGGAGGGTTCCGAAAAGCGGAAGTTCCATTTTTGTGTGGAACTCCGCTTTAAATGGAGGTGTGCTCTGTGGCATCTCAGTGGTGTCTGATCTTCAGTCCTGCAAGACCGCTGCACTTTTCCCAACCAGCGCATTGTGCATGCTAAAAAAAAAACCTAGATTTCCTGGTTGAAAGTATTGGCGGGCAGCAATTCTCCTTGGGCCTACCTCCTTCTTCCCCATAGTGTGGCCACAAAATTGAAAGTGCACAACTGTCTGAAAGGTATTTTTTTCCCTTAGAAGAACATTGATATAAACCAATTATTTTAATCATTTTGACGTCTATCAATGCCCTCCCACTGCCCTTGGAATGAGAATAGGACCAAATAACCTCTAAGCCTCTGACCATTACTCTGTATATATCACTGCAATATCTATCACAAAGTGAAAACTTATATGTGCATTCCAGTGTCTTTACATTATTAATGTGTAGTGAAAACTCGTTTATAGCTTGCTCTCATCACTCAGGGATGTTTGAAATGCTGAAAGAAAATGTTAGAGTTTAGAAGCATAATTTCATATTAATTAGGTAATGATATTACAGTACTCTGTATGCATATCAACTGCCTCTCATCAAAATGTCATTTTTAAACCTCATCTGACTTGTTCATCTGCCAAGACCTACTTTTCTCTGCCTGTTATTTATTATTTCCCTGTTCTCTCGCTGTTATTTTAAAGTGTGGTGACATTATTGCGCAGAGATTTCAAAAACTTCATTTATATTTTAAGGAAAGCCTGCTATCTAATTTGCATTTGTCTAAAATGTGTATATGTTCATTAAAACCTAATTTAAAGTATAAGTGCTCTTTTAGTACAATATTACAACTTTCCCACTTGCCTTAGAAGATTTGGAAATACATTGGTGGACCTCAGACGTACGGTACTGTGCAAAAGTTTTAGGCTGGTGTGAAGAAATGCTGTAAAGTAAGAATGTTTTCAAAAATATATATATTTAATTGTCTATTTTTTTCAATTTTCAAAATGCAAAGTGAATGAACAGAAGAAAAATCGAAAGCAAATCAATATTTGGTGTGACTACCCTTTGCTTCAAACCAGCATCATTACACTTACACACTTTGTACACGTGCACAAAGTCATTGATTTTGTAGGATTAGGTCAGGTGTATAATTACCAATTACACCAAACAGGTGCTAATGATCATCAATGTCATATGTAGGTTGAAATACAGTCATTAACTTGAACAGAAAAGGCTGTGTAGGAGGCTTAACCTGTTGGCGCCCAGCGTACATAAATATACGGCCTCTCAGCGGCCGGGCATTGCGTGCAATAGCACCAATAGAGCTGTACCGAGAGCGAGCGCTCAGCACAGTGGCTGGTGACAGCCAATCGCGGTGGTCACATGCCCATAAGCCCCGCCCTGACACCTGGCATTCTAAAGACCTCAAAGGGCCGATGGGAGCCAGCACCAAGGGGTTAAAGCTGGGTGAGGATTAACCAAACTCTGCTACCAACCTAAGGTTGTGTAGGTTTTATGTCACAGTTCATACACCATGGGAAGAGTGAGCACAGCAACACAAGGTAGTTATACTGCTCAGCAAGTACTATCCCAGGCACAAGGTTTCAAAGCAGTCTGGGGTTTCACGGTGTACTGTTCAGGCTCTATTGAAGAAGTACAAAGAAACTGGCAATATTGAGGACCATAGACGCAGTGGTCGGCCAAGGAAACTTAATGCAGCAGATGAAAGATGCATCAAGCTTACTTCCCTTCTACATCGGAAGATGTCCAGCAAAGCCATCAGCACAGGACTGGTGGAAACCAGTGAGACCCAAGTACACCCATCTACTGTCCGGAGAAGTCTGGCCAGAAGTGGTCATCATGGAAAAATTGCTGCCAAATAGCCTCCCAAGTGGAAACAAGGCTAAGTGACTCAGCTATGCACGAAAACATGGGAACTGGGGTTTAGAAAATGGCAGCAAGTGCTCTGGACTGTTGAGTCAAAAATGGCTGGAGCAGGAGGCAGTTTGTTCACAAAGAACTGAAGAGCGGTGTCCTTAATGCTGAGATATTTATCCATTGTGCCATACTATCAGGGCGGCGAGTGACTGGCCCCAAATTTATTGTGCAGCAGGACAACGACCCCAAACATACCGCCAATGTCATTAAAGGAGAAGTCCAGCCAGAGCTCATTTGGCTGGACTTCTCTTATGAATGGCAATTTGTTTTGCACTCCTGTGATCCTTTTTCAGCAGAGAGCGGGTTGAAGTCCACTCTTGCTGATGTCACCAATGTCAGTCCAGGCCCCGCGTCATCCCGACCACAGAGTCTGGATCCGCCAGGTGCCTGGACTGACACCCGTCTCAGCCTCTCAGCGAGCTGCTGAGAGCCTCCTCACGGAGCTCTAAAAAAAGAGTAATCGGTGGTATTCGTTCGCTCGGTTCTTAGTGCAGAGGCGCCAGGGGACAGATGCTGCATACACCTAGGTAAGTATGAATATGGAAAAAAAAATTCCTTTACTTCTCTTTTAGGAACTATCTTCAGCATAAAGAACAAGGAGTTCCGGATCTCAGCATCATTGAGTCTGTCTAGGATCACATGAAGAGACAGGATTTGAGGCAGCCTACATCCACAGAAGATCTGTGGTTAGTTTGGAACAACCTACCTGCCGAGTTCCTTCAAAAACTGTGTGCAAGTTTTCCATTAAAGAATTAGGGCAAAGGGTAGTCACACCAAATATTGATTTGACTTTAATTTCTCTTCTGTTCAATTACCTCCATTTTGTTAATTTATAAAAATAAACTATTAACTCTTCTATTTCTGAAAGCATTCTTAATTTACAGCATTTTTCACCCCTGCCTAAAACTTTTGCACCGTATTGTATGCTGAGAAAAGTTGCCAGTGCCAGCAAGGTGTTTATGTCCTTTGGCATTTTCCAGAACTTCCTGTGCTGGACCTGGCCATAGACAGCAATGCCTACCTACTAAGAAATTCATCAGGACTCATAAAGAATAATCGCCACATGAAAGCGTATTTTTTTGTAACTTTACGAGTCTGCATTAGTAAATTCCTTACATTCACTTCAGAAAGCATCCTCGCTAGGTCCATAGGTGTGACCCTATTCTTTCCTATAGAGAACTGTCTTTTTGGCAACCTCTAGTGGTCCTGTAGAACATGGCTTTCCCCCCTAGGAGAACATGTGAACGCAGTATGCGTGTGCAGGACAATGAAGACCCAGTAAGGATGCTTTCTTTGGAAAGGTTGTGCAGCATTAGGCATGGCCCTATTCTTTTCTATGGGGAGTGTGAGAGACAAAATCTGTCTCCTTGGATATATCCAGTAGATGATTGTGCACAAATAAATACACTTGGCATGCCTCGCTCTGGTACCTGCATCTTGCTGCATCTCATGTAACAATAATATTGCAGAGTGTTTGTCTTTCTCCTGGGCCTCTTCTAACGCTTATACTGCTGTTATTCCAGATTTCTTTTCTACCTTTAAAAATCTGCATAAAGCACTGTAGTGTAACAAGTTCTTCTCTTGAGGATATAAACGCACATTTTCTCTTAATTACCTTTTATTGAAGAGTCCCTGCTGTGTTAAAAATTAAGATTTTGTGTGGCTGCTGCAAACTGGGATTTTCTGTTTTCACTTTAAATGTGCCAGTCTGATAAAATGTTACCCCTTTTGCCATAGGAGATATTATAAGAGCTAATTTAATAATATATTTAAAAGTTAGCTTAATATGTATAATTAGACAGTCATGGAGAATTACATGTAGATTTTGTTACCATTACAGCCCCACCATTGATGGTCTTCCCAAAATGAACCTTTTCATTCCCCAAGCCCAGAAACATAGTAGTATCTACATAATCTGCTCCATTAGCTGTTTTAAAAACAATACTTTCCTCAAAATATGGCCATTCAGGGCTAAGTAACATACTCTCCTAAACACCTACCCACAAATCCATTTATACTCTCCTTCAACATGCTCTTCTGACACTCCATTGGAGCTATCTGAAATACCTAGTGCTTCTAGGTATGGGAGAGCATGTGAACTCCTTCCAGCATGCAGTGTTGCAGCCTGACCAGCAAGTTTCTAGGCCAGACATGGTCAGCTGACAAAGAGGACGTCGCCATCAACCCTGTGGATGCTCCTAAATGGAGCTTGTACAGGGTTTGAGCTCCAGAGGAATGGAGTACAGGGAAGATGAGTGTAAGTGGGTTGCAGGGTAAACAGCTAGAAGACCATTGCCCACTTTGACTACATTTCTCATTAAAGGAGAAGTACAGCCAAAACTTGTTTGGCTGCACTTCTCCTGTGCATCACAGGAGTGCAGTTTGTTCTGCACTCCTGTGACCCGTTTTCAGCAGACAGCGGGCTGAAGCCCACTGTCGGCTGACATCACAGAGCTGGTCCAGGCTGTTGAAAGATCGCAACCATATGGTAGGGATCCGCACAGAACCCTGGACCGGCACCTGGCTCAGCCTAAATGCGAGCCACTGGGAGCCTGGGCCAGCTGATCCCGCCCCAATGGGAAAATGTGTAAATATATACAGTATCTCACAAAAGTGAGTACACCCCTCACATTTATGTAAATATTTATTATATCTTTTCATGTGACAACACTGAAGAAATGACACTTTGCTACAATGTAAAGTAGTGAGTATACAGCTTGTATAACCATGTAAATTTGCTGTCCCCTCAAAATAACTCAACACACAGCCATTAATGTCTAAACCAGTGTTTCTCAACTCCAGTCCTCAAGGCGCACCAACAGGTCATGTTTTCAGGATTTCCACTATTTTGCACAGGTGATTTGATCAGTTTCACTGCCTTAGTAATTACCACAGCCTTTTCATCTGAGGGAAATCCTGAAAACATGACCTGTTGGTGCGCCTTGAGGACTGGAGTTGAGAAACACTGGTCTAAACCACTGGCAACAAAAGTGAGTATGCAAATGAGGTGAAACCAATGTCAATGTAAAAAAGAGAGAGAGACAAATAATTCCACAGTAGCGCACTAAATGAATCTACAAAATTTTCTAAATATTAACACAGTGAAATGATCAACATAAAACACCCAAAGATAATGAAAAGTGTCCATATGGCATATCCAAAAAATATATAGGCTCCAACATATGCAAATCAATATGGTAATACAGTCCAACTTTAAGTTTGTTTCACCTCATTTGCATGTTTTTTGAATATTAAGTGACAGCACAGATAGGTGTTTTTCATTAGCGCAGTGTGCACACATACAGTATCTCACAACAGTGAGTACACCCCTCACATTTTTGTAAATATTTTATTACATATTTTCATGTGACAACACTGAAGAAATGACACTTTGCTACAATGTAAAGTAGTGAGTGTACAGCTTGTATAGCAGTGTAAATTTGCTGTCCCCTTAAAATAGCTCAACACACAGCCATTATTGTCTAAACCACTGGCAACAAAAGTGAGTACACCCCTAAGTGAAAATGTCCAAATTGGGCCCAATTAGCCATTTTCCCTCCTCAGTGTCATGTGACTAGTTAGTGTTGCAAGGTGTCAGGTGTGAATGGGGATCAGGTGTGTTATCGCTCTCACTCTCTCATACTGGTCACTGGACGTTCAACATGGCACCTCATGGCAAAGAACTCTCTGAGGATCTGAAAAAAAGAATTGTTGCTCTACATAAAGATGGCCTAGGCTATAAGAAGATTGCCAAGATCCTGAAACTGAGCTGCAGCACGGTGGCCAAGACCATACAGCGGTTTAATAGGATATGTTCCACTCAGCACAGGTCTCGCCATGGTCAACCAAAGAAGTTGAGTGCACGTGCTTAGAGTCATATCCAGAGGTTGCCTTTGGGAAATAGACGTATGAGTGCTGCCAGCATTGCTACAGAGATAGAAGGGGTGGATGGGTCAGCCTGTCAGTGCTCAGACCATACATCGCACACTGCATTAAATTGGTCTGCATGGCTGTCGTCCCAGAAGGAAGCCTCTTCTAAAGATGATGCACAAGAAAGCCCGCAAACAGTTTGCTGAAGGCAAGCAGACTAAGAAAATGGATTACTGGAACCATGTCCTGTGGTCTGATGAAACTAAGAAAACTTTTTTGGTTCAGATGGTGTCAAGCGTGTGTGGCAGCAACCAGGTGAGGAGTACAAAGACAAGTGTGTCTTGCCTACAGTCAAGCATGGTGGTGTGAGTGTTATGGTCTGGGGCTGCATGAGTGCTGCCGGCACTGGGGAGCTACAGGTCATTGAGGGAACCATGAATGCCAGCATGTACTGTGATACTGTGATATACTGAAGCAGAGCATGATCTCCTTCCTTCGGAGGCTGGGCCACAGGGCAGTTTTCCAACATGATAACGACCCCAAACACACCTCCAATATGACCACTGCCTTGCTAAAGAAGCTGGGGGTAAAGGTGATAGACTGGCAAAGCATGTCTCCAGACCTAAACCCTATTGAGCATCTGTGGGGCATCCTCAAACGGAAGGTGGAGGAGCGCAAGGTCTCTAACAATCCACCAGCTCCGTGATGTCATCATGGAGGAGTGGAAGAGGACTCCAGTGGCAACCTGTGAAGCTGTCACGTACCTAATGGCGAGCCTGGCGTGTAGAGGAAGGCCTCCCATATAACTCCGGCTCAAGGGCCACTGGTAGTGGGACAGCTGGCGCTGCAGCAAGGTGGAGTAAGAGTGCCTAGGAAAAGTCCTGAAGTGTGTGTAGGTAGTTGCCAGGAACACACAGATGGGCAGTTGGACTTGACTGGTAGCAGACAGGTGCGTAGCTAGAACACAGGCAGGTCTTAGCAGCAGACAGACAGATCAGGTATCACACCTGGCAGGAACGTAGTCAAGTCACAGGCAGATTTGGCAACTGGTAGGCAGATCAGGTACAAACAGCAGGCAGTAGAGTAGTCAGGGACCAAGCCGAAACGGTAATCAGAAGTCAGCACAGGTAACAAGATTTCAGGTACACGCTGTAGACAAAGCAGCAACCAGCCAGTACTGAGTCTGTGTTTAAACAGGCCGTCTGGCGTCAGTTCTGATGTCAGGCACGTGAGCGCGCATGCACGTTTACTGATGCGCCTGTGGCTAATCTGTGAACACTTTGTTGGCGCCTGCGCACAGGTGTGTGCCTGAGAGCTTCCCTGACATTAGCTCTGGTGAACTCCATGCCCAAGAGGGTTAAGGCATTGCTGGAAAATAATGGTGGCCACACAAAATATTGACACTTTGGGTCCAATTTGGACATTTTCACTTAGGGTTGTACTCACTTTTGTTGCCAGCGGTTTAGACATTAATGGCTGTGTGTTATTTTGAGGGGACAGCAAAAACTCACTACTTTACATTGTAGCAAAGTGTAATTTCTTCAGTGGTGTCACATGAAAAGATATAATAAAATATTTACAAAAATGTGATGGGGTGTACTCACTTTTGTGAGATACTGTATACTGTATTAACAAAAGTGAGTACACCGTAAGTGAAAATGTCCAAATTGGGCCCAAAGTGTCAATATTTTGTGTTGCCACCATTATTTTCCAGCACTGCCTTAATCCTCTTGGGTACCAGAGCTTCACAGGTTGCCACTGGAGTCCTCTTTCACTCTTCCATGACAACATCATGGAGCTGGTGGATGTTAGAGACCTTGCTCTCCTCCACCTTTCGTTTGAGGATGCCCCACGGATGCCTAATAGGGTTTAGGTCTGGGGACATGCTTGGCCAGTCCATCACCTTTACCCTCAGCTTCTTTAGCAAGGCAGTGGTCGTCTTGAAGGTGTGTTTGGAGTCGTTATGTTGGAATACTGCCCTGCGGCTCAGTCTTTGAAGGGGGGATCATGCCCTTCTTCAGTATGTCACAATACATGTTGGCATTCATGGTTCCCTCAATGAACTGTAGCTCCCCAGTGCCGGAAGCACTCATGCAGCCCCAGACCATGACACTCCCACTACCATGCTTGACTGTAGGCATAGGAAAGAAACACTTGTCTTTGTACTCCTCACCTGGTTGCTACCACACACGCTTGACACCATCTGCGTTAAGTTATTTTGAGGGGACAGCAAATTTACACTGTTATACAAGCTGTACACTCACTACTTTCCATTGTAGCAAAGTATCATTTCTTCAGTGTTGTCACATGAAAAGATATAATAAAGTATTTACAAAAATGTGAGGGGTGTACTCACTTTTGTGAGATACTGTGTTTGTAAAAATATATATAAAAAAAAAAAAAAAAAGTTTAAATATTAATAGTTAATAAAATGGAAACAAACACACAAATCAGCAGGAAAATAATGGTTGAAGAGAGATGAAGACTAAGGAGTTAATTAGGGCTGATTAGAGTACATTAAGGGTTAATAAGGGGTCAAACAGAGGAACATTTTATAAAAAAAAATAACTTTTTTTTTTTTACTTCTTATGCCGCGTACACACGAGCGGACTTTACAGCAGACTTTGCCCGGCTGACTTTTCGACGTACTTTACGACTGACTTTCTGAATGAACGGACTCGCCTACACACAATCCACCAAAGTCCGTCGAATTCGTACGTGATGACGTACGACCGGACTAAAACAAGGAAGTTCATAGCCAGTAGCCAATAGCTGCTCTAGCGTGGCTTTTTGTCCGTCAAACTAGCATACAGACGGCGGACTTTTCGACCGGACTCGATTTCGACGGATTAATTTAAAACATGTTTCAAATCTAAGTCCGTCCAACTTTTGAGCAAACAAAGTCCGCTGGAGCCCACACACAATCGAATTGTCCGACGAAATCCAGTCCGCCGGGCAAAGTCTGCCGTAAAGTCCGCTCATGTGTACGCGGCATTAGATTGCTTTAACAGACATCATCTGCAGATCTAAATTCATCCATTTTTTGATCAGTAGATAAATGAATAAAAATATACAAAAGTAACAATATGTTACTTTGTATCTTTGTATAAGTGTTGTTTATAAACACTGATTCAGACTGCTTTTTTGACAGCTAGAGCTGGCGACTTCTCTGAGCATACTGTAATGTCGGCTATGATTATTCACAGCTGAAAATTACAGTATACTTGGAGGTAGGGTCCCAGAAGCAGGGCAGGGAGGCTGGATGTGCTTCACACGCCTTGTGTACAATGATGATTTTTTTGGGGGGCGTGTATAGCACGTCCAAAGTCTGCAACTAGTTAAAGTACGTCTTTGTGCTGATTTAAAAAAAAAATACTGAAATTTCAAATTTTTACATGAGAAATATGTCTGGAGCTAGGTCCATTTTAATGTTAGCCATACACAGCTTGAATTTTAGCCAATTCTCGCTTAATTGGCTGAAAACTGAGCCATGTGTGGCCCTGCAAGCACCACCTTGTTCGAAAAAAGTCAATTTAAAAATCAAATGAGCCAGGTAGAAATTATCAGACAAATAATGGCTGTGTCCTATAAAGTGCAGGCACTAACGATTGTGCTTGTTCAGCCCCGCGGCAATATGTGCTTCATGCTGAACACTGGGAAATCTACACGCGTTGACTTAGGCATCCCAGACATCTGAGGCTAGCGTTAGACATGCTAGAGTTTCCAACATGCGGGATAAGGATAGTTTGCTGTGTTCAGAAGCAGCTAAATGCCAGCTCTGTGCTATGACTGCATACACACTGACTGATTATTTGTGGCTAGAACTCTGCTGAAATGCTGACTATGGACCTACACTGTCTAGGTCCAGAGTTGGCTGGAGGCTCTTTCTGCAGCTTAGATGAGCTTACATGCGAAAAGCAATGGCGCTGGCCTTTGATTTGTACAAATCTGATAGCGATTAGTACCGCATGCAAAAACGTAGTAATCCTCGCCAGCAGCTGCCCTTGGCCACTGCTCTGTGGTTGTGTGAATGTAGCCTAATAGATCCCAAACTTGTATGGAGTTCTTTGTTTTTGTAGACCTCAGTTGTTCCTGGAGCAGAGCTTGCTATGATTTCTCTGACACCAATTTGAAAAAACCAAACTGCGGCCCAAGGGCCAGATGTGGCCCTTTGCTTGCCTTTATCCAGCCCTCGGGACGCTATATGTCCCACTGACTCCAAAGTCAGGGCACTATTCCTACAATTGATACCAATGACGAGGACCTATTCCTCCCATTAACACCAAAGATGGGACATTATTCTTCTCACTGACACCATCAATAGGGTACTAAAAGGTAGTAAACCAGCCTTTTGTTTAGAAAGTTTGGAGACCCCTGGTCTAATAGGTGGTGAAGAATAATACAAAAAGCATAAAAAGGCTAAGGTCTTACTTGTCTACCTCACATGTGATACCTGTCAACTGGACATGCTGCATTATATGCGCTGCAGTATCTGAACAGCCCCCTGCAGCTGTATGGTAGGCTTTAGGTAGGCAAAAAAAACATAGCTCTATTGCCTGTTTTACCTGCCCCTGCCCCCCTTCCCGCAGTTGGCCATATGAAAGAGGCCCTAGACTCAGCCATAGATATCTTGGCATCTACATACTGTGTATTATATGGCTAAAGGTTTGTGGACACCTGATCATCACACCTACATGACCTTGTTCCAAGCCCCTGAGCATTAAAGTATATGTCAGGAAAAAAAAAATACAAAGAAAAACATATGCTGTATATTTCTACAATACATCCACATTGTCCTGTGTTTAATTACTTTTTTAGATTCTTCAAGTACAGAAAAGTGTTGATTTGCTAGAATTGCAGCTCCTAGGTCCTGTTCTAGGCTGACAACACGCAGAGTTTTTGAGGGTTAAATACTGTTTACCTTCCCAATGTATTATATACTGTACTGTATATAAAAGATGACTGGAAAAATACCAATATGGCCCAAAACCATTAATAGAAAGGTGCCCCTTTTGTTAGAACACCCTCCACTTTCCTGAGAAGGCTTTCAATAAGATTTTGGAGTAGATGTGTGCAGTACTGAAAAATGAGTTTCGGATAGATTCCTTGTGTTACTAATTTCATTTTGTTGATTTATGTCGGAATTCGTTCAGTTTGGTTAAATTTTGTTTTGTTTATAAATTTTCTAAGGAATTCCAAATTTGGGGCAGGCCCCCCCCCCACCTCAGCCCCCTACCTACTTACTAAAAACCGGCATGAACTCGCCACGAGAGAGCGGGGCACAATCAGACAGAAACATTTCTTCTGTCGGCTATTGTGCACAGGCGCCGTCTCGTCACAACAGCTGATCGTAAAATCAGCTGTTGTGCTGTTCCGTACGGCGCATGCGCAGTACAACCCTGGCACTTCTCGACAGAACACCAGCTCGCCTCTTGCTGCTCTCCTCTCTTTTCTCAGCTGACATCAGCTGAGGATTCTCAGAGCGGAGGGCCGGGCAGTCACATGAGAGCGGAGGGACAGTCTGAAATGCAGTATGTAGCTTCATATTTTTTAAAAGGCATGTACAGTGGGGCACTTAATGTACTATAAGAGGGGATTCAATAAGACACAGTTAGTTTAAAACTTGTAAGTGGAGTACGATGGAATCGCTCTCCCAGGAGGGGCGGGGGAAGTCGGGATGACGTCACCCACCAATCGATTATGCTGGTCGTAGCATCGATGCTGCATCGTGGACACCCGAATCGTGATGCATCAATGCTACGATTATATTCAACACCCCTAATATTTATGGCCATTTGTTTAACTGAGAATAGATCTGCCTCCCAGATGTTATTTATTTAAGTGCTTAGTAAAACAGATAACAAAATAAGTCTGAGGAGGAAATTGTTTAATCAAGTAATATAAATTTAACAAGCATAGAAAATATTAAGTCACGAGATCGGTAAATGGGACAGATGAATGGCTCAGTATGGCAGTATACACAGGGCATGACTATATGAACTGGCTAAGGTAATGAGTAAGGAATATTGTATCAAAAGTTTATAAGAAAATACATAATAACAATATCAATTCTAAATAAATAAGATCTTGGATAGTTTATATACATATACTGTACTATTCAATAATTAAAGTAGAACTAAAGGCAAAACTGACCAGCTGCAGAGGGACTTGTTAACCACCATTGTCCATCTCTTGCTTTTTCTCACCTAGTTGCAGACACAAAGAGTGATGGAATTATGGGTAGAGTGCACTGGCACTGTCTACGCTTTTACATGCACAATAAAGATCCTGTGACATTGCGAGGTACGGATTTGGACACCTCGTATATAAACGCCTCACCTGCTTCATCTGCGAAATGATTCTTCTCACTTCCAGACAGGCAGTTTGCGTAGTAATTGATGTTCATTTTTATGGATTCTCTACATTAACTGTAGAACTAAGTGCCTCTTAAACTCTAAGAGCCATCAATTAGCAGTGACTTCCTTGCTAGGTCTACGTTTCAGATTCCGAGAGTTGGATATTTTTAACCTTTGCAAGTCCATTCTGTCTAACTTTTCGTTCTTAAAGGGGAAGTGTAGACTTTTTAATTTTTATTTTTTTACATGTCCTTGTCACTTTATTTCTGAACTGGCAACATGGCAGATTTTCTTTATATAATGTAATAATACTGTATGATCTCACCAGACCCACTGGGATCCTCTTCCCACTGTTTTTAGATGATCTATTATATCAGACAGACTCAATATCAGAGGAGCCTCAATAATATGGGGAAGTTGGTGCTGCAGGTAAGTCTAATGCTACGTACACACGGGCGGACTTTTCAACCGGACTGCTCCGACGGACCAAATCCGGCGGACAATCCGACCGTGTGTGGGCTCCATCGGACCTGCAGCTGACTTTTTCGGTCAAAAATTTGACGGACTTTAGATTTGAAACATGTTTCAAATCTTTCCGACGGACTTGAGTCTGGTCGAAAAATCCACTCATCTGTATGCTAGTCCAATGGACGAAAACCCATGCTAGGGCAGCTATTGGCTACCGGCTATCAACTTCCTTATTTTAGTCCGGTCGTACGTCATCACGTATGAATCCGTCGGACTTTGGTGTGATCGTGTGTAGGCAAGTCCGTTCGTTCAAAAGTCCATCAGAAGTCCGTCAAAAGTCCGTCCGAAAGTCCGTCGGACCAGTCCGGTCGAAAAGTCCGCCCGTGTGTATGCAGCATTAGATCTTCATCTCCTGGTCCCTATGAACAGAGAGGTGTTTGAACATAAATGTTTGTTTAGTCTATTTTTCCTTCTTGATTGATTCTAGTTTCATTATCATATAGTATGTTGGAGGGAGACGCCAAAGTAACACTGTTCACACTAAAGGAGTTGGGTCCAATGCAAAGACAAGGCAATTTTGGGGTGTGCATTAAAAAATTTCTGCAGGTACTACTTTTTTAGTATAGCATGTTGTGACACAAACTAGTACATCACAACTACCACTTATGACATGTCATTAACGTTCTTAGAAAAAAAGAAGTAAATAGTGCAATGTGCCGGCACTGTTCCTCCTTCTGCACCTTATGCCGCGTACACACGACCGGACTTTACGGCATACTTTGCCCGGCGGACTTTTCAACGGACTTTACGACGGACTTTCCGAATAAACAGACTTGCCTACACACGATCAACCAAAGTCCGACGGATTTGTACGTGATGACGTACGACCGGACTAAAACAAGGAAGTTCATAGCCAGTAGCCAATAGCTGCCCTAGCGACGGTTTTTGTCCGTCGGACTAGCATAAAGACGAGCGGACTTTTCGACCGGACTCAAGTCCATAGGATAGATTTGAAACACGTTTCAAATCTAAGTCCGTCAAACTTTTGAAAAAAAAAAGTCAGCTGGAGCCCACACACGATCGAATTGTCCGACGGACTCCGGTACGCCGGACCAAGTATGCCGGAAAGTCCGCTCGTGTGTACGCGGCATTAGAAGAAGTGCATTCAGCATGGCTTGCTGGTGTGAACAAGCCCTAAGTCTAGGTTTCCACTATTACGACCTGAAAGTCGTGCAATTTTTTCCCCGCAATTTTTTGCTGTGATTTATTATGCGTCTTGAAGCAATGCCTGTGTATTCTTGAGGTTTCTGGATCTCAAGTCACATCAAAGTGACACCAAAGTAGTGCAGGGACTTTGAAGTTGCTACGACTAGAAGTCGCACAGATATGAACGGTATTCATTGGAAATCATGGGGTTTGACTTGTAATGCGACTTTGCAGTACCAAGTCGCATGACAAGTCACACTAGTGCAAACCGAGCCTAAGCAAAAGATGATCTGATCCTTCTGACCCTTCCACCACTTCGTCTGTAAATCCTTTGTGGTCTGTGGATCTGCAGTGGACCATGGAGGATAATCCAAACAGAGGACTGCAGTTCATGAAGCATGCCAAAAATACTTCTTAGATGCTGTTTTGAAGACCAAAATTAGGTTTAACCAGAATAGAGTCTAAAATTGGCCATGTACTGGTAGACTTTTGAACAAACTTTCTTACAAACATTTGCATGAAAATTCTCAGTGCATTCAATAAGTTGAACGAAAACCACATTCACCGTTAGATCCCTTTCACACTGGGGCGACGGGTCCATTAGTGGTAAAGCGCCGCTAGCTTTATCACTATTTCAGCACGATTTTCGGCGTTTTTAACCCCGGCTAACAGCCAAAGAAGGGGTTAAAAGCGCGCGTGTTGCGGCACTTCCAAAGAGCTGCCCATTCATTCCAAAGGGCAGGGGCTGTCCAGGAGTGCTGTATACATCGCTCCTACACAGCCCCAAAGATGCTACTTGCAGGACTTTTTTTCTCATCCCGCAAGCGCACCACCCCAGTGTACAAGCACTAAGGCTTTCACACTGGAGGGGGCATGAGAGGCAGTTTTCAGGCGCTGTTTTAGCACTAAAACGCCTGAAAACCGCCTCAGTGTGAAATTAGTTTATTCAAGAAAAATTTCTCATCCTGCTCCTTCAAATTTTCTTGCCACTGTAGTCGAAAAAGGAATGGTGAATGTCATACCCACTAACAATTGGAAGATCGATTCAACGTTCTTAAAATGTGTTTGGCCAGCTTTAGGAGTACACTCCTGACTGATGGCATTAATTGCTTTTATTGCAGCTACTGTCTGTCACCATTATCTGATGTGTTGCGACTATTGTAAAGCTCACACAAGATACAAGTTGAATACCAAGCTTTGTAACTATTTTAACATTTTAATTGTTTGACGTAAGCAAGCGATTTATTTCATTTTTTGGCTATTACTATGCTGTGTTAGCACTTCATTTGGTACAGTTTGTGAGGGTTTTGAATATCTGGTTACTTGCACTTTAGGTCTTTGCTCTTCTATAACCCCTTGTAAAGGGCCAGTGTCACTATCACGTACCTGATGGATGAGCCTAACGTGCAGTGGGAAGGCTTTCTCGTACAACCCCAGCTCAAGGGCCACCGATGTTGCAACAGTGGTTGCAAGTTCCTGGCGGTGTATGGGTGCCTGGGTCGTCTTCGGTGTAGGAGATGTGTCACTAGGATAGACCAGCAGGTTAAATGGCCGGTGTAGTCAGTTCAGCTGATGCAGCAAGAAACAGGAACAGGAAGCAGGTTGGTAAGTGCAGAGCTGAGGAGACACTGAATACGTAGTCAGTGTCTGGTAACGGGTTTGGTAACAGGTGATAAGATGCAGATATAGCTGACAGGCAGAGAATGGTCAGGATACAGGCAGAGTTCGCTATCAGGATATCAAGCAGTAGGGAGGTAAACGTAGTCAACAAGGCAAGCCAGGGTCAGGGTAACAGAGAGCAAGTGTAGTCAGAGTGAGCTGGGTCAAACACAGGAATTAGGATCGGGATCTCAGGAACAGATTTCACAGGTACAAGCTGCTGATCAGACAGCAAAGTCTCTGTGCAGCTGGGGTGTTTAAATAGGAAGTCTTTGGTGCCAGTCTCACTGGCGTGCACGCGCCTGCGCACCAGCACACATGCGCACACCCATGTGCCAGGAAGATCCCTGACAGTCACTTTCTTCTGTCTTGTAATCAAGCATTTATTGGGTATTTATAAAATGCCAAAATGCCATATCCCAGCTTCCCGCATACAAGCCTTACCTTAAGAAAGGATAAAGTGGAAAATAAATGTAGAGTTTTCAGTGCTCGTTAGATGATATGGTGTGGTTTTATTTCTTTAAAGGTTAGATTTAAATTAATTTATCTTTAAAAGGATTTAAACTTTATATGTGAATAAGTTTATTTCTTTAGGGGTTCCTGCATTCTTGTTGGAAAATACTGCTAAAAGGTATAAATCCCTTTTCTTGGCACTAAAAAAAATATCCTTGCAATGGGACTTCCTGGCACTGAAGTTAAAAACTCTAGCGGTAATACGCCAAAATGATTAACCTTATTCCTTGGTAGTCTTCCTCCACACTGTGCTACCCATCCCCCAAACCCCCAAAGCCACTGCCCATCAGTCACCTTCTGACATCATTGTGTGCAATGCAGGGCCAAATGTTCTATATTGTACATGAGTACAGGGATGGTCTGCCCACAACCCACAATGTCAGAGAGGAGAGGTGAGCACCAACTGCCAGGGGAACGAGGAATGAGGCAAGTATTATAGCCTATTCCTCTACCCCTTAGACTTAAGCCTAGTACACACGGGCAAAATGTCGGGTGGCATCGGGCCAGTTCAATAGAAAATGGACGACATTGGGCGCGTGTGTACGGCAGCCGGCCTGACAGAAGGCGGCTGGTCGGCTGGCTTCTGTCGAAGGGGCATGACCGAAAAAGGTTTTTTAATTATCATTTGATCAGCACTCCCAGCCAATAGTGTTCTGGCGGGGGGGGGGGGGGGGGGGTCACAGCACATTAGCTCAGTGGTGGAGATGGCTGTACTAACATCTCATAGTTAGTACAGTGGCTCCCCCCAGAGCTATCAGTTTTTTTTCATTCAGCCCACTGGGTTGAACAAAAAAAAAAACTAGTAGTGTGTACTAGGCTTTAAAGTGTAAATTCAGCCAAAATCTAACTAAGGCTAAACCCACTCCCACCCCAATTCTAAGACTATTCTATCTATCCTGTAAAAGAAAAGATGTGTATACTTACCTGTTCTCAGGGAGCTCCAGTGCGTTCACATGATCTATACAGCTGTGGCTTCAGTGAGCAGAAGAGATTGCCGACAACAGCTACAAATGCCTGTGTGCGGTGACATCACCCATAGGCTTACTATGGGGCATCCGTTGTCGTCTGTCCCTCCTCTACACTGAGGCCGGCACTGAGACCCGTTGTCGGCTGTCCCTCCTCTACACTGAGGCCGGCACTGAGACCCGTTGTCGGCTGTCCCTCCTCTACACTGAGGCCGGCACTGAGACCCGTTGTCGGCTGTCCCCCCTCTACACTGAGGCCGGCACTGAGACCCGATCATGTGACCGGAGCGACTTCAGAATAGGTAAGTCTTTTCTTTTACAGGGTACATAGAGTAGTCTTACAATGGGGGTGGGAGTAGTGTTAAGCTTAGTTAGATTTTGACTGAACTTCCAACTTTAACAAGCATTTAACCCTTGCAGAGCAAGGAGACCCCACTGTAACTTTTTATTCCTGGTGTTAAGATTTTAATGTATGTTGTATACCAAAATGCATATTGTAAAACCAAACCTTTTTTTTAATTAGAAGATGTATAATTTATAATTAGAAGATTAATTTCAAATAAAATCACAACATTGATCAGATTTTTTATCATGTATGTGTTACACAAAAATGCTGGCAGTTAAACAGTGATGCAAAAGCTCCATAATGGTTCTTATGAGAGGAAGTATTTTATATTTGTTCCTTGCCCAGAAACTGCAGAAAGGTTCCACTGCCAAAAGTGTTAGCAAATCAATTGAAATTACCAATCGTGTTACGCATTAGAAGCTTTTAGTCTTTTAATGAGGATAGGTGTCAATCTTTTACAATAACCATTCAGAGTTTGCCATATTACTGCAGGAAAACCTTAAATTCCATTACATCTCAGTGACTTCCCCATTGCAGAGACTAGGTCAGCTCCCCAGAATGAAGAAGAGAGATGTCCTCTGCAGTGGGATTTGGTGCCTGAGCCCTTTAACAATAGCTTAAAGCAAAGAACATTTGGGTGAATTTATACGGTGGTGTCATAGAAACACCTCTTCTGATATTTCACCGGTAAATGAGAAAAAAAAATGCAATTAAAAAAAAAAAAGGAATGAAATGAGAGAAGAGGATAAGGGAACGGCTAAATAATTAGGTTACTGCCGGGAAGAAACTGAAAGAAACTCTCAGGAATTTAATTCTATAACCCTTACTTTTATAAATCAAACTCTGGGCAAGGAAAAAGAAAATGCTCATTACATCCAAGAGACCCCAAAAACGCAACATTCTGATGAAGGCAAAGTGAACGTTCCTTAAAAGCATTTTGCTGGCCGTTAATGGAAGGTGTGATCTTACAGATGGTATAATAAACCTATGGTAAATTATCGCTGTCTGCAAAATTAAGTAAAATGCTCACTGATTACCGAATATTAAGTGTACCTTTGTCTAATATTTTTTTTCTTTGCTCTTTTTGTGTTAGGTTTCCGGGACTGGGTTCCAAAGGAGTTGCAAAGGGTTGGGTGTGTAGAACTTCTCAATACGGTGCAAAGGAGGGTCAGGCCCAAGTTACATGTCTTTGGTGGAATCCATGAAGGTGAGCAGCACAAAAAAAAATGGAATATTAGTGGGAACTTTTTAAATAAAAATTGAGTTTTGACCTTCTGAAATGATTGGCTTGCCCAGGCTTTCATGGTAAATCCCAAGTGCCAAATAACTATTGTGACTGAGATTTACGGCTGGTGTCTGACTTTGTGAGCCCTTTTATACAGTATCAAAATAATCCACAACAGTGTAATGAAATCTTTTTATCATTCATTTCAGTCTGAGCTTCTGAGAGAGATTAAAGTTTTTTTGGCTTTACTTCTCCTATGGAACACAGAAGTGCAGTTTGTTCTGCAGTCCTTTGACCCGGGCTAGAGTCACATCACTCAGCCGGTCCAGGCTCGGGAAAGATCCCGACCATATGGTCAGTATCCTCCCAGAGGCCTGCATCGGCGCATGGCTCAGCCTCTCAGTGATCTGCCGAGAGTCTGAGCCAGCCCCTCCTGCCCCCTCTTCAGCCCAGTGTGCTCCAGTGAGTGCTGGAGAACAGAGTAGAGAGCCGGTGACTGACAGTCCCGGCTCTGTGCTCAGAGCGGAGGGGAGAACTGAGCGATCAGCATTTTTTGATCGCTCAGTTTTCACTGCAGAGCTGGCAGGGTACAGATGCAGCATCGTATCGATGCTGCATTCACCTAGGTGAGTATAAATGTTTATTTTTTTTAAATCCCCAAACTTCTCTTTTAAAATTGAGGCGCAAACAAGATGGCTGCTTAGAAACAAAATGTCTTCATTATAATAATTTTAATCTGTGCTTTGTTTTTTTTTCCTCTACGTGTACACTTAGCATTTTCCAAAAATAAATTCTGATGACTTATGATTTATGTTTGGAGAACTTGTGGCAAAAGAGGTCCCTGGAAATCTGCCTCTAGACATTTTTTTATGGGCACATCAAAGCACAAGAAATAAACATCCCCTTATGATAACTTTTTGATGAACAATGATCACAAGACAATTAACTCCATGCTTGCTGTAATCGTATTATTCTTTGATTAATCTCATGCCTTAACACAGCCTGCGTGATACACATCAATCTGTATACTTAATCTGAGATCACACTAAAATAAACAGAATGGCTTAGGCAAGCCACAGATGATGCGATTTTGTTCCCTGCAACCACAGGTTCCCTCCTGCAGAGCTATTGTGTTCTGCTGGCCCAGAGCCTTTCCTGCCGACAGAAAACAATGATTACTGTTAATATTTGTCTACCCCCAAACATATGGGGAATAATGACATACTATACATTGAATATACAAAATATAAAATTTGTGAGTTTGGTCCAGTATATCAGTACAATCCATATGATGTGCCATTGTCTGTTCGGTCAACGTTTCACCAACCATTTGGCTTCCTCAAGACCCAGACATGGAATTGATGGATTGCCTAAAACAACAAAGTATTAGTGACAAACATAACATCTTAATATGTATCATTCAGCCATATTGAATATTGAATGCTCCTACCAGCAAGACCTCACAGTCGACTGACCAGCCCTAGCGCCTTTGGCGTACATAGGAGGACCACCGGCAAGGAACCCAACCCAGCACTGCCCAGGGCAGTGACCCTATTGTAGGGTACTGGGACGTGTTTCCAGTATTTACCTAACACATTTTTCTGCCCATTTTAAAACATTAAAAAAAGCTAAAAAAAATGGCTGAAAAACCAACAAATTACTAACTGGAAAAGTGGGGAACTGACAAACTGACCAGGAGAACAAAGCCATTGAATATGAGGATAAGAAAAAAATTAGCTACAAAGACAAAAGTTTACCAAAACAACAGACATTCACAACTATTGGACCATTTATAAATGGCTTCTGTCATGTTTTTTAAAACAAGGACCTGAACTGCAGATGCTGTGCCCAAAAAGACAAGCAGAGGATAAAGGGGTTAGTCAACAGTATTACCTGCCCGATACTTGTAGATGACCTTTTCCCCACTACTGACTTACCATGTACCATGCCTTATTCTGCACCATATCTGTGTATGGAGTCGGCCATCTTGGTGGAGAAGTAGGGCTTTTCTTCTTCATATTAGTTTGTCCCTCTGATGACTGATATAATGTCCAAAAGGGGAATATTTAGGAAGCAGCAGAATTCACTGATCCCCAGAATGACTGAAGCAGGGGGGGTGCATGCAGTGCAGATTTCTCTCTAACAATGCAGCACAGTAGTGATATGACCAAATCTCACTAAAAAAGTTTGTGGAAGTAGCAGTTCTAGGCAGAGCTTTGCCTTGCACATTGGCGATATACAGCTCTGAGGCGATAGGCACCCTCACATACCAAAAAGGGCACTGTTGTTTTTCAGTATCAATGCAAGGCAAAGGATATCTTTTCAGGATACATCTTATGCACATTTAACTCTCCTTGATGTACATTAGAAAATAGCAAATATTCAGTCAACATTCACTTTGCATTTACCTTGATTAGCAAGCATTATAATTAAAGGAAAAACAGGAAAAACAGGGCCAAAGCTTTTTTGACCCAACTCCTCCTGTGGGTCGCAGGAGTGCACTTAGTTCTGCACTCCTGTGACCCGTATTCAGCTGACAATGGGCTAAAGTCCACTGTTGACTGACATCACTCAGCTGGTCTAGACTCTGGAGAGATCCCTTTCTGGTGCCCGACCTATGGCCAAATAACGCCAGCACCGGCCTTTCCTCAATCCAGATGGACATCATATGACATCCACCCGGATATGATGTAAAAAAAATAGAAAAAATCCTGATCACTTACGCAAAGCAGTACAATGTTACTATGGTAACATCATATTGCTCTGGTCACAGTGTGTTACAAAAAAGGGAATCATAAAAAAAAAAAAAAAAAATGTAATAAAAAAAAAAAAAGATAACTATTTTTTTCGTACTGTCACCAGTCAGTGTCCATGATCACCGCCTCACCAGTTGTATGATGACACTATAAAAAAAATAATAAAAAGAAATTGTGTTTTTTTATTTCTTTATTGTCCAAAAAATGATGACAAAAAAATGACAACTTCAAAAAACAAGTGATGCCTCCTGCTTAATACCTTGGACTGTCTACTTTCCAAAAAATGGTCATTTGGGGGGTATTTCTACTCTCCTGGCATTTTCTGTTTTTATTGAAAAGAAGACATAAATATCAACAGGTAATCTTTGTGTGACAGAGTACAACATAACTTACACAACATCTCTTTGTACAGTGAGATATTAACAAGAATAAAGAAACATATGTCATATGTGAAAGTACAGGAGATAATCGTTTAAGTAATAAATGGGAAAGCTTCAGGTTTGTTACAGTATTTAAAAGAGGAGAGGTCAACCCCGGTGCGATTGTGTGTTCGGGGTGAGAATTTTTCTCAACAGGGTCAGAACTTAGTACAATTTGTGTAATCACTATGTGACAATACCAGTAATGAGGTTATGAGCAAGGTGGTAATTGGGGAGAGAGAGGGGGAGGAGACCGAGGAAAGATGGGAAAGGAGAGAGGAAAGAAAAAGAGAAAGTGGTGGGAAGATGGTCGGGAGGTCGCATTGGACATTAAAATGCTACGCTTCATGGTCTGGGGCCTCCGCCGGAAGGCTAAGGCTCCAGTAGGTGTTTGTCAAAATCAGGGGGTAGAAAGTGTTCAACCCAAGGGCGCCATATTTTGAGCTGCTGAGGAATTCTGTCTAAAATTGTAGCCTTGATTTTACTATGTATCATGGCTTGGGTAATCCTATTCTTAACTTTGGTGAGGTTTAGTTTTGGAGTTTTCCAGGCCCTAGCTATTGTCTGTTTGGCCGCTGTAGTGAGTTGAAGGAGGAGACGTGTCTGGGATTTAGTGCACTCTATTGTGATATGATTCAGTAATGCTAAAGACGGGTCAGGGTCTATGGTACTTTGGAGTAAAGTGGAAGCCATCCGGAATATTGTCATCCAAAATTTCTGAACTATCGGGTAGGTCCACCATATATGGGCATGAGTGCCCTTCTCACTGCAGCCTTGAAAGCATACTGGGGGGTAATTTGGGAGAAGTTTAGAGATCCTAGCTGGAACTAGGTACCACCTCATGAGAACCTTATAGTTCGCTTCCTAGGCAATTATATTGTGGGATGAGATTTTTGTATTAGTCCATATATATTTGACCAGTCTTCTGCATCAATGTCTATTGCTAAGTCTGTGGACCACTGTGTAGTGTAAGTTGGCAGGTTAGCTGGGGGAGAGGTTAGGTGGTTATAGAGGTGGGATATAATGCCCAGAGCACGGGGATCTGAGTTGCAAATTCCTTTAAATATGGAAAGATCGTCTAGTGAAGAGTGTGAGCCTATAATTGTCCGGAGAAAGTGGGCGATCTGGAGGTATCTAAAATACTCTTTTGAGGGGAGTTCAGCTTGATTTTGCAAGGTTGAGAATGACTTCATAGAGGCTTTAGTGATGAAGTCACATATACGGTTCAGTCCAGCTCGAAGCCAGAGCTGGAATGATCCTGGGTCAGCGAGGGCTGGGTAGAATTTCGGGTGGTCCAGGAAGGAAAGTAATGGGGAGTGGGCAGACATCAATTTAAACGGGCCCCGTAATTTGTCCCATAATTTGAGAGAGTGCCCTGTAATGGGGTTGATTATGGGGCCACGGGTAGAGGAGGGTAACCATAGCAAGTTAGTCACAGTGAGGGGGTAAAGATCGATCGCTTCCAGGCTGACCCACAAGGGTATCTCAGCTTTTGCATGAGGGAGGGTGATCTGTCCTGGCATTTTAAGGCCTCAAAGTGTGACAGCTCTGAAAGCTGAAAATTGGCCTGGGCAGGAAGGGGGTAAAAGTGCCCAGCATCGAAGTGGTTAATGTTGGGATCCACCCATTACCTGACCAGCAGCTGGATCAGCTGCTCCCGCCCCTTCCACAGCCCAGCGCTCCAGTGAGTTCTGGAGGGGCAGAGCAGAGAGCCAGTGACCAGCCAGTCTCTGGCTCTCTGCTCATTGAAGATCGAGACCTGAGTGATCAGCGGTCTGTGATCGCTCAGTTTTCGGTCATGGAGGCGGCAGGGGACAGATGCAACATCACACCGATCCTGCATCCACCCAGGTGGGGTATGTATGTTTGTTATTTTAAAACACCATATTTCTCTTTTAAATTCAGGTCCACTTTTAGAACAAAAGCGGCATTGCTGTAAAATATATAAAGTACATTTTTGTGCATATTTACAGCACATTGATTTAGTAGATTTGCAGCTAGTAAATAGTAAATAAATGACTTTTAAGTCAGTCAACATTCACTTTGCATTTAGCTTGATTAGCAAGCTAGAAATTTTGTAAACACATTTTGTACAATTTGGTATTCAGCCTTTAAGACTGCCCAGCTACAGGAAGGTAAACTACTAGAGTTAATGGTTATTTCTGAGCTTCTTAGGATTGCCTGTTGTGTTTATAAGAACCTACAAAGCAAGCAGCTTAGCTTGTCCAAAGAGGATTATGGCTCGCTGCATTTTCATGTTGGAGCTTATAGTAAACAGTCGTAGAATTTGTGATTGTTGTACAACATTTTGTATATATTACAACACCTATAACATTTTTTTTTTCTCCTGAAGGTTACGGAATTATGACTGATGGCTACACAACTTACATCAATGCATCAACGTGTACAGTCAGCTTTCAACCAACCAATCCTCCAATTATTTTTGACCTTCCTAATCCCCAAGGATCATGAAGACCCTGAACACATCTGTATCCGTGGGTCTATAAACTGCCTTTTTTTTTTTTTTTTTCGTTTTAATAATAACTGTCTTGCTCTTTTTATCTATTTCCAAGTTTTGCATTTGCGTTCTGCTGGAACTGGTACAAAGAAAACAAACCATACCTTTAAAAAGGAAAGAAAAAGTTAATGCTTTTAAAAACATCTTTTAATTTATCTGTTTCTCTTGTGTCCGAAGAAAGCTATTGTAAAATGTACATATCCCAGGAGGGTCGGTTCATAACATTATTATAAAATTTTTAAAAAGTTAACAAAAAAAAAAGTAAGCTATTCATTTTGTAAATCACCGGGATTTGCACAACGTAATATTATTTTAATAATTGTGTCTGTATTTTTTTTTTTTTTTTTTACCGTTATTGAATTGTGTGCTTTTTCTATCACCTCAAAGTCTTTCCAGTGCTTTTATGTCCATTTTATTTTTATAATTTCTTCTTTTTTTTTATTTTTTATTTTTTAGCTCTGATTACTTTTTTTTTGTACGAATAATTCAGTCCATGACCTGTTGTTGTCTCGGTTTGTTGTTTTATTTGTATTTTTTTGCCTGTATTTTTTATTAAATTATTTTTAATATGTATGGGGCTGAAACACCTGTAAAGACCAGGTATGCCGTACATTAAAACATGTAAATGCAGACTCCTTTTAAATATGGATTTATATACATATATATATATAAGTATTTTTTGTGTGTTATAACAAAATGTGGGATTTATTATTGGCTGTATAGGCAAATGCAAAAATAAAAACTAAAAATGCTGCACGCAGCACACCTGAATTATGAAGGATGTGTTATATTTGCAAGTATCCTTACCTTCTGAGAAGAAGCGGTATTTCTGTGCGGTCATAGGCATGTGAAGAATGAAATGAATACAATCAAGACAAGAAGGGCTGTGTTGCTCTTTTATAAGCATTCTTGAATCCCTTTACCCCTCTCCCATGTCCATTTTTTTTTCTTATTTTGCACTGTGTGTAAATGCAATCTTGCTAGCACAAAAATACTGTTGCAAATAGCCCTTTTCTCCTTTACCTTTGTAAATGCTTTTTCAAGGCTTGTCCTGTTTTGTTTCCTTTTTTGCTACCTTGTTAATGGACTTTAGAAATCCAGTTGTTTCTTTTAAATTCATTGTGATATTATATATCTAGCGCCTTTATATGCAAAATAAAATTGCAAGATTTTTCAATATCGTGCACGAGTTTGTATTCTGTTTCTTAAAGCAGATCTCCAGCCATGAATAACAAGGTAACAATGAATAGCCAATTAAAATATAAAATAACCAGTTTTTGCTGCAATATTCAGCTTAAATCCAGAGATTTGACCCACAGTATCTTTTTTTCTGCTGCTAGATGTCCTCAGTCTGTTTGTGAGCACCATTCATCCAAATTCTTCTGAGCCCTGGTCTTCCTGAGCCTGTCATAGCCTGTGAATGGACAGTGAAAGGAGAAGCAGCACAGTGATGAGCTCATCTCTCTGTCACTCCGCTTTCTCTTCCTATCAGCATGCTTCTTGTCAGCAAATGGATAGATTGTCTCCATGTACTGCTTCTTCCTCTCACACTCCAGCTCTGCTGCACAGGGACTGCAAGAGGCCAACGCCAATGTGGAATTCTGGAAATTTGATTTAATAATGAGTACAGAGCTGCATTCATTTTTGAGTTCTAGAGTTCATTATTAGCCAGTGGTTCAGTCCAAACCTAGGTTGGGATTGGATCCCCAAATATTTGTCCATTAGGCCCCCTGTTGGCAGATGAAATGTATGTATAGATGCGGTCTTTTAGGCTGCATTCACACTATGCTGCTATGTACACGTAAGCAGAATTGCGCATTTCTGCCTGCATTTTCAGAAAGATTCAGCAAAATTTGTTGCCAAGCTCGCCTGGCTCATTGTCAAAATTTGGCATCTGATCTTCTTTGGTGTGTTTGACCCAAATGTGCGAGGTGCAGAAATACACCTAAAAAAAAAAACCTCATACAAGCGGAAATGCGTATGCATACGAAGCATAAATGGGGTCTTAGGACTTCGGTAGATGGGCAATTGCAATGTGCTTTCATGTGCATTCAGCTTGTGTTTAAGATGTTTCTGTGATCATTTCTAGTTCCTTCAATGCAGGTGTTCCTGACCTGCATTTGACCACCTTTTAGCTTGAAAGTTGCTTCAAGCTGCTTTTGTATTCCCACTGACTTGTATGGGGAGAAAAGTAGGTCTTGAGCAAACAAAAGCACACATACATACCTCAAGGACTCCAGTTTTAGATTTCCTGCCACCACAGTATTTCTCGTTGCTTACCTCCTTTAAGCAGCCACGGAGGTCTAACGTTTAGTGGTTTGCCCAGAACGGGCAAAGCACTACAAATAATGCAGGAACCCCAAAACTGATTATTTTTGACTTGGCACTTAGTAAGTATACTGCAAGGATTGTAGAAGCCAGCTGGTTGATCCTGTAGGAGCAGAGGGTCTCCACATATATCCCCTAATGCCCTTTAGGGCCTGAACACAGTTCCGACCCCTATCACCCTATTCCTTTAAAGCTGAACTCCAGGTAAACGTCTAAATAAACCACTGAAATACAAATATGGGTGCTGTTTTGTCTGCCAAAAGATTTAGATTTCCATTATTGAGATATAGACCGTACAGCCAGGACGGTGACCTGACCAAACCAAAAGAAATATGGTTTGGTCACCTCTCTGCCTCCAACCTGGTATTGGAGAACAATCACATTCATGAATTCACTTTGCTCCTTTTTTTTAGCACATGTATGAAATATACCAGATTGGGCATTAGTGCCCCCCCCCCCATTTCATCCATGTCCAAGCAAGCCACTTCACGGTGAGACCCATCTTTAGCCTAAAAAAACAAACATGTTTCGCTACAAGGAGGATTGTTGGAAGGTATGCCTTTGTGAGTGCCATTTGTCTCAGGTCAGCTCAAAATAAACACAGTGAATGCACCTCTCTGCCATTTTGTAGAAATGACAAGCTATAAAAATATATTTGCTGGAGAAAGAATATGCCCCACCCTATTAGATTGTAAGCTCCTCTGAGCAGGGCCCTCTTAAGCCTCTTGTATTTTATTGTATTATAACTGTATTGTCTCCCTTTTATATTGTAAATCGCTGCGTAAACTTTTGGCGCTATATAAATCCTGAATAATAATAATAATAATAATGTTCGTGGCACTTCTGTGTTCATTATCGTTATTTTAATGTTTCTCTTATTGGGTATGAAGAGGCCTTCATTAGCCAGCCCTTACAGCAAACAAAGAATTCACTAAATGGCATTTAAGCAAAAAATGCATATGATGAATATGGTCCTTTTAACAGAGACACTCAGGCACAGAAGCAGCCAAATGACTTCATTAGTTTAATGGTTCAATCTGATGGCTTCCACTTGTGTTTGAAGGTGGACGTCATGCCTGTTATGGGCTGCCTTTATCAGCTCAGGGGCAGTGAAGTAATAAGCTATGAGGCATGTTATGACTACATAAAGGGCACAGACGTGGAATGCGCTGATATCGCAGAATTGCTTAAAAGAAAACCCAGCTAACAAGTGTATAATCAGCAGCATTCTGTAAATATGTGTATTTGTGTTACACTTCATTAAAAGAAAAATTCCAGCTGATAAAAAATATATATACGGTATATGTGATATGGGGATTAGTTAGCTCAGTGGTATATTTTTCAAGTAGTGGTAGGTTTTTCAAGTAAGCTCACATCAGTCCAAACTTCAGTTTTAAGTGCACGGCAGCCCACTTTTATTTAAAAGAAAAAGGGTTTTCTAGCCCCTCAAGCTTGCTCTCTAGAGCAGCCTTTCTCAACCGTTTCAACACAGAGGAAACCTTGAAATAACTTTCTGGTCTTAGGGAACTCCTGATCAAACTTACTATATCTACAACTCATGATACATTAGTGTGATGGTCAGTGGGAAGAATGCTCCTTACACTTGTGGTCATTGGGTTAGAATTACCCCCTTATGCCGCGTACACAGGACTGGTTTTGCTGTCGGAATAAACTCCGAGGGTTTCTCAGACGGAACTCCGACGGAATTCCATTCAAGCGGTCTTGCCTACACATGGTCAATCCAAAGTCCGACCGTCCAGAACGCGGTGACGTACAACACTTACGACGGGACTAGAAAAAGGAAGTTCAGTAGCCAATAGCTTCCGTCTCGTACTTGCTTCAGAGCATGCGTCATTTTTGGTCCGTCGGAACAGCATACAGACGATCGGTTTTCCCGACAGGAAATGGTTCCGTCGGAAGTATTTAGAACATCTTCCATTTCTAGGTCCGTCAGAATTTTCAAAAAAAAGTCCGATGAGGCCTACACACGATCGGAATAGACGATGAAAAGCTTCCGTCTGACTTTTTCTGTCGGACATTCCGCTCATGTGTACGCAGCTTTACAGATAGCTAAAAAGATCAGTAATATCAGGGAAAACTTATCTAAGAGGGATAAATTGCTCAAAGCTCAAGCCCTTAGCAAGAGCTGGAGGAATCCAAGTTGAGAAACCCTGCTCTAGAGACTTCCAGATTCCCTCCAGCCACTTGGACCCGATCAGAGGTGTAACTAGAACCTTCAGAGCCCTGGTGCAAGAAACCATGAAGGGCCCCGACCTCTGGCCTGAGCCATTCTCTCCGAGCCCAGAGACCTTCCAACTGATCCCACGACCCTTTACGGTCCCGCAGTGGATCCCTTTCATATGTTGTGCAGTCTTGGGCCCATCCATTGTGGTGGAAGGCCAGGGCCCAGTCACAAGTACGACCTTTGCAACCCTGGTAGTTCCGCCAGTGGTGTCAGTGTGGACTGTCAATGGTGTCAGTCAGGACGTGGTCAGTAGAGCAGTGGACATGGTCAGTAGAGAAGTGGACGTGGTCAGTAGAGCAGTGGGCGTGGTCAGAAGAGCAGTGGATGTGGTCAGTAGGGCAGTGGACGTGGTCAGTAGAGCAGTGGACTGTGTCAGTAGAGCAGTGGACCGTGTCAGTAGGGCAGTGGACAGTGTCAGTAGGGCAGTGGACAGTGTCAGTAGGGCAGTGGATGGTGTCAATAGCGCTGGGGACGAGGTCAGTAGTTTTTAATTATTATTTGTTTTTTGTTTTTTTACCATTTTATTTTATTTTACAATTTAATTTTTATAGTTTTTTTTTTTACAATTTTTGATGGGAGGGAGGCATTGGAGGGCAGTATGGGGGGGGGGCAGCATGATTGTAGAGGGAGGGCAGTGTGTGGGGACAGCATGATGGGACGGGGGACAATGGAGGGCAGCATGAGGGGACAGCATGATGGGAGGGGGGGCAGTGGAGGGCAGTATGTGGGGACAGCATAATGGGAAAGGGGGTAGTGGAGGACAGTATGTGGGGACAGCATGATGGAAGGGGGAGCAGTATGAGGGGACAGCATGTGGGAGGCAGGGTAGTGGAGGGCAGTATGTGGGGACAGCATGATGGGAGGGGGAGCAGTATGAGGGGACAGCATGATGGGAGGGGGAGCAGTATGAGGGGACAGCATGATGGGAGGGGGGCAGTGGAGGGCAGTATGTGGGGACAGCATGATGGGAGGGGGGCAGTAAGAGGGGACAGCATAATGGGGGGTAGTGGAGGGCAGTATGTGGGGACAGCATGATGGGAAGGGGGGCAATGTGAGGGGACAGCATAATGGGGGGGCAGTATGAGGGGACAGCATGATGGGAGGAGGCAGTGGAGGACAGTATGTAGGGACAACATGACAGGAGGGGGGCATTATGAGTGGACAGCATGATGGGAGGGCAGTATGTGGGGGCAGCATGATGGGAGGGGGACAGGCAGTATGTAGGGACAGCAGGATGGGAGGGGGGCAGTGGAGGGCAGTATGAGGGGACAGCATGATGGGAGGGGGGCAGTAGAGAGCAGTATGGGGGGACAGCATGATGGGAGGGAGGGTAGTGGAGGGCAGTATGGGGGGACAGCATGATGGGAGGGTGGGCAGTAGAGGGCAGTATGGGGGGACAGCATGATGGGAGGGGGTAGTGGAGGGCAGTATGGGGGGACAGCATGACCGGAAGGGGGCAGTATAGGAGGGAGCAGTATACTCGCTGTGCTGTGAGAGAGTTTGTTGCTTACCAGGAGCTGCCTCTGGGCAGGGAGCATTTCTCCTACCGTTCCGGCGGCAGGAACAGCCTTGAGGCAAGAAGTAGGAGCCAGAGTCGGAGGGGCGAACCTGGGAGGTTGAGCTGGCAGTCCTAGGTACGGATGACTGCTTACCTCTACACTCTGGATGCAGCTAGTACCAGGTTGGATAGGAGGGTCGGCATATAGGAGAACCGATCCTGCTCCTGCAGCTGCTGAAAGCCATGCAGGAGCCAGGAGGAGAATAGAGGATATCGGTACTCCTATAGGCCGCCCCGCCGGCCCTCCCATCCAGCCTGGTACTAGCTGCATCCAGAGTGTAGAGGCAAGCAGTTATCCGTACCTAGGACCGCAAGCTCCGCCTCCCAGCTCTGCCCCCCCGACTCCAGCTCTGGCTCATACAAGTGTAGACAAACCTAACAGGGGAGCTGCACGGGCCCCCTGCAGAATGGGGCCGGGTCACGATCAGGACTCTTGCGCTCCCTATAGTTACGCCCCAGGACCCGCTAACTGCCTCAGCTTTCTCTTCCTCCCAGAACCGCGTAGCTGTCCCCACTCTCCCAGTCCTTGGTCAAGGAATCCCCCTCACAAGGGATGCAGTCTCCAGCAGGAATCCCCAGCTTTGCTGACAGGGCTATGTCTCCAAACAGCAGCAACTGCAAACTCCAACTGCTCTGATCTACTCTCAAACCTGGCTTATAACAACCCTGCACACCTGTGCACTCACACAGGCTGCCGGTGTCTCGCAAAGTGTGGACACAGCATTGAATGTTCCGTCCCACCCAAGACACTTTGGAACCTTCACACTCCAGGCCCCGATCCAGGATTACCAAACCCGGAGAAAACTTTAAACCCCTTTTTTTTCTGCTCACAAAACACACGCTGGAGCTTCTCAAACTATACCTTTGAGAAACCTGTGTCAAAGTAGGCCCCTTGGGACCTCACACTGTTCTTCCAGCCTCTCTTCCACAATATCCTGTGTCAAAATCTCGGACACGTTTTTGGTATCCCCAGATCAGCTTCTAGTTCTTGCACTGTCAATTGCCAATCCTTGCTGATTGCAGCCCATACACATTCAACATTCTCAGGTGTTCTACGCATTGCAGGCCTTCCAGAATTGGATCACTTTCGACAGATTCTCGACCATCTTTGAAGCCACACTTTTCTTTGCGCTGCACTTGATGCATCATCTATGAAAGCCTTCTGAATAATCTGAAGAGTTTTGTGCTGTTCAAGCTTAACGCAAAATTTGATGCAGATTCATCGCTCTATTCACGCAGTCATTTTGATCGCTATGGCCACACAAGTACACATGCTCACTCAGTGGTGTCTAGGGCCCCCATTGACTAGTACAGTGAAGTTGTCATTAAAAGGCTGGACTTTTTCTGACAGACCTTGTGTGTGTATGTATATATATATATATATATATAGTATAAATTGCCACACAAGCCATATTGTATTATGTACATTAGCCACTTGTGGACCTATTAGATTTGGACAGAGTGGGGAGAGATTAGATCCTCTGTCAA
This sequence comes from Lithobates clamitans, assembly GCA_037952925.1. Taxonomy (NCBI): domain Eukaryota; kingdom Metazoa; phylum Chordata; class Amphibia; order Anura; family Ranidae; genus Lithobates; species Lithobates clamitans. The sequence continues at coordinate 291,379 of JBBGZY010002014.1, forward strand.
ATTCTTTTTCTGCTGTCGGTGTCCTCACATAGAGAGAGAGAGTTTCACATCTCTATTTGTACTGGTGCCCATTGTCGCAGAGAATGAAAGTTAGGCTCAGTTCACATCTATGCAGTTTGCGATTGATGCGTTCTATAGTGCATTTGCTGCGCATTTTGAACACGCGATTTTACAGCAACTTTACTGCGATTTGCGTTTCTATGCTTTTTTTTTTTTTTTTTGGTCAATTTGTTGTTGGGCAGATAAAAAAAACACAAATCGCTGCAAAATTGTGGCAAAAACACACTACGTGCTTTTCTGCAGCTTTTCCAGTGAGGTTTGTTGAACCAAAAAAGCTAAAAAAGCAAAGTTTTGTGTTTAAAAAAGTCCCTGACCCATTCCAAAAACGCAGCAGCTGAAAAAAGCATAGATGTGAATGTGTGCCATAGATGAAAAAAAAAACGCAGCGGCTAAAAAAAGCATAGATGTGAAAGTGTCCCATAGGAAACCATGTTAAATGAACTGTAGTGCGTTTGTGCAAAAAGCACCCAAAAACGCATAGGTGTGAACCGAGCCTTAGAAGGAAGATTTCCACGAATGTTCAGTTGCGTCTCTGGGACAGGTAGTGAAGGGAAATCTCCAGTATGGTACACAGACTGCAAAGAAATAACCTGTCAGGTTTTAACCCTTCCCTACTTTTTCCAAAGCTAAAAAAATTTTTTTTTTGTCTATACATACCCTTTTAAAGCCTTTGTACCAACACAATATCCTTGTAACAAGTACATGGAAGTCTATTTATCTATATCTAGTTTTTGAATATACGTATGTAGTGCCCTCTTCTGGTTAGGTTGCTAGGTAAATTTAGTTTGTGGCTCCCTTGTAGTGAATGAAGCAGTTATTGATTGTGTAGGTCTGATCAGGGCTTCCTGAGTTGAGAGTTTGATTACTCCCACCTGCCTCTGAAAGAACTTTCCAGAGCCTAGGGCTAAGAGATTCAAATGATAAGTTGACTATTTATCCACAAAAAAGAGGAAAGTGCACCAAAAATAAGCCACGTCCATAAATCATTGAGGATACAAAATAAGGTAGTACTGAGTGTTACCAGGGAGGCAGACTTTTTAGGCTAAGAAACAGTGGAGAGGATATAGCAGTATAAAAAATATAAATGTATTGAAAAATACAATATCTAAAAAACAATGACAATTGTAACATATAGCCATGTAGCATCTATGATTATTGTGTAGTGAGCCCTTGTATGTCTACGCGTTTCACCGTTAGGCTTCCTCAGGACACGGCCAAGGTTCACAGATAAGACAGAGAAGGGAATGCGTCTCTCTATCTTAAATTGGAATTCAAAATCATGCAAGTCACGGTAGCATGAGAAAGTTCAATCAGCAGTAAGAAAGTATATTAGATATAGCTAAATATCTCAGCAGGGGCATGTAAACAATATTCCTAATTAAAGGAGCAGCCATTAGAGGGAGGAGGGCCAACACCAGATGCACCACTTAGATCCTGTATTTAGTATCAGCTATGCTGAAGGCTCAATACAATCCCATCGCTGCATATTCAGGATACAAATAATCCAGCGTGCCCCTGGGAGACAGCAGTGTATTGCTGCTGTCTCCCAGGGGAGAGACATAGTCCCTTCTCTGTCTTATCTGTGAACCTTGGCCGTGTCCTGAGTAAGCCTAACGGTGAAACGCGTAGACATACAAGCGTTGACTATTTATCGTTCCCCAGTCAATCCCTGAAAAGAAGTGTCCAGAAGGCAGTTGGGGAGTTGATAAATATGCAGGGACCTGAACAGATTGTTCTATCCCTCAAGGGAGAGTTTTAGTTCTTCGGGGGGGGGGGGGCTGTTGCCCCTGGGAGAGAGCCAGAGAGACAAGAAGCTGCGGTCTGGTCCTAAGCTGCTAGTTTGAGGATCTGAGGAAGATTGCCTGAGGATTACCTTTGTTGGAGGGCACAGTACTGAAGTCCTGGTCTGGAGAAGGGTCTTTTTTCTCCCTCGCTGATGATCTACCTGTGGATGCTGGGTGGAAGACAGGTTCTGGAACACTGAGTAAAGACCATGCTGTGAACTGTTATTTGTAAAGCGCCAGATGATGCTATATGGACTAAGGCTGCTCTGATAGAAGCCAACTCCTAGATATCCTCTTACCTCCAGGAAAAACTGTTGTTAGAAGATTAGTGAGAAGTTTGTCCTCCCATTATTGCTATTGGTCGTTTTGAAGTAACCTGTGAACCTAAACCCCTCTCCTGTTAAAGTTCTTCAGCAATAAATCCTATAAAGACATCCCTGAATTGTTCCTGTGCTTAGGGCTGTGCTTGTGTGACTGGCAGCCTCTGTACTACATTGGAAGACCTGGGTATATTCTCAGCAGCTCCTTCGGGGGTAGGCTCAACACTTAGGATCCTGGCCAAATTGACTATTAACAGGCAAGCTGGCTACAGGTATTAAAATAAAAGCCTGAATTAGAAAGATTAGGGTGTATACTAAAATGTTGAGTATACACATTAAAATAAATTGCACATAGGCCAGTTCTGTGAAAGTAATTACTGTATATTTTAATAATCGTATACATCTATAGCTATCAAGTGGCAAGGCTAGACTTTTATAACTGTTTAAAAGTGAAGAAATACGGATTATTGCAGACGCCTATTCTTGACTGGTTGTCATTAAAATTGAGCATCCCTTTGTAAACCTTCCTTACAGGATGATTGTTGCATCACCTTAGTGGGATTCAAAGGAAAACACTGATCCTGTCAGCTATGCCGCATTATTTGGGAGACGGTCCTCTTGTCTGACAGAATGCAGACGTGAAATTGCTGAAAGAAAAAAGCTTTCATCTGAAACCACCTTAAACTAATTATCTCACCTGTAAGTCTATGTATAGAACTGAAAATGGTGCACTGGTAGACAGTTTTGAGGATCGTAGTTGAGCATCACCAGAGTAACAAATACAGGACCAAGAAATGGCTACGTGGAAAGATTTTACATTTAAGGGGTATAAAAAAAAAGTTACCATATATACTCGAGTATAAGTCGAATTTTTCAGCACTTTTTTTGTGCTGAAAGTGCCCCCCTCGACTTATACTCGAGTCAAGCACTTTTCTGCAGCAAAAAATTTCATTTTCCGAACCGAATTTGGGGCCCCGTATCTCAGGGCCACTTAGTGCTAGGAACCCCAAATTTGGTGTGCAAACCCAGTGGTACTGGTACCACAATATATCCAAAGCTGAAGTTCCTAGCACTAAGTGGTCCTGAGATACGGGGCCCCAAACCCAGTTCGGAAAATGTCATTCTCTGCTGCAGAAAAGTGCTTGACATTTTCTGAACTGATTTTTGGGGCCCTGTATCTCGGGGCCACTTGGTGCTAGAAACCCCAGCTTTGGAAATTTTATGGTGCTAGTCCCACTGGGTTTGCACACCAAATTTGGGGTTCCTAGCACTAAATGGCCCCGAGATACGGGGCCCCAAATTCGGTCAACTGTGTCTATCTGCAGCAATGTCATTTCGGGAACCTTTGGGTTCAGAGACAGAAATTTCTCACCCTCATCTTATACTCGGGTCAATAATTTTTTCCCATTTGTTTTGTGGTAAATTTGGGCCTCGACTTATACTCGGAATGACTTATACTCGAGTATATGCGGTACTTTGCTTTTTTTAAAAATCTATTCTATTGCAACATTTTCAAGAGGCTGAAGCCTGGTACACACGATCGCATTTTCGGCAGGGAATTGTGTGATGACAGACTGTTTGCCTAAAATACGACCGCTAGTATGCTCCATCAGACAATTGTTGCCCAACTTTCGGCCAACAAATGTTGGATGGCAGGCTCATAAATTTTCGGTGGACAACGGTCTGTTGTCAGATTTTCATAACGTATGTACACAAGTCCGTTACACAAAAGTCCAAAGTATAAAAATGCATGCTCGGAATCAATGCTCACCAAACACATTAGCAGAAGGTGCCCAAAGGGTGGTGCTCAAGAGCTGAAATTCCACGTAGTATGTCTAATACGTCACTACATTCACGTTTGTTGGCCGACAATTGTTTGCTGTTAGTATGCAAGACAAAATCCAGGCACACACCCTTCAGGCAAAAATCTGGCGCTTTGCAAAAAATCTGATCATGTGTACGAGGCTTTACTGCTAATGCCGCATACACACGGTCGGACTTTTCAGCTACAAAAGTCCGACAGCCCGTCCGACAGACTTTCGACAGGCTTTCGACTGACTTTTGGCGGACTTTCAACAGACTTTCTAACGACCGGACTTGCCTACACACAATCACACCAAAGTCCGACGGATTTGTATGTGATGACGTACACCGGACTAAAATAAGGAAGTTGATAGCCAGTAGCCAATAGCTGCCCTAGCGTGGGTTTTTGTCGGACTAGCACACAGACGAGCGGATTTCTGGGTCCGGCGGAGTTACGACGTAAAGATTTGAAGCATGTTCCAAATCTAAAGTCCGTCAAATTTGCAACTGGAAAAGTCTGCTGAAGGTCCGGTGAAGCCCACACAGAATCGGATTGTCCGCCGGATTTGGTCTGTCGGCGTCCGTCGGACAAGTCCGGTCGAAAAGTCCAACCGTGTGTACGCTGCATTAAAATGGCTCTCAGAGACTGATAATGTTAGATGGAATTTGTAGGCCCATAACAGCTGGAGAAATAGAGGTTGTCTACCTTTATTCTTTAGGGCTAGGTAGATGCTTTTGATGACCATCAATAATAGTGTAATAACTCCACTTTTGTTGTGGAAAAAAAAAATCAATTCCCTCAGTGTGGTCTGTGCAAGGATTTTAACCAAATATGTGTTGATGCCTCACTGTTTAAAGAGGAGCTGTAGTCTCCTCCCAAAAAATGAATATAAGGAAACTTATCTGCCCTTGGATCTAGCAATGTCCGAGCTGATTCTTCAATCGGCTTTGGGTGAAGGTGCTGGCATCTTCACTAAGGGAAACAGGCAGTGAAGCCTTGCGGCTTTACAGCTGGCTTCCAGCTGCGCTTTGTGAATGGTCCCACAGCCTTCTGGGACCTGTTATGTGTCCCAGAAGGCTGGATGAAGGGGGGGGGCTGAACTTCCTCTCAGATCACCGTTGCAATCTGACGTGGGGGAGTGGGTACCTGTCAAAATCAGGTCCCCCTCCCAAAAAATGAATGTGCCAAATGTAAAGGAGAAGGGGGGGAGGAAAAGCAGGACTTTCCCTATTCACACTTAAGTGTAGCGCATGCAGTCAATGTTAAGGGTTTTTAAAGAGTGAAGTATCATACAGGAGCTTCTTGGAGAAGTGTTTTTTGGCCCCTTGGATTTTTTTTATGGAAGCATCTAAAGACTGCTCATAATACACGTTTTTGGATGTTTTTTCGCACTCTCCTATTGAGGTCAATAGGGAAAAAAATGTGGGGTATGATGTCACAGTCCCTGCCCCTCCACCTCATCCAATCAGAGAACACTTTGCATTCATTCAGAAAACACAAAGCATCCCAAAAATGCCCCCCCATGCCAAGTGGCTGGCCTCCTATGTTCAGAATGCAGCAGAGCAGCCGCCTAGAGTTGTCACCTCATCCCTTTAAACTCAAACACATATGAATTACACAGGTTCTGAGGCTAATTAATGCAGATAAGGCACCAAGTGAGTTTAATTACCACCTTAATCAGCCACAGAATCTGTATAATTAATATGTGTCCAGGTTTGAAGGGATGAGGTGGCAACCCTACAGCCACCTGGCATGGGACCTGGAAGCAAGTGGAGATCACTGGATTAGCGGGGTCTACTTCAGAGATTTCCAGCTTCCAGGAGCATTACCCTCATTTGCTATATACATAGTGACATTGGTGCAAGCTAGACTAAATATCTATGCCTAGAATTCCTAGTTACATAGTTAGTCAGGTTGAAAAAAGACACAAGTCCATCCAGTTCAACCATAAAAAAAAAAAAAAATATCGTACAATCCAATATACCCAATTCTATACCCACAGTTGATCCAGAGGAAGGCAAAAAACCCCAGCAGAGCATGCTCCAATTTGCTACAGCAGGGGAAAAAATTCCTTCCTGATCCCCCAAGAGGCAATCGGATTTTCCCTGGATCAACTTTACCTATAAATGCTAGTACCCAGTTATATCATGTACATTTAGGAAAGTATCCAGGCCTTTCTTAAAGCAATCTACTGAGCTGGCCAGAACCACCTCTGAAGGGAGTCTATTCTACATTTTCAAAGCTCTTACTGTGAAGAAACCTTTCCGTATTTGGAGATGAAATCTCTTTTCCTCTAGGCGTAAAGAGTACCCCCTTGTCCTTGTGTGTTGACCGTAAAGTGAATAACTCAACACCAAGTTCATTATATGGACCCCTTATATATTTGAACATGTTGATCATATCCCCCTTTATTCTCCTCAAGAGTGAATAAATTCAGTTCCTCTAATCTTTCCTCATAGCTGATCTCCTCCATGCCTCTTATCAGTTTGGTTGCTCTTCTCTGCACTTTCTCCAGTTCCCCTGATATCCTTTTTGAGAACTGGTGCCCAAAACTGAACTGCATATTCCAGATGAGGTCTTACTAATGATTTGAACAGGGGCAAAATGATATCTCTCTATTATGACTGTGTTTACTAGTCCTACTGCATATGTTTAGCGGATTTGCAAGTTACATAGGTTGAAAAAAGACACAAGTCCATCTACTTCAACCAATAGAAATAAATAAAAAGAATAGATTGAAAACCTCTACATACAGAATCCTACATCCACAATTGATCCAGAGGAAAGAAAGAACACCCTATATTATGCATGATAGTTCTAATAACAGATCTGAGGGTCTGAACAGAACTCTTGTCATATTACAAAGTTTAACAGCAAAGCCACCATGGGTTTGTACCTTTGGAACTACCGGTGACAATCAAATCTTATTTGAAGGCATTGTAACAAATGTGTACGGAGCTAACAAGAACGAGCACACTCGTATATATCGATGCTCCGCAATTACCTCTCCAGAAATTGCGTTCTTCCAAGCTGTTAGACATCGCTGTGCTCTCCTCACCCACGTACATCTTGTGTGATTATAGAGTTTAGGCAGTGACTCAGCCAAAAGATAACAGTGTTTGTTGTGTTGTACTTAACGGTGTCACTTTTCCAGAGATGCAACCAATTGTGTCAGCCTTGTTCTCATGAGAGATCAGTCAGTGGCGTGAGAGAATGGGGTCACTTTGATTAATTGATTGATTTATATCTCCATTTTTATAGTGCCAGCGCGCCAAATGTATTGCTGGAAACACGACACAAATCTGTTCATTTCAGCCCCTGTCACCATCCAAGCTTAATGCTTAATAATATTTCTAACGCCATCCTACAGAAAAGTCATTCTGGTCAGACAGGAGTTGACATACCTGCAGGTTGTGGTGGAAACTACTAGAACCTAGAACTGGAAACTAGAACTAGTACCTAGAACTAGAACCTAGAACTGGAAAACTACACAAACACAGAGGTAGGGATGAACTTAAATGCTGAACACTATTATGCAGCAATCTAGACTCATCAACCACTTTATTAGGTACACCTTGCTAGTACAGTGGTGTGGTGGTAGCACTCTCACCTAGCAGTATAGAAGGGTCACTGGTTCGAATCCCGACCACGACACTACCTGCCTGGAGTTTGCATGTTCTCCCTGTGCCTGCGTGGGTTTCCTCCGGGTACTCCGGTTTCCTCCCACACTCCAAAGACATGCTGGTAGGTTAATTGGATCCTGTCTAAATTGTCCCTAGTATGTATGAATGGGAGTTAGGGACCTTAGATTGTAAGCTCCTTGAGGGTAGGGACTGATGTGAATGTACAATGTATATGTAAAGTGCTGCGTAAATTGACGGCGCTATATAAGTACCTGAAATAAATAAATAAATAGTACTGGGTTGGACCCCTATTTGCCTTCAGAACTGCCTTAATTCTTTGTGGCATAGATTCAACAAGATGTTGGAAACATTTCTCAGAGATTTTGATCCATATTGACATCATAGCATTAGTTGCTGCAGATTTGTCAGCTGCACATCCATGATGTGAATCTCCCATTCCACCACATTCCAAAGGTGTTCTAAGGAAAGAAGGAGGACACTCAGAGAAGTGGGAATAAAAGGGCTGCACCCCATACGATGCATAAGAAAAATGAAGAACCCCCCTAAAGCGGGGCTTTAATGCAGCCAATGGTATGTAATTCAAGAAAAGTGATGGAATAGTCAAGTTTAAATTTTATCAAAGGTTAAAAAATTAATGACTTCTGACATTAAGAGTCGAGACTTCTGACTCTTAATGTCAGAAGTCATTAGTTTTTTAACCTTTGTACCAATAAAATTTAAAGTTGACTATTCCATCACTTTTCTTGAATTTCATACCATTGGCTGCATTAAAGCCCCGCTTTAGGGGGGGTTCTTCATTTTTCCAAAGGTGTTCTATTGGATTGAGATTTGGTGACTGTGGAGGCCATTGGAGTACAGTGACCTCATTGTCCTGTTCAAGAAACCAGTAGTAAGATGATTGGAGCTTTGTGACATGGTGAATTATCCTGCTGGAAGGAGCCATCACACGATGGGTAAACTATAGTCATAAAGGGATGGACATGGTCAGCAACAATACTCAGGTAGGCCCTGGCATTTAAACGATGCTCAATTGATACTAAAGGGCCCAAAGTGTGCCAAGAAAATATCCTCCACACCATTACACCACCAGCCTGAACCCTTGATACAAGGCAGGATGGATCCATGCTTTCATGTTGTTTATGCCAAATTCTGACCCTACCATCTGAATGTCGCAGCTGAAATCTAGACTCATCAGACCAGGATATGTTTTTCCAATCTTCTATTGTCCAATTTTGGTGAGCCTGTGCAAGTTGTAGCTTCAGTTTAATGTCCTTAGCTGTCAGGAGTGGCACCTGGTGAGGTATTCTGCTGCTGTAGCCCATCTGTTTCAAAATTTAATGTGTTATGCTTTCAGAGATGTTATTCTGCATCCCTTGGGTGTAACAAGTGGTTATTTGAGTTACTGTTGCCTTTCTCGATAATGCTAATCTCGAACCAGTCTGCCCATTCTCCTCTGACCTCTGACATCAATAAGGCACAACTGCTGCAGACTGTATATTTTATCTTTTTCAGACCATTCTCTGTAAACCCGAGAGATGGTTGTGCATGAAAATCCCAGTAGATCAGCAGTTTTTGAAATGCTCAGGCCAGCCCATCTGGCACCAACAACCATGTCACGTTCAAAGTCTCGTAAATCCCCTTTCTTCCCCATTCTGATGCTCGGTTTGAACTTCAGCAAGTCATCATCACCACGTCTAGATGTCTAAATGCATTGAGCTGCTGCCATGTGATTGGCTGATAAACAATTTGTGTTACCAAGCAATTGAACAGGTGTACCCAATAAAGTGGCCGGTGAGTGTATATTTTTTACTCCCCATCCACTCCTGCTGTACAGCTTTCTGCCCTTTTCTACCTTAAAGCGTATCTGCACCAAAAAACACAAATGTAATGCATTGTACATTGCAACTTACTGCTCCTTAGATGGAATGGTTGCATCAGTTTTATTTTGTTTCAGGCTTTTATTCTCTTTATTTTATCCGATAATCCTGTGAATAAAACAATTTCTTTCCCCGGATGGCTAGATTCACTTTTCCACAGTATATTTGGAGCCTTGATTGTTACACAGCTTACCATTTGGTCAATGATGTCACCTAGGATCCCCAACTGGTTTGTTGACATATAAAGTGGCTGGCCAGGGATCTGTCATTTGTGACCAGAGTAGCAGTGGAGGGGGTCAAGTGCTGAGTTTTCATGATTGATGGATTTTTTTGTTTTTTGTAGGAGGTTTCATTAACTTTTTTGATGTTTAGGGGGAATGAGTAACAAGCAATACTATGTACTCTGTACTTATACCTCTAAGGGGTGGGTGGTTTTCTTCGCCCCCCTTGGAAAGGCATCCAGCCATTGTTAAAGACTGGTGGCCTGGTATGGTTGGTGGGGTGGTAGGGTGAATTCTGTTTGCCCTCCCTTTATTGACCACCCAGGCAGCATGCCAGGAAAATGGTCTGGTTTGAATTTAGGGAAACCCTACAGCATCTCCTCTTTTTAAGGGACAGTACACCCAGAAAAAAAAACTCTCATTAAAATAAAGTGGCCATGGATATCTGCCCACCCCAGGGTAATTAGTACTCCTCATTATTCAGTCCCAAAAAAAGTAAAATATAAATAAGCAAACACACTCCCCTTAAAAATGTGTGCTTTATCCAGGCATGCCAGCTTGGGTGGCCATCTTGAAGGAAACAAGGACCTCAACCCTACATCCTATGTCCTCAAAAAGGGATGTGGGGGTTTGCCTAGTTGGGGACTTTGGAATCTGGAAGCTCACCGTTAGAAAAATAGTTACACCCTTAGGGGAATAAGTGTGGGGTATCTACTGCCCCTTGTTACTCCCAAAAATAGTTGAAAGTCAATAAATAAAAAGTCCTTTTTTTGAAACAAAGTAAACAATGTCCTCCAATTTAAATTCAACCTCAACCACATCCTTCAGCGATGTAGATCCTCGTAAATCAAGATTGCCCACCGCCCAAGGATGCTTACTTGATGACACAATGACCCTCCTCCCCTCCACAGATCTATACTTACCTTATTCTCTGTTCGTTCTTCATCTCCTGCCATGACAATTTGTTTTTTGTTTTATTGCTCCATTGGCAGGGCCATTAAAAATATTGGCTCTATGCAATCTAGTTAGGCCCCTGGCAGCAGCTATGATTGAAATTCCCTGCAGCCCAGGTGGCATGTCTATGATGGCCAATAGATTTTGTGTAAGCCTGGGCATCACAGAAACAGGAAGTGTGCCTGCTGCAATGCCCTTTAATGAAAATTCACAAGCACACAGTGGAGGCCAGAGCGGGGGGGGGGGGGGGGGGTTAAAGAGTGGCGGTTGTAGCTGCTAAATTTTAATATTAGGACACCTACCTGTCCTGGAATCTAATAATCTAATGGTGTCTTCACCCCAGCCAATTTTTCAATCAGCTATCTGCTGCCACCATTTTGAGTAAGGGAAACTGGCAATGAAGCCTTGCGGCTTCACAGCTGGTTTTCTACTGCCCATGCGCAAAGCACACTGCGCCTTGTAAATGGCCCAGTGGCAAGGGAAGGAGGAGGGAGCCGAACCTGTCAAAACCGAGTACCAGCTCCCCCCTCCCTCCCGAAAGGTGCCAAATGTGGCAAACATGTAGAGCTCCGCTTTAACACGATGCCCGGCAGCACCAGTGCTTAGAAGTGCAATAACATTTTATGGCTCGCCAATGAATCTACATCACAAAATGTATTTGTGTGTGACCCATCTGTGGCAGGCTGTATTAAAAAAAATCATGCATGCCCAATTTGAGTGCATTAAGAAACTTCAGCAGCTTAATACAATGCATGTTTGACGCTTGTGCATTACCACGACACAATGGTTTGAATGGCTCCTAAAACTTGCAGGTGCTGGGAGGAGGAGTATTTGAAGGATAAGGCCTGCCATAGACAGAGCAAACTTATTTCCTTCAGGCTGGGTTCACACTATTGTAAATTGGATGCGGGTTACCCGCATCCAATTCTCAATAGCAGGAGATTTTGACTGGCTCTCTATTGAGCCGGCTCACATATCGCCGCTGTGGCTTCGGTGCAAATTTGCACAGGTCCGTTTCAGGGCTAAATTCAGCCAAAAATTCGGGCTGAAATCAGATCTAACACGATCCCTGCTGTGAGCCGCATGCGAAGATAGTGTGAACCCTGCCCCAACCATGGGTTGCAGGTCAAAAATTTGCTCAATTCTCCCACCAACACAGACAGTGTTGACGGGAGAACAAAGTGATTATTGCTAGAGGCTATAAAGCCAGCCATAGACGGTTCGAATCTCAGCCGGTTCAGCAGGAACTGGGCAAGATTCGAGTCATGTATGGGCAGGCTGAATGTACTCAAGTTGATCCATCAATCAACTTGGGTGCAACCACCCTGCAGGATTTTACATGCAATTATCGCTATCGGCCTTTATAGCCACTAGCAATAATCACTGTGTTCTCCTGGTGGGGACAGCTTCCCCTGCACCCCCCCTACCAGGAGAACACAATGGCTCGGCATGAGGGATTTCCCTGTCAACACTGTCTGTGTTGATGGGGGAATCAAGCAAATTAAAACCACCGGTTGCAGGAAAAAAATTTGCTCTGTCTATGTATAGAAAAGTCCTGGGGCCCCTGAGGCCTAATGGTGACCTCCAGAGTTAGGGACAGCTGACATCCTTCAGTGTAGAGTGGGTTACAAGGCATGGTAGGTGTAATGCATGATGAAATTGTGGGCGCCAGACACTTTTTGAATGCTAACAGATTTATTGTCTCTTAAACAGAACTGTGGGAGGGAGGGCTAGGGCCAGGACACCCTATAGGTAGATGCAAAGATAATTAGCAGACTCCGAGACTTCTATAGGTAGACAACTATGCAGGTGAAGGCCTCCAGCCGGACACCACTTCTGTATAGGTAGGACGGCTGTCTCCTATGGCAACAATCTTGTAGCTGTTAAAGGTATTCTCCTATCTGACACATGAACAATTATCTCTACCCCACACTCACTCACTGTGGGTCTTCACTCAACAAGCTCCCAGTCTCTCTCACTAGACTTCAGCTCCACTAGCCACTGGATCCCCTGAGCTCCTACACTGTAGCACTCAGTATCTTTCTCAAGCTTCAATCCCGCTGCACTGCTGGGTCCCTGACTTGGCACTCACAGATACTCTTCAAGCTTCACCCCTGCTGAAACATTAGGTCCCTGGCTTGGCACTCCACAAGTGGAGCACTTGCTGAAGTTTTCCCACTTCTTCACCGTCCCCGGCTGGTGAGAATTCTGCTCTGGTACTGGCCTCAGCTTACTCACAGTGATTTTCAGTAGCAAAGTGGATGGTCCCTTAGCGGCGACAGCTTCCCCTCTACCTCTGACCACAACTGGTTCCCCTGGCCGGCGGAAACGTTACTTCTGGTTGGACTACAAGCCCGCAGTCCCAACACTATGCTGCTTTCCTGCTTCTGGTCAGGCCCTCAGACAGCCTAGCAGCCAGATGTCCCCGGGATAGGCCTTAGGTTTCTGGCCTAGCAGCCCGGGGCAATACAACACACGTTCACCCAAACAGCTGTCCAGGTGACACAGAATCCCGATCACCTGACTACACCCAAATAAATAGGTTCTCCCAGCAGGCCAAGGGACCCAAGAAAATCCCTGCCCATTGGCTGAGACACCCCATTCACTCCTAATCTGTCCTTGCAATGCCCATGTCTTATCTAATGTCACCAGATACCCGGCCATCTAGCGACAGAAGAGAGAAGTGAAGCAATTCCAGAATTAGGGCGTAATTAATTCACCTCCTAACAATTGTCCAAGGCAACTATCGTTTGGTAAATAAATTTAATAGCAACCCTGCCTAAACATCAGGGTGCTACATATGGCTGACCTAAAAGCTACTAGTGACAGTCGCATGTAAAATTTGGCAGGCTGGTTGTACCCAAGTTGATCGATCAAACAACTTGGGTACATTCAGCCTGCCCATACATGGTTCAAAGCGGCCGAATAATGAACCGTCTATGGCCAGCTTAATTGTATTAAAAGTACAGTTATGATAAGACAACAAAGAGTGAATTTAGTCTAGGTTTTCAGTGAGAATTTTCTTTGAGGTCATATATACATTTTTTTGCATCAATTTCACTTTCATCTTTCTAGGAGCTCAAATTAAAGCCCTTTTCTTGTGTGCTTGCTGCTCTTTTTAACTGAGTGACATGGCAGGTGCTTGACAAACTTGTTCCATATTCATCTATCCGCTGTTCCTGCCAAAGCCTATTATCCACAGAAAGAAAGTTTGGGATTAAGAGGATTCTGGGTTATTGTGTGAGACCCTGCAAAGCCAAGCTTCTTAAGAGACCAGCTGCTTTGCTAGAGTCTGTCCTGGTCTCCCTGCAGTGTCTACACTGACTGTCGGAGCTCCAAGTAGATGCAGAACCATCTTGAACAAAACTTGTGCTCCCGATAGAAAACAGTGTATCAGTCTTTGTCTCCAGCTGGTGATATAAAACGCCACTCAGACACCAGCTGAGCCCATCATATCCTAAGTATTTTTTTTTTTTTTTTTGACACAGTCCATCACGTCATCTGTAGTTGACTTCTAAGAGCATTATGTTAGTAATCCCTTCTCTGGTAGCCAGTTATGGTTACAGAGGAAAAATAATATTTTTTCAGTACATGTGTAACGTGGGATCAAGCACTCTTAATTTCCATGTCTGCAGCCTGCTGGTAAGTAAGAGACTTCTGTTCACAGACGCAAGGATAATGACCGTTGTGATTATCAATATAATTACACTGTCTAATGATACAGAACCCATAAAAATTGTCTGGTTGCATATTCCGAGTATGAAACTATGCTAGTTTTGGCATAACACATCCAGTTGAGCTGCTCCGCAATCTTTAGGCTTCATCGTTGTCCAAAAATGTTGCAATGTTGTCAGGCACAATGCAACAGTCTGCCACTCTCTTTCTTTAAAAGAAAAGACAAGGATCAATGGAGAAAGCCAGTGCTGTGGGCTTACTAATTCTTTAATGTGACCACAGGTACTGTTGGCCATTCCAGTGTACAATGTGTACACAGTGTGCAGTTCATTTTGTTCCGAATTTAAATTCGGAACAAATTTTTCATTATTCGGAAATTCGGATGTATCTGAATTTCCAAATTAAAATAGTAACGAATTTAAACAAATCCAAAATAACGGATCAAAATTTCAGACGAATTTCAAATAGTTTTCAGATCAAATTTCTGAAGAGAATAAAATAGAATAGAAAATAAAGGAATAGAATAGAAAATATTAGAATAGACTAGAATAGTAACTAAAAGATAAAAAATAAAAAAATATAATATAATAGAGTAAAACAGAACAGAATACAAAATAAAAGAATAGAAAAATAACTAGGGGGGAGAACCTCTGGGGGAATCTAGGATGGAAAAGGACCTGGGGGTCCTAGTAGATGATAGGCTCAGCAATGGCATGCAATGCCAAGCTGCTGCAAGCAAGGCCAACAGAATATTGGCATGCATTAAAAGGAGATTTACTCCAGAGATAAAATGGTAATTCTCACACTCTACAAGATTCTGCAAGATTCTGGTTCAGCCACATCTTGAGTGTGCCGTCTAGTTCTGGGCACCAGTCCTCAGGAAGGATGTGCTGGAACTGGAGAAGGTCCAGGGAAGGGCAACAAAGCTAATAAAGGGACTGGAGGACCTCAGCTATGGGGAAAGACTACAAGCATTTAACTTTTTCTCTCTGGAGAGGGGACTCTTCAGAGGGGATATGATAGTGACGTACAAATACCGAAAGGGGATTTGAAAGACATGCAGCCATTCACTGAAATTGGAAGAGAAGCGGTTTAAGCGGTTTAACCTCAAACTGCGTAGAGGGTTCTTTACTGTCAGAGAGGTAAGGATGTGGAATTTTCTTCCACAGGCGGTGGTATCAGCGGGGAGCATCGATAGTTTTTTTAAACTATTAGATGGGAACCTTAATGATCACAACATATAGGGATATACAATGTACTATTGACAAAAACACACACACACTCACACACCACAGGTTGAACTGGATGGACTGGTGTCTTTTTTCAACCTTACCAACTATGTAACTATATATGTGAGTATGTAACTATGGAAAAAAAATAGAATAGAAAATAAAAGAACAGAATAAAATATAATAGAAAATAAAGGACTAGAATAGAATAGAAAAAAACATAGAATCTAATGGGAATATAAAAAAAAGAATAAAACCATCTTCCGAAAATTTTAATTTCAAAAGGGGATATAAGGGGAGTGAGAATAGGAGAGGAAGAACATAAAGTGGCAGCATATGCAGACAATATATTGTTCTATATTACAAACCCTAGAATATCACTGCCAACAGTGGTGGCCTGTCCATTAGGGGCACCCTGGCGTCGCCCCCTCTATCCACTACCGCAACAACTACCACCCCCTATTGAGGACACCGGGTGCATGAATTACAGTGGCAGGGGTGTTTTTTTAAGCACCTGATTACAGTCAGAGGATCTAATAGGCTTCAAAAAGGGTGGGCTCGGGGCACAGAGCGTTGCGCCATGAGCCCACCCAGGTGTTACAACAGTGAATGAATATTCGCTTTTGCAACACTGATCCTCCTCCAGGCCAAGCTGGTCTGATACCCGTCATCCGATTGGCTGAAAGGACAGGCGATCCTATTGGACGCCTAGGAGAAGGGGAGGAGACGCACTGCGCAAGCGAGAAGGAGAAGACACATGCCCGCCGCAGCCTGATGTCCACCAATGCCCTGATCCCCGCCGCTGCCCGATGTGCCTGCAGGTTCCCCCGATCCCCACCACTGCCCGATATGCCCACCGCTGCCCGATGTGCCCTGATCCCCGCCCCTGCCCGTTGTGCCCGCCACCTAGATGGGGTAAGTGCCGGTGGACTGACAGACAGCGCGCTGGGGGTTTTTCAGTTCCTGTGGGGGGGGGGGGGTGTTGTTTGCTGCCCCCCTCCCCCGAACAAAAAAAACACCAGCCGCCACTGACTCCCAAATTTGATCAAGAAATGAAAAGAATACGGAGAAATTTCAAACCTGAAGATAAACCCAAGTTGGAAATTTTACATTTGGGATTACATAAAGAAGAGGAGACAGAATTCCCATTTATATGGGGTAAGAAAGAACTAAAATATCTGGGGATAAAAATAGCACCATTACTTAAAGACCTATATCAAGTGAATTAAATTCCGTTACTTAATGAAATACAGTTAGAACTTAAGAAAATCACAAACCGCACACTCTCATGGATGGACAGAATAAATGTGGTAAAAATGGTAATACTGACGAAAATGTTATACAAATAGCAATACCAATAGCATTGCCTCAATTGTATTTAAAAAAAAATTAAGTCAATAAATATGAAATATGTGTGGCAAAACAAGAAGCCAAGACTACAGTTCTCGATGTTATGTAAAGGGAAAGCTCAGGGGGGAATAATGGCACCAGATATAAAGAAATACTACCACGCTGTTATTTTAACAAGAATGATAGAATGGACAAAAAAGAATGTGTATAAAAGATGGGTAGGGGTAGAGAACACAATAAATGGAGTACACTTGTGTAGCGGTACCCCCATAAGGGCTGATAATAGACTCTGTACCCCACTGATTACCTCGACTCTGCAAATCCTCCCTTACCTCTGACACCCTGGGTTCCGTCATCTCAACAGTAGTAGCAAATAGAGACTCACACAGTATTAAAGAAACAGTTCATATACGTTTACTGTATATCAAAACACAAGATACATATACTGTATATCTCAACTTTGTCAGTTAATAAGAAACACTCCTGCACACACCGCTATTTCATCTAAACTTATCAACTGCACACAATATATTGGTGCAAAGTTCCCTTGATTGTAAATTAACTCAAATTTTTAAACCAATCACAGAAGCCTATGTGAACAGCTTAACAGGAGAGTAGACAACTGACACTATATCTTATGCATAGCTCCCAACTGTCCCTGATTTTGAGGGACTGTCCCTGATTTGGAGCAATGTCCCTCTGTCCCTCATTCCTCCTCATTTGTCCCTCATTTTGGTCTGATCCTCATAGTTGTAAATAAAATTCACTTTTTATCTTTCAACAAGTGTTTCCCAGTGCTAAACCTTTCATCCAAATTCTAAATTGCCGCATTTGTAATTTTTTTAAGCCAATATAAAGGAATAGTAGTGATAAAAAAAAGCTCTTGTGGATTTAAATAACCTTTTTTTTGGTTAATTCTCCTTTAAAGGGGTGTGGCAAGGGGCGTGTCCTATGCCTACATACGTTTGCTAGTAGGTGTCCCTCATTCCCATCTCAAAATGTTGGGAGGTATGTCTTATTTGTCAGATTTCTCCCTACTGCCTCCTCCAGGAAATCATGCACAATATGGAGAAACAGTATGAAGAATATTACATTCAAATAGGATGGCTCCCTATAGCAGTTCAATGCAATTAAGGCAGACAAAGGAAAAAGGATGACAAAAGGGTAAAAGGGTATTCCCCGAAATCCAGATATTTTCAGCTAGCCTCTTTATGTTGTAAATAAAGTATTCCGGAATGGCAAAGTGTAGCAAATTTGGCAAAACTTTGATTTGTCCTGGTTGTATTATAACTTCCTTCTTTTATGATCCTAAAGGTGTCATCCAATATGGCTACTGGAATCAATGATGTCAACTGAGCATTGTTATCTACTTGCTGTGTCCGTTGTAACATAGGATTTGACTTCTGTGGGACTACAAGTACCACCAGCAGAACTGTGTGGGTGATGTCTAACAGCAGTGTCCTTAACTAAAAAATTGGCTATGCCCGCTCACCACTCTGGAACTCAGATGGATTTGGCAATGATGCAGATGATGAGAAGACTCCAGCTGGAACTCTCTCTCTGTATCTTGGATCTGGATAACGGCGTCCCCCGCGCCACGCTGCAGCCCATGGAAGTCTGAATTGCAGGTGCCTCTGGATGACCTGGAACACCTTCTGGTCCACTGCACTGAAGAAGCAATGCTGTCCGCAGAGATCCCTCTGGGTATAGCTGTCTGGCCCCCGCTGTATAGGCCATGAATGATCAGCAACTCTCTGTCACACAGACCTCCTGCTGGCAGAGTCAAAACGGTGTCCAGCGAGGCTGATCTAGGCTGCGCCAGCCCTTTTTAGACCCCTTCCGCACTGGGGCGCTTTGCAGGCGCTACAGCGCTAAAAATAGTGCCTGAAAGAGCCGCTCCTGTGTCTCCAATGTGAAAGCCCGAGGGCTTTCACACTTGAGTGGTGCACTGGCAGGACGCTAAATAAAGTCCTGCTAGCAGCATCTTTGGAGTGGTGTGTATACCGCTCCTCCACCTCTCCTACCCATTGAAATCAATGGGCAGCGCAGCTATACCGCCGGCAAAGCGCTGCTGCAGCAGCGATTTGCGGGTGGTTTTAACCCTTTTTCGCCCGCTAGCGGGGGATAAAAGCGCCCCGCTAGTGGCCGAATAGCGCCACGAAATTGACGGTAAAGCGCTGCTAAAGATAGCGGTGCTTTACCGCCGACACACCCACCGCCGTAGTGTTAAAGGGGCCTTAAATCCTTTCCCAGTAGTCTGTTATGTTCAGTCAGCTTTCTGTTCCTTGTAGTTCAGATCAGTCCTACTGGCACAGTCACTTCAGCATTCTGAACTACACATCCCATGATGCTTTGCTCTACATCCTCACACATGAAAAAGGAAATTAACACATTGAGTCCAGCAAACACTAGAGGGAGCCAACCCCACATTTACAACTAAGAAAATGTCTCTAGATTATAAGCATAATAGCTGACCCTGGACACCACAAAAATGTGGAAATTTGGAGGGAAACACTCACAAGATGACGAGAAATGTAATAAAGATCTGGGACACGATTCACAGAAAAGTAAATCGTGAATATAACTTACCTTTAATAGCACCAGAAGGCACAAATTATTTTTTCCCGGGAAAAAAGAAAACAAAAAAAGGATACATTTGAACTAGGATAGAAAAGAAAAGAATATAATAGAATAGAAAAAAAAATAGAATAGAGAATAGAAAATAATAAAATAGAATGGAAACAGTAAGGAGTACTACTAGAAGTATTACCAAAAAGGCGGACTTTATAGGCCAAGAAACAATGGAGGAGGAAACAATATAAACAATCAAATTTTATTAAAAAAATATAAATTACAAACATTATCTTCAAAAAAGGAAAAAAATCATAGCATTTATGCATCTGTGTTTTTAGTGCAGTGAGCCCTTGTGCGTCTACGCGTTTCCTCGTTACGCTTCTTCAGGACACGGCCAAGGTTCAAAGACTAAACAGATGAGAGAACAGATTTCTCTATTTTTATTTGGACTATAATATTATATATACCCACAATCTAGGTGAGCGATGAATTTTGAAAGTTTAAATGAATTTCAACTATCTTTGCAAAATCTTTGAGCAGGGGAAAGCAAATGCCTATATTCCAAGTATGTATGGGGCCAGCAGAGCCGCGATAACATCCAACATATGTGTGGAAAACAGATCCTTAGTAGGATCCAGCAATGCTATTGGCTAATACAGCCAAAAATAGCCCGCTGTGTACGAAAGACATCATATGGAAAGCGTGCCCCTGGGAGACAGCAAAACACTGCACACTATAAAATCCGCCCTTTTGGTAATACTTTTAGTAGTACCCCTTACTGTTTCCTCAATATTTACAGACGTGGCTATTTAGTGCACTTTTTCCTTTTATTAATAAAATAGAATATAACAATATTACTGTTTTTCGAATAGAATAAATTTGAATAGAATAGAAAAGAATAGAATTTAATAGAAAAAATTGAATAGAAAATAAAAGAATAGAATAGAAAAAATAAAAGAATAGAAACAACCATCCTCCAAAATTTGAATTTCGAATAGAATAAATTTGATTTCTAATGGAATTCAAATGGAATTAGATTTGAATTTGAATGGAATTTGAAAAATTTGAATCGATTATGTCAGATCCTACCCTCTGATGACTGATAAGGGAAATTATTATGAAGCACAGGAAAAAGGTGAAAAAACCTCAGATCCACAGAAAGAACATGGTAGGAATAAGGAGATCCTTGTAAAACAGGTTCTCAGGTACACAACTTTCTTTTCAGCTCTCATAGGAACAATGAGCAGCAGTGTAGTGAAAGCACCCACTGTCAGAGCCGATGAAGGCAGTCCAAATTTTGTAAAAATAGCATTCGTTAGAGGTAGGGATGGAATTGGGCGTGTTTAGATTCTAATCCAAATCTATGTGAGTGAGTCCACCAGGAAGCTGTCAATGTATTGGGCCAGCCAGGGAATTCCCCGGCTGACAGATGTATGTATACAAGGGACACCTCGGCCGCTTGTGGTTGGTCCAATACAGTGAAAGATTCTGGGTGGGCTTGCCCAAGTGGGTTTGGACTATGGTCCGAACACGCCCAAGCTTATCCCTAATCAGAGGCAAGAAGGCAGGATAGGTGATCTCACACTGCAGATCTGAAACTGTCAGACTACAGTAACAGGAATGCCTTGGCGCTGTAATGTCACAGGAGGAATTCAAGGCAAAAGGAGGAATTTCAGGGTACTGTTTAACCCCAATTAACATTACTAGTATCTCCCTATATGAAAACACATCTTTACCTTTAAATTTAATCTCCAACCACTAATATTGAAAAAATTAGAGCTGACAGCTTTTACTTCGCCAAAATTTCATGAAATTTCATGAAAAAGTTTCTCTCCATTTAAAACAATACTTCAATTTTTTATTTGCCTTTTGAAAATGCTATTTTTTTTTTAGCCCTGGCAAAAATAAATAAAGAAACAAAATCGCATAGTCCCAAATTTGTTTAACCACTTCAATACAGGGCATTTTCACCCCCTTCCTGCCCAGGCCAATTTAAAGCGCTGTCGCATTTTGAATGACAATTGCGCGATCATGCAACACTGTACCCAAATTAAATTTACTAACTATTAACTGAAAATTGCAAGGTCGTGCGACGTTGTACCCAAACAAAATTTGTCCTTTTTCCCCCACAAATAGAGCTTTCTTTTGATGGTATTTGATCATCACTGCGGTTTTTATTTCTTGCGCTTTAAACAAAAGAAGAGTGACAAGTATGAAAAAAACACAATATTTTCTAGTTTTTGCTATAATAAATATCCCAATTAAAAAAAAAAAATATTTTTTTCCTGAGTTTAGGCCAATATGTATTCTTCTACATATTTCTGGTTAAAAAAAAAAAAAATCGCAATAGGCGTATATTGATTGGTTTGCGCAAAAGTTATAGCGTCTACAAAATAGGGGATAGATTTACAGCATTTTTATTATTTTATTTTTTTTACCAGTAATGGCGGCGATCTTAAATTTTTTTACACTGTCCCTTTGAAAAAAAAAAAAAAAAAATCACTTTTATTGCTGTCAGAAGGAATGTAAACATCCCTTGTGACAGTAATAGTCGGTGACAGGTACCCTTTATGGAGGGATCTGGGGCCTGTAATACCCCAAATCCCTCCTTTGCATTAAAAGCATTTAAAACACCAAGTTTGGCTGTTTTGAATACTGACATTTTTTTTTAAACTTGGCGCCTTTAAGTCTTCTGTAAACCGGAAATGATGTCATGACATCGCTTCTGGGTTACTAGATCCGAGACCCGATCTAAGCTAACTCCGGCTTCCTTCCGGGCTCCGGTCAATCGGCAGATGCGCCGGCTGGTCGCTCGGGCCTCCCGGTGGGACAGGAGAGCCCGGATGAGCTATGGAAGGCTTTGGGAAGGTGGAGTCCCCTCCCGCTGCTTGGGATAACAGCGAATCGGCTTCTTAGCCCGTGGGCCGTAGGTTGTAGACCCTGGCCTAAGGCTTCTGTGTGCATTAGGCTTAAAACTGGTGTGAATAATCCTTGTATGTCCACGCTAGACACCCCCCAACTATAAGTAATCTTTTGGATATAGACATTCAAGTATTTATTTATTAGCTTTCTTTTTAAGTTTCAAATATATGAGCATTAAAATAAGCCCTCACTGACCTTTGTATCTAAAGGCACTGTGGAACATTTCATCCTCCAAATTCACAATAGAAAATCTAAAATTATTCAACTCTTTCTATTTGCAGCTTTTTATATCAGCTTTAAAGAAGAATTCCAGTTATGGATATTATGTGTAGTCATTGGTCCAGCTTGGAACAATGTAACTTTGTATATACCATACCTGGCCGATGTCCCTGGAAGCTGTAAATTAGGCCCCTTTCACACTGGGGCGGTTTGCAGGCGTTATTGCGCTAAAAAATGCGCCTGCAAACCGCCCCTAAACAGCCTCTGCTGTTTGTTCAGTGTGAAAGCCCGAGGGCTTTCACACTGAAGCGGTGCGCTGGCAGGAGAAGAAAAAATCTCCTGCAAGCCGCATCTTTGGAGTGGGGAAGGAGCGGTGTATTCACTGCTCCTAAACCGCTCCTGCCCATTGAAATCAATGGAACAGCATGGCTATACCGCGGCAATACCGCGGCTATAGCCACGCTATACGAGGGGTTTTAACCCTTTTTCAGCCGCCAGCGGGGGGTTAAAACCGCACCGCTAGCGGCCGAATACCGCGGTAAAACAGCACTAAAAATAGCTCTGTTTTCCGCCGACACCCCCTACCACCCCAGTGTGAAAGGGGCCTCACTGAAATAGACACCCCTACTCCAGTGATCTGCACTTAATGCTGGGTTCCATGCCAAGTGGCTGCCCTGCTCCTTTCTGAACACGGAAGGTTGACTGCTGGGCACGAGCCTCATTCAGAGAATGCTTTGCAATTTTCTGAATTAATGCAAATCTTTCTCTGATTGGACAGGGTAAACAGGCGGGGCGGTAACATCATATATTCCACCTCATACAGTCAGAGAATGCTTTGCCTTGATTTAGAAAATGCAAAGTGTAGAGCTACACAATTAATTGTTAAAAGATTGCGATCTCGATTCAACACCTCTGACGATCTGTTTTGCAGAGTTTCCGATTCTTTCATGTAACAAGTATAGAGAGTTCTCTGCTCACTCTGGCAGTCTGCCAAACCGGGCAGTCTGCCAAGTTTTTAAAATCATTTTAACTCAGTCTTAGATCAAAGGGATAAAA
Source organism: Lithobates clamitans (assembly GCA_037952925.1). Classification (NCBI taxonomy): domain Eukaryota; kingdom Metazoa; phylum Chordata; class Amphibia; order Anura; family Ranidae; genus Lithobates; species Lithobates clamitans. Next base: position 315,068 of record JBBGZY010002014.1, read on the forward strand.
CTTCTGTGTGAATATGCAGGAAGTTTAACCACTTAAAGTCTAAACCTTTTTCTGACACTTGTTTCATACAGTTAAAATCAGATTTTTTTGCTAGAAAGTTACTTGGAACCCCCAAACATTATATATATATTTTTAGTAGAGACCTTAGGGAATAAAATGGCGATTGTTGCAATATTTTATGTCACACTGTATTTGCACAGTGGTCTTTTAAACGCAATTTTTTGGGAAAAATACACTTCAATGAATAAAAAAAAAAAAAAAACCGTAAAGTTTGCCCAATTATTTTGTTTAATGTGAAAGATGATACGCCATGAGAATCATGAGAGAATCCTGATCTATCTTCTAAGCAAAAAAATTGTGATTCTCATTTTAGCCAGAATCGTGCAGCTCTAGCAAAGTGTAACGAAACGTCCCATACTCCGCTTGAGTGCTTTAGTCATATACCGCTTCCTCCCAGTCTGACTATAGATATCAGATATACCAACCGCTGACAACCATGCTCAACATGAACTGATTTATATGAGAGGACACACAAATATATACAGCAGGATGACAATACAAACTGTAACCAGAAACCTAATTAACATGAGCTAATTTACTAATCATTTACCCAGACTTGGTGACTCAGAGATATGACCTTTCAGGGCAGCCTTGCCGTCCCCTCACTCACAACTTACAATACACGTAAGTATAAACACATCCCCCAATAGTTTGCTTGGAGACAAAGGTGTGTTAATGAGTATAATAAACTATTAGGTAAAAGACCCAGGCTTTCCAGATCTCATTAATCAGCATTCCGTTTGCATTACATAATGGAATATCTTCCTAAATGCTTGCAGCTCCCTCAAATGTCAGGGCCCATAGTCTGTAGGCAAGAGGCTAGCATTCTATCCCCTTTTTAAAAGCCTCTGTCCCGGGTGAGCCTGTCACACAAAGCATTCTCTGAATGGCTGACCTCCTGCTTTTTACAATGTAGAAGGGCAGCTGCTTGGCTTGGGACTTGAGAAGCTGTGTCTACTTTAGTGATTTCCAGCTTTCGGGGGCATCAGCTAGATATGATATATAAGACATAGTTACATTGGTCCAAGCTGAATGAATCTGGGTCACTGTAACCTTGTATAAAATATCCATACCTGAAAATCCTCTTTAAAACATATGAGCATTAAAAAAGGTCCCCAATGACTTTTGTTTATGAAGGCACCGTGGAACATTTCATCCTCCAAGTTCACAGCAGAAAAACTGAAATCATTCAAATATTTTTATTTACAGCTTTGCTTCCCTTTATCCCCTCCAAAAGCGCCTGCTCTGTGTTTACATTGGAGAGGGCTGGATGGCTTATGAGTCACTGCTGGGAGAGGGGAGCAGGGGAAGCTGAGCTGATGAGAGAACATCTTCAGTATTTCTTGAATGACGAAGAATGTTGTCTCCAAAGCTATTTTTGGTTTTGGATACAGTAGGGAAGGGTTGGCAACCCTGTGAGGCTTTAAATGAAAAGTACAGCCAAAGCTTGTTCACAGGAGTGCAGTTCGTTCTGCACTCCTGTGACCCGTTTTCAGCAGACAGCAGGCTGAAGCCTGCTGTCAACTAATGTCACACAGTCAGTCCAGCCTCTGGAGAGATCACGACCATATGGTTGGGGTCCACACACATGCCTGGACTGGCACCTGGCTCAGGCTCTCAGTGGGCCGCTAAGAGCCTGGGCCGGCTGCTCCCACCCCCTCCACAGTCCAGTGCTCCAGTGAGCGCGGGGGGGGGGGGGGGTCAGAGCAGACAGCTTTCTGCTCAGGGAGCTCTGGGAACCGAGCGACTGGCGGTGTTTGATCGCTCGATTCTCAGCCTTAGAGCTGGCATGGGAACGGTGCTGTATCCACCTAAGTAAGTATGATTTTAAAAAAATAGATTCCCATATTTCTCTTTAAATTGCACTTTGTATCTCTTGTAACAGGTGTCGAGGGTGAATCCTCAAATAAGTCACTTGCTGCAATGATGGCTGTCTAAGGGGGGGGGGGGTTCTCTCCCTTTGGAGAGAGTTCCTCTTACTTCATATTGTGTCTGCAGGACAGGAAGTGAAAGGAAAATTCCCCAGTTGACAAAAAGACCTGATAATGGTTTTAGAGCGAAACTTTACTCATAACAGTTTGATAACAATTAATGTTCTTTAACAAAAGAACATAGATTCTACATTCAGAATTATGCTACCAAAATTAGTCTGTACTGTGAATTGCCTCCAGCATTGCTTGCTCATGTACATCTTTCTGGAGGCGGCTATTTTGTTGAAGTCCAGAGCAGGAACTTCCTTATTGGAAACTCTCCCCCTCTCCTTGGTCTCAAAAGCTATATGTCACGTTCTGTAATTAAAATGTGTGCATTTCCAGCCTTGACTGTATGTCTTGGCTCAGCTAGAGAGGAAGGCTGACAGAAGCGTTACAGTGCTGAAATTCATAGGCTGCCCTACTCTATTCAAAATAATAAAAAAAAGTTTGGGTTTTACCTACACTTTAAGTAAGCATATTTATTAAGCAGTGACAATCTCCAGACATTCGCTGCAAGTATTTTAAAACACCAGTAAGATACACATGCAGCGAGGGCGCATTCACACTGCTGCACACACTCGTGTTATTGTGTGTTGCATTGAGTCAGCTAATTCATTTGTATGGGCTGTCTAGTGCACAGAAAAGGTGTAAGTAGCATTTTTGGAATGCACATGTTTAGAAGGTGAAAGGCGCCACATCACATCATTGTGTTGCGGTGACGTGCGTGTTACTGCAGCGTGATAGCGCGACAGCCCTCGAATATTTTGTGAATGTAGCATAAATGAAAATAACAATTCTCCTAATAGCATATCGATTTTGCAAGATGATACGCTGGAATATATTCAGTCTCAGTGTAAATCTGAGAACGTTATAATGTAGATTTTATTTCCTCTAAACATCTTTGCCATGTAATGTCCATCATGCTGTGCTCCCTCTCAATCTCAATCGTATCCATTAAAACCTTGGGCCTTCTTTGTAATCTTAATGAGCCCTTTGTACCGAGTTTGTCTTTCACAGAGAATGATTTTGTTCGCCTTCTCCCCTGCCCTCTCATCTTTGTAAAATCCATCTCTTTTATGACTTAATGTTGCCGAGGAGTGCCAGAAAATGCACCCTCAGCTGCCAGGGGAGCAGGAAGATGGCAGCCTGGAGAGCCGGCGTCTTCATTTTCCATGTCTAAACATACTGTGCTCTTATAAATCACCTGCTTGTCTGAAAAGAGGAAAACTTTACCTTTCCTATAAAAGAGGTGAAATGAAGTCTGTGCGCTACAAGGAGAATTGCTGTGTACTACAAAACAGTCTTAATCACCTTTGTAGAAGGGATTCTTAAAGAGACAATGCCCATTCAGGATGAAGGGACTTTATCAAATGGCCCTCTACACCAGTTATACTCACCCTACCAGTGCTACCCCGCCGCTCATGCCTCTATCCCAGCCAGCAACAGTGCCCTTTGCTTCTGGGTATTGGGACATTCTTGATTCTAGCAGCCAATCACTAGGCCCAGGCACTGTCACATGGGGGAGTGGGTTGGGTTGGCAACCTGTCAATGGTGAGCAGGTGACAGGTAAATCGCAATCCTTCCTTGCCAACTCTCAGAACCTGGACTGGAGAGGTGGCAGGGGTGGAATTTAGTGAAACCGATCTGTATTTTCCTCCTGCAGCATCTGAAGCTAGGCTTCTCCTCCTCTCGCTTTTGTCAACATTCAGCTGCCACAGAAGGAATATATAGGGGATCAGTACTAATATATGCCACCCCTCCTTTTCCTGTTCCTCTTCCTTCTGTTGCCCGGGTCCCCCATGTGCTCCCTTGCTCCCCCTTCCTCCCGTTAATTCAGGCTGGAGAGCGGGGAAGAGGCCGGTAAATATGTCAAATGCATATGCGTTGAAGCTTTGGGGTGCACACCCTAATGCAATAGGCTGCGCACACCTATGGCTGTGGGGGAACGCTGGTATAGTATAATGCAGAAGGGGCACTACAAAGAAACTTTCACTTTGCCTTCCATGGGCAAGATGACATTGCCAGCCACCACCAGTGGGTTTATAAAGAATGTGAATATTCAGTTTTCATGTTTTTATAGCTAGAGCCTGCTTGCAGCTAGAGTGAGCCTGTCCCAAGTCTGTCCTCATTAACATTAAATGCAAAAAGCCCCACAAGCAATGGCGGTGGCAGCACCCGAGAGCCGATGGAAAAATCGGGGCTGGGGTGAGGACAACGCTTGCTTCCAGGACAGGTAAGTGTCCTAATATTAAAAGTCAACAGCTATTTGTATTTGTAGCTGCTGACTTTTAATTATTTTCTTAAGGAGCACGGACCTCCTCTTTAAGCTGGCCATAGATGGGTAGAATATTTAACTAAAATTCTTAGGAAAAAGAATGTTCTAAGTTTGTTTGTCTTTCTTATCATTAATGGGTCAAATTTACATTCATTTTTGACCACACTGACAAGAAAATTGCATGGAGCAGGTTGGAAAATTGTAATCAAACAAATTAATTTCTAACAGTGTATGTGGTTCGGTAAAGTCCATTCATTCCAAAAAACAAAATGTTAAAAGCAAACAAAATCTCTTGACCGACATTCGAATGTTCTGTGAATTTTCATAAGACTTTTCATTTGTTTCCAGGTTCATTTGAAATTCTGTCTATCTATGGCTAGCTTTAGAGACAGACAGTCTGAAAGAAAACAGCTACTGCTGCACACTCTGGCAACCCACAGTGCTCTGGGAATCCTGTCTCACAGCTACATTGCATTGTGTATTAAATGTCGTAAAATAAAATGTTATATAAATAGGAAAAATGTAAATATAAAATTTATAATCCTAGAACAAAATTAAAATAAAATTGACCCAAAACCATTAATGTTCCCCAGGCGTCCTCTATCAAAGCATTTTCGGATCTCAGTTATGTGACATGTGAAGTAATAATTTGTCTTGTTTTATCTGCACCAGCTGGGGTTGGGAGCCGGGTTCTGCAGCTGGCGATCATTACGAAGCATGTTCTCCTTCAGCTGTATTCTACAAACTGGCAAGTGCTGCCGTAAATTATTTAGTACTGTACTGTCTGCTGTTCAGTCCTCTACAATATACATCAAATAATTCTTTCAGCGGATGGATTCTAATGGGACCTTGAAAATAAATTTATGTAAACAGGACTGATTATGTAATGGGAGTTCACACGACTGTATCATTTTGTTGATGGTGTGAGAGACAGATCAGGCTTATCTAATAAAGGAGTGCAAAGTGCAGCTGCAAGATGTGAAGAACATTATCTCACAGCAGTCAGTCGCATTTCAGTCTACAGTAGTCACTGAATAAGAGATGAATGTATCTGGTTGCCATGGTTTACTGCATTCTGCACATAGCAATTTCATCTCTTTATTAAAGTGGAACTTCTAGCAATCCACTAAATATAATGGGAATTGTTATGCAACTAATCTTATAATTCAGATCCCCCTGCCAGACAGCTCAGCAAGGTCCTGAATCTCCACTGCTGCAATGTTTGTCAATCACTCTGCCACCTGCTGATTGGCTGGTAAAGGCACAACACACCAATGAGTCATCATTCTGCTCACTCTGTTCTCTTCTGCTTTCAGCATGCTCCCTTTCAGCACATATGCATGTAGCAGAGCCCGATTGTTGCTCCGTCTCCCATTTTGAGCGATGCTGTAGAGGAAATGACAGGAGGCTGATAGCAAGACAAAGTTAGGTTTTAATACTACTTGCAATTAAATGCATTTAAAGAGGACCTGTGCACTTTACTTCTTAGATAAGAAGATGCAGTATATTATGATTTGTACACATTATTTTCAATATATACATGTCTTATTATTGTATTTAGGACATATATTTATCTATGTTTATTGCACTTCCCAGTGCCTTTTGAATTTTAGCATTACTACCATTATCTACATATATACTTTTTGCTACCCATAGGTAAGAGTTGCTAGGACCATTGTTTATGCTCCCTCTCTTCCCCCTTTTTTACTATCAACTATCATTGATCTCTACTATATTACTTATTAACAGGTACCCCCAATTCATAGCAGCTCCTGATGAGTGGAAATAATCCACGAAACGCGTCGAGCTTTTTACTATTGGATGCTATGCCCCAATGACCATGATTCTACTATGGGTTTGATCTAATTAAATCATCAATTTAATTTATTGGTTATTACTGTATACACACTTTGGAATGTACTGTTAGTGTATTATTAATCATGTGTAACAATGCTACTGTACTATGAATTTTATTGTGTTATGTCATTATCATACCTTTTTAATTCTGCCAATTACATATTGATTTACCATTAATTTAATTACTGTACTACCTCCCTCTGTGTTACCAATAAATTATTATTGTTACTTTATTTTATTGATTGATTTAATCTATCCCAAGTGCCTTGTTTCACACAAAGTCCCAATTTCCCTTTCTTCCCCCTTCCCTTTTTTTTTTTGCAACAATATCGGGGATGGAGTCTTGTGTACTGGAGGGTCACGGCTCATATAAAGTCCCACCCATTTATATTTCTCATATATTTATCTATGTAACTGATACTAAATACATACCTCCCAACTTTTTGAGATGGGAATGAGGGACACCTATTAGCAAAAGTATGTAGGCATAGGACACGCGCCCTGCCACACCCCCTTAACCACTTAAAGTGGAGTTCCACCCACTTTTACAACTCTTCAGCATCCCTCACCAAACTGTGCACTGTAAACGAATTGGATGTTTTTTAAAAAAATTTTCTCAGCACCTACTGTATATCTGCTGTATTCATTTTTCACTTCCTCCTCCCTGGCCGTGGCCCATCGCATCATTTCCTGTTTGCAATGCCTTCTGGGAAGGGGCGGCAACTTCCTCTGACACTGCCGTTGCTATGGGAACCTGACCTGAAACCTATTACACTGCTTGTGCTGCACTGAGCATGTGCGAGATCTGCAAGGATGAGATCCAGGAAGAAATACAGTCTGGCTTCAGATGCCCACACTTAAGATGGCCACGGAAGTTTATAAAATAACAAACTACTGCTATAAACTAACAAAACAGACCTTAGTTTACAGACTTACTTTACTAGAATACATTAAGCTTGTGTATTATAGGGGTATTTTTATTTAAAAAGTATAATTTCGGCTGGAACACCACTTTAAGGACCGGAAGGATTTGCCCCCTTAATGATCAGGCCATTTTTTGTGATACGGCACTGCTTCGTTTTAACTGACAATTGCACGGTCGTACGACACTGTACCCAAACAAAATTTATGTCCTTTTTTCCCCACAAATAGAGCTTTCTTTTGGTGGTATTTGATCACCTCTGTGGTTTTTATTTTTTGCACTATAAACAAAAAAAGAGCGTTAATTAAAAAAAAAAAATAAATAAAAATAATAATAAATATCCCCCCAAAAATGTTAAAAAACTAAATTTCTTGATCAGTTTAGGCCAATATGTATTCTCCATATTTTTGGTAAAAAAAAAAAAAAATCGCAATAAGTGTATATTGATTGGTTTGCGCAAAAGTTATAGCGTCTACAAAATAGGGGATAGATTTATGGCATTTTTATAATTTATTTATGTTTTACTAGTAATGGCAACGATCTGCGTTTTTTAGTGGGACTGCGACAATGCGGCGGACAGATCGGACACTTTTGACACTTTTCTGGGACCAGTGACATTTATACAGCGATCAGAGCTAAAAATAGCCACTGGATTACTGTATAAATGTCACTGGCAGGGAAGGGGTCAACGCTAGGGGGCAATCAAGGGGTTAAGTGTTCCCTAGGGAGGTGTTTCTAACTGTGGAGGGAGGGGACTGACTAGAGGAGGAGAGAGATTGCTGTTCCTGATTACTAGGTACAGCAGATCTCTCTCTACTTTCCTGTCAGAATGGGGATGTCTGTTTACATTGACAGATCCCCGTTCTGGCTCTCTGAGGAGCGATCGCGTGCGTCCCCTATAGCTTCTTAAAAAGGCTGACATACAATGACGGAGATTCTCGCAACCGTGCCAACCTGCCGCAGTACAACTGCGGCTGCTGGTCGGGAAGTAGTTAAAGGAGAATTAAACTAAAAAAAAAAAAAGATTAGTTAAATCCACAAGTGCTTTTTTTTTTTTTTTTACCACTACTATTCCTTTATATTGTTTGTTAAATTTACCAAAATGAGGGACAAATGAGGAAGAAAGAGGTACAGACGGACTTTGTTCAAAATCAGGGACAGTCCCTCGAAATCAAGTACAGTTGAGAGCTATGCTAAATGCTGTGACACTTTATGGACAATATTTTGTAAATCTTTGTCAAAGATACCCACCATGGAATGAAAGTATGTTGATGTACCATTGTTAGGTAAAAATAATTTTAACCACTTCCGAACCGCCCACCGCACATATACTGTGGCAGGGCGGCCCGGATGGGCGAAACGACGTGCCTGTACACAGTTTCATGTATGAGATACTGTGGGCGCGCATGCCGCCAGGAGAGCGCAAAGGGAAGGTCTGCTGGCAACCCGCGATCGCTCCACAGAGAGACAAAACATGTAAACAAGGCGGATCCCCGTTCTGACAGGGGTTAACACGGAGATCGGCTGTTCCTAGTAATAAGGAATAGCGATCTTTGTGTTGTCCCAGTAAGCCCATCCCCCACACAGTTAGAACACACCCAGGGAACACAGTTAACCCCTTGATTACTGCCTAGTGTTAACCCCTTGATTACTGCCTAGTGTTAACCCCTTGATTACTGCCTAGTGTTAACCCCTTGATCACCCCCTAGTGTTAACCCCTTTCCTGCCCGTGTCATTTATACATTGATCAGTGCATATTTTTTAGCACTAAACACTATATTGGTGTCACTGGTACCCAAAAAGTGTCACTTAGGGTCAGATTTGCCTGCCGCAATGTCGCAGTCCCAGTAAAAGTCGCAGATCACTGTGATTACCAGTAAAAACAATAAAAAATATTAAAAGTCCCTAAATCTATCCCCTATTTTGTAGACGCCATAACTTTTGCGCAAACCAATCCATATACACTTTTTTTTACCAAAAATATGTAGAAGAATACATATTGGCCTAAATTGATGAAGAAATGTGATCTTTTTTTCTTCGGATATGTATTATAGCAGAAAGTTAAAAAAAAATTTTTTTTTTTTCAAAATTGTCGCTCTTTTTTTTTGTTTATAGTGCAAAAAATGAAAACCGCAGAGGTGATAAAATAACACAAAAGAAAGCTCAATTTGTGGGAAAAAAAGGACATCAATTTTGTTTGGGTACAACATCGTACGACCGCGCAATTGTCAGTTAAAGTGACGCAGTGCCGTATTACAAAAAATGGCCTGATCATTAAGGGGATATATACTTCTGGGGCTGAAGTGGTTAAAGAGGACCTGAACTGAATAAACTGTGCCAATATTGCCAGGTGCAATAGTCAGGGCTGTGGATAAGGGGTTACCACCGGCCCTCTCGTGCGGGGCCCAGGCAACATGGTGAATTGGATGCGGCCAGGGAAGGTGATTGGCTCTGGGGAGGGCAATTACTGGAACCAATCACCTGTATGACTCTCTCTGCAGCAGGTAAAAGCTGGCTTCTCCTCTCCCTCATGTTCGCTTTCAGCTGCTGTAGAGAGAGCCATACAGGGGATTGGTTCCAGTAATTGCTAATCACCTTCCATGTGGGCCATACGTTTCCCCCTGCTGTCCATCCAAGCCCCCTGTGTGCCCCCCCAGGAATGCTGCCAGATTTTCCTACTTTCCTTCCCACTGGCAGTTGCAAGCACACAATAGGACCCTGCAAGATGGAGAGTGGGGTCATATTTATCAGCCCCTTCCCTTCCTGAATGAACACAATGAGTGATCACTCACCATCACTGTGTTCATTTATAACTGTAGCAGTGGCCCAGAGTGTTTATTTGTATGGGGTCCTGTGGTTTCTAACAGAAGACCTATGCATAATCACTGTTGAAGGATTAGTGGCAAAGAGGGAAAAAGTGCTAAAACTGTCCATGGCCGAGCCAAGCAGTAAAACCAGCTATTTCTACACCGTCAATATATGGCGTTATGTAAATACTTTGCTGTAGAGGAAGAGAAGTCTAGCTTTTAAATTAAAATGATTTATAAATGAAATTAATCAAATTAAATTCAAAAGGACTTTTTTGTGTTTTGTATATGTATGTGCATTGAACTAGCATAATGTAAATATTAGCCCTCATGCACACAGGCTGTTAAAAAAACGTTATGAAAACGCCAGTATCTTTGCAGTGATTTTTTAAAAACTTTTTTCAGCTTTTTTCAGCGTTTTTGCAATAGCGTCTTTTAGCGTTTTTGAGCGTTTTTCCGTGTTAGCGTTTTTGAGCGTTTTTTTTTTTTTTCAAATTTTTTTTTTTTCAATGGATCAAAAACGCTAAAAAACGTTGGTGAATGATGTTTTTGAGTGTTTTTGAGCGTTTTTGAGCGTTAGAGCGTTTTTACAGCTGAAAAACGTCTCTCAGAACCCACTGGTCCTGGGTTTTTTTTACAGCTTAAAAACGCCTATGCCACTTGCAGCTCAAAAACGCCTAGGTGGGCATGAAGCCAAAGACTAACATAGACAGGCCTTTTTAAGCTGCAAAAAAAGCTCAAAAAAGCAGCTGTAAAAACGTCCGTGTGCATGAGGACTTAATGTCAATGTCTGTTATATGTAGCCATGGTGTTGCAGCTAGTAACAAACATTCCGCCAAATCACCCCACTGCATGACTTCATACATCACTTCCAGAGACAATGAACAGTCTTTTGCAAGCTTTGTTTTTGTTGTTTTTATTGGGGGGTACAACTTGGATAGGGATAGGAATTGGGGATGCCCATAGGATAAGTCTTTGCCATCATATTTAAAGATTTAGAGCCAGAATCTAAAATGTGCATAGTCATAGGCGTGCACAAGGGGTGTGCCAGGTGTGCCTGGGCACACCCTAATCCTGGAGTTGACAACCCATCAATTGTGGGCAGGTGAAAGGTAAGCCTCGATCTTTACTTTCCAACCCCCAGAACACGGACAGGATAGGCGGCTGGAGTGGAAATTAAGGGACCGATCTGTATTTTCTTTTGCAGCAGCCGAAAGTAGGCTTCTCCTCCTCTTCCTCTCTCCGATATTCAGCTGCCATGGGAGGAAAATACAGGGGATTGGTACCAATGTATGCCACCCCTTTTGTCCCAGTTCCTTTTCTTTCTGCTGCCCAGGTCCCCCAATGTGCTGCACCTGCTCCCCACCCCCCCATTGTTTTAGGATGACGAGTGGGGAAGAGGCCGGTTAATATGTCACAAAGGCATATGTGTTGGAACTTTGAGGTGCACACCCTAATACAATAGGCTGCGCACACCTATGTGCATAGTACATTAGATATGAACCTCCTCCTGCATCTCCATGCGGACTGTTGCTCCTCCTGCAACACACCCTCCGCAGACTACTTCCTCTAATGCCCCGTACACACGATCAGACAACAAAACCGTGGATTTTTTTCCGACGGATGTTGGCTCAAACTTGTGTTGCATACACACGGTCACACAAATGTTGTCGAAAATTCCGAACGTCAAGAACGCGGTGACGTACAACACGTAAAACGAGAAAAATTAAGCTCATTAGCCAATGCAGGTCTTCTGCTTGATTCCGAGCATGAGTGGACTTTTGTGCGTTGGTCTTATGTACACACGCTCGGAATTTCTGACAAGTTTTGTTGTCGAAAAATTTGAGAACCTGCTCTCAAACATTTGTTGGCGGAAAGTCAGTCAGCAAATGTTCTATGGAGTATACACAAGGTCGGACTTTCCGACAATAAGCTCACATCCAACATTTGTTGTTGGAAAGTCCGACTGTGTGTACGGGGCATAAGAGTTCTCCATCCATCACCGTGTGTTGGGTAGAGACACCAGTTTTGACCGTGTAAAAGCAGAGTTCTTAGATCTCTTTCACCTCCTGCCCATAACTTGTTTCCTCCTGCACTACTTGAAGTTACTACTTGAAATATGATACATCCTCTTCTATTGAATAGTAGGGGCCCACTCTGAATAAGCCTCCCTACCATGGCTCTGGTTGCTCGCTGCCACTAGGCCTGCAGAACCTCTCCCTGGAGGCCTAGTGGATTAAAAGCATGTCTTCTAGGAAATATGGACTACTGTTCCCAGCCAGCCCAACTTGCAAATTATGGGCCCCCAGGCCACATTGACTTAATCCACCGTGTGTATTGATGAAGACTAGTACTAGCAGAGTTCCCTCACAGACTCCTTGGAACATCCAGCCCCACTGTGGTAACACTCACCGACCTTCCAACAGCCCTGACTCCTTGATGAGGAACTGTGACTGGACCATGCGTACCGACAGTTTCACCTGCCCCTCTGCTCCAGGAGTTCCCTGCCATCCGAACGTGTGGTGGCAGAGACATTGCCAATGACCGTGTAGGGGCAATGTTCCCTCACAGTTCTCCCTGGGTCTTCTCCTGTGACTGTCTAACATGTCATTTCTCACTTCACTTAGCCGACTTCTCCCCCCAGTGGCATATCACCTCAGCTTATATATGAGGCCCGCCCCCAGCCAATACAGATTGGGGATTGGTCAGGGCTCATACACAAGCTGCCTGCCACTCCAGTTCCAGGCCCAGCCCCTTTTCTAGAACACTCTCCTCAGAAACAGGGGAGGCGCCACAGAACTGAAGTGCAGGTGGTCACACCCACTGCTACTCTGACCACTCCCAGCCCCCAGATCAAAACAGAAAGGCCTAGCTTGCAGCATAAGCCTACCTAAATTTGCCTGTGCTGAAATCCCTAGTAAAATAACCCTTACTAGCACCTACCTATTGGTAGAGGGTGCTACATATCGCAGAACTAACCCCTCTCAATTAACATTAGCTATTTTTAATTCTTATGCTGCTAGCCCTTGTAAATAGATAGGAAGGTATATTATATTTACTTGATTTCAACTTTTTTTTCACATTTCTTCAGTTACTTCCTGGTTTCTGGCCTAGGCCAAAATGATATCATACCTTCCAGGAGTCCTCATGGGCATTTTGTTTTTCTTTTCATCTGGAGGAGAGGCTCTCAGTTAAGCACACCCACTTGCCTGCATGCCCGACCTAAAGGGAGATGGATTCCTGGAAGTAAATGATACATAAATTATTTGCCCTTACTCAAGATGGCAGTGGCTAGAAAAGGGTGGGTGGATGTTTTTCAAAGTGATTTCTCAACAAAATAAAGCATGGAGACATGGATGGATGAGTTTGTGTTGAATATTCAAAATTAATGAAATAGCGTTTCTCAGTTTGTGGTGCTCAGATACAGTTTAGCTCTGCTTTAAATCTTTTAAATAATATGTTACCATTTATAACTGCTTGTAAGTACAAAGGCACATGTATGCCACCTTAATGATTGCACTTACTGTTCCAGTCTCCCAATCACTTATTGCCTAATTGCTAACTTTCTTCTCTTGTTTAGATCTAGCTGACTACGCATGCTGAGGCACTGTGGTGTCATGTAAGGTGGGGGGGGTACCACAAGGAGATTTGGGGAGGGGATCTGTGTTGGGAAGGGGAGTCTGGGGGGCAGCAGGAGGTGAGAATTTCTCTAGGAGAGAAACTTTGTGATATGGTAGAGGGGGAAGGGGATTTGTGTTAACGGGGGAAATTATGGGGTGGGGAGGATTTGTGTTAGGAGGGAAATGGGGGGATTTGTACTAGGAGGGAGGATTTAGGGGGGTTGTGCTAGAAGAGATGATATGGTAGAGGCGGGAGGGAATTGTGCTAGGAGGGGAAAGTGTTTTTTTTTGGGGGGGGGGGTTCCTGACACATAATGCTCTTACATCTTGGGGGGGGGGCGCAGTTTGGCATGTTTGCCCTGGGCTCTAGAAGATCTTGTCCCAGCACTGTTCACACACAACTATTCCGTGTGGATCACCAATAGCTGGTTTAAATGAATAGACTCCTTCTTTCGAATTCTTATTTGGAAGGGTAGGAATTCTATCATGTGTGTTAGGATTTTTAGATGAAGAAGTATTACCACCATATAATGTTAGAACCCCTCTTACCAGATTGCTATTTCTGGCACGTAAATGTATAGCCTCTTCCCCCTACATTTGAGGAGTGGCGCATACAGGTCAATTCTACACTTCTTAAAGAGCGCCACATTTTTCAACAAAGGATTACCCCTCGCAGGTTTGAAAAGGTATGGGATCCATGGTTGCAGACCCCAGGCCTAGCTCTGTTGGCTTTAGTGTCCCTGCAGACTTTTCAATGTTAGTATAACAAATCTTTTGGTTCATGTTCTTGTATTTATGCTCCTAGCTACAGGGCCATCTTTAATATTGATTGGACCCTGGGCAAAACTTTTCTTGCCCCCCCCCCCCCCATGCAGTTTTGCTCTCCACCTGTTCTGACACATATAATAAATTGCAGCTAGACTCAAAATCAGTTTACTGAATCAGATCAGGTGGCTATTGCGATTGGTTGCCAGAGGTTACAGTGTATCATTACCGCTCACTGACTGGTTGCTAGAGGTTACAGCACACATTATGCTCACTGATTAGTTGCTAAAGGTTACAGCACATGATTTCCGCTTGTTGATTGGTTGCTAGAGATTACTGTGGATATGACCTCAGGGGGGCATGATATACATATCAATGCCTCTGGCCGCCGCTATTTATATATGAATGCCAGTAATTTACATATAAACACAGGGTCTGCAGGTGAGTCATCTGTACACAACAATAGGGCAGAGCTGGGCAGCATTAGTAGCAGCACTTCACACTGAGATATTGGGACACAGCACAGGACTAAAACCTCAAGGGACGAGGAAATTTAAACCAGGGTAGTTGGCAAGTATGAGGCAGCTGCTTTGGGCCCCACAACAATGAAAGGGCCCAGGGCAGCTGCCCCCTTTGCCCTGCCTTAAAAACGGCCCTGCCTAGCTATGTTGTATGGTCACTTGACATATCTGTAATGGTTATTTGAGTGGCAGGTGTGCACTGATTTAGAGGCAAGCACTGATTGTATATGTATTAGGACAGTGGCATTTTCTCTCGATGCATTAATTGTTATGATTTACATTTTAAAAAAATGGAGTTAATTGTTGTTCATTGTGAGACTTAAAGCGGGGGTCCACCTATATATTGTTTTTTTTTTTTGGAGTTCATTCACAAACTTTTCTTCTCATGATTATCTACTCACATGTTCTGTGTAATAAGTCCGCCTGTGTCCGATTTCGTTGAAAAGAATAACTTATAAAATTCACTGAAGGCGGTTTCCATCTTCATTGTGGGCATTTGAAGCCCACAAGCATGTATTCCCTGGATGTGGTGAATGCTGTGCTCCCAGCATTCACCGAGATGTTGTGATGATGCTGTTGCACAATGCATGCTGGGAAGCCTGAGACTAGCTCCCAGGGGACTGTGGGAGGTCTGGGAGAGGCTAGAAACACGCCTACTCCCATGGGAGGAAAACCAGGAAGTGCTAAGAAGATTAGAAAAAAAAAGGTAATTACGGCGATTTAAACTTTTTTACACAGCATGTCAGCATCTAGGCAAGGAAGAGAATGCATAGAGATAATGTCCAAAATGTGGGTGGAACCCCGCTTTAAGGAATGTGTAGTGTAGTGGAATAATCAGCCTGGTGAAACAGATATGTTCCCATTTATGCAGTCACTACACTTATGGTTAAAGCCCAGTGTGAGTACAGACCAGTGGGAATGGGGGACAATCTATGGTCAGATTCAACCCTGCCCAGTGTGAGTGCACCCTTATGCCGCATACACACGAGCGGACATTTCAGCATCAAAGGTCCGACGGTCTTTGCGACGGACTTTCAACGGAGTTACTACGGACTTTCGAACGACTGGACTTGCCCACACACTAACGGACTAAAGTCCGTTCGAAAGTCCGTTGGTTTGAACGTGAATAAGGAAGTTCATAGCCAGTAGCCAATAGCTGCCCATGCGTTGTTTTTTGTCCGTCTGACTAGTATACAAACGAACTGATTTTTCGACCAGACTCAAGTCCGTCGGAAAGATTTGAAAGATGTTCTAAATCTAGAGTCCGTCTGATTTTTCGACAGCAAAGGTCCAATGAAGCCACACACGATCGAATTGTCTGGCGGATTCGTTCCGTCGGACCTTTGCTGTCGAAAAGTACGCTCGTGTGTACACGGCATTAGTGTTCAATATGGAGTTTGGGACGCAAGAGGTTTTTTTGTTGATTGATTCATTTTTTTTTAAAGTTTTGCAGGTTTTACAAAAGCGTATATATACACAAAAAAGAAACAGTAAGAAGAAAGAAATACAGTAAAATAAACAACAGCTTTGCAATCCTGTCCATATAGCTAGCATACAGAACAGCCTTACTTACTTCCACTGTACAGTTTGTTTTGCACAGAGTGGTCCCAATCCTCGACTTCTGGGGTCCCCCGACGGCGCTGGTAGCTCCTCCCCGCATCATATAACCCCCTAGGAGAAGTGCTCACCTGAGGGGTTACCTTGCAGGCGTGCTTCCGAGTCCAACATTTGCGTCCATAGACGAAGAATGCCGGACTCGGCCCCGCCCCCCGGCGCCCATGTCATTGGATTTGATTGGCAGCGCTGCGCTGCTATCAATCTATCTAATCAAGAAATCAAGAACTGAGACAATGGGCAGAGGGGAAGAGTGCGTCTCCAGTGTGGGAATTACGGGACTCATGGACTCAGGCTAGGGCGCCGGTCAGTGACAGAAGTTTTTTCACCTTAATGCATAGGATGCATTAAGGTGAAAAAACACAATAGTTTACAACCCCTTTAAGCAAGTGTTCCTGGGCACATTTACATAATTACCTTTGTCAACTAGTCCAGAGTGATCCCTACTTCTGGACCCAGTCATCTAAGAGGAGTTCTGTGGTCAGGCACAGTTTGCTGTAGTGAACCGTACAGGACCATAAATCATGCCCAGGAACAACCTGTTCCAAGTGGTCCTGGGCATGGGACGCTTAGCTACTCCTAGGCACGTTTTAGAACACTCACACCAACAAACTTTACCAAGGGGGTGTACCATGCTTGGGAACACCTAAAACTGCCAGTGTAAGTGCACCCTGAGATTGCCAATTACCCTGAAGAACCAGTAGGGAGTTTTCAGAAGACACATGTTGGCTCTTGAGTTTTGCTGGATTAGCTGAGATTTGAAAACAATCAGAAAAAGGCGCACCAGCCTTCCTGAGCTCTGAGGAATAGGGCACGTCCCTCAAAAAATCAGCTGAATCCTACCCGATGGTTATGCACCTGGTGGTGATTTGTTCTTCGTAACGCCTGTGTTTGTTATTTCTCCTTTTGTGAGTATAATGGTTTTATTTGATTTTTTTTTAAAGAGTTATACAGTGTTGCACTAGGTTGGTGCACCTTTTTATGTTTTTTTTAGCCCTGGTTTTCCGTGAATTGAAGAGGGCAGCAAAGCTTTAGTATACACATTGGTGGTTCCAGTTGTTGGGAACTTACAGTGATCCATTTTGATTATCCAAGGTGGAAGAGATGTCCATTTGGGTTCCATGAAGATTGGACTGCCAGGAAGATTTTCATACCTGTAGCGTGAACTTTTTTGCACACAAGTTGATATTTGCATATCAGAGCCCCTGGAATTTAGGGTATGTGTAGTGCTTAAGGTGCTGTTGAAAGGTATGTAGAAGCACCCTGGGGTGCCTGTGCTTTATGCAAGAAGCCAATATGTTTACTTACAGTGCATTTGATGACAGGTATATTTTAGATAAGCTCAGTAGTGTTTAGGGGAGGTCTTCTTTAACGAGGCCAAGTGTATTCTGGTCAGACGTTTGAGAGCTGTAGCAAAATTGCTTATAAATGTTTTAAACCAGCCATGATATATCTAAGTGGTCAAAGAAAGGCAGCATAATTTCTAAACCCTTAGCTTATTTTTAATTTATAGTCCTAGGAAAAAGAAAAAAAAAGAGAAGGCCCAATCATTTATGTGCCCAGGCAAGAGCAATACATCTCTATAAAAGAACGGTGATATATTCTTGTTTCCAGTTTAATGTGCTGCTCGGTGCCCCCATGCGTTCTGATTCATTGGAGAGCAGCAATCACGGCGACAGTGGCTGTTCCTCAGTTTTCATCAGCGACAACTAAAGGCCAATTCAAGGTTGTGGTGGGTCATGAATCTAACACACAGGCTGATAGAACAATTTCCCCTCTGCTTGACGCTATCTGCAGGACGCAGCGGGAATAGTCGTTCGGCTTTACAGAAGTTATTTATATTTGCCTTCATTTTCTTTTTATTGTAGCCGAGAGAGAGGAAGCGCAGTATATTTTAGGTCAAGGCTAGAGCACAGCAAAGCCAAATTATTTGGTGAGGGAATGGAAACTAGAGGCCTTGAACTGGTTATTCATGCCATCAGCATCGGAATCAAATGCTTTGCGGTGCATTTTGAGCACGGTCTGCTGTGCCAGTCTCCGTGAACCTGTCAGCCACTGTATGTGGGACAATCAAGGTGGCTGGTTTTTGTTTTGCTGGAATTACAAATGATCATCTAACAGATGTTAGGCAATGACACACCAAGGGGTGTATTTCTAAAAAAAAAATTGCAGAGCTATTTGTCCTGTGAAACAGCATTTATGTACAATGACGCCGTGTAAACGGGGGCAAAAGTAAGTGTTATTGGGCTATTTTCTCTCCAGGTCAAATGTTATCCATAAATTTAATCAGGAAAATAACGCATTATGGCCACTGGATGGAGCTGATGCTCATTGGAAAAAAAACAAAACAGTATTTTCCCGATTCCCTCTATGAAGAATATTCGACCTGCAGAAAAAAAAGGCTTTATAACATTCATTATGCCCCCTTTAACACAGAAAGAATGTGCATGTAGTTTCACAGGACCATTTTATAAATATACAGAATAAGCATAAAGTTGGCAGACACCTTTTGCTGCACAATGGAAGGTAAGGAAGATCTGGATGGCTTCACTCCAACAATCCACTTTATTCGGCATGAACATTAAAAACCAAATGTCAGATGGAACAAGTACAGAGGGGGACAAGCAGGAAGCCACGTTTTGCGATGGAGTCAGCGCTTAATTATCACGTGAAACGCGTCTGCCTGTTTGTCCCTCACTGTACTTGTTCCATCTGTCATTTGTTTTTAATGTTTATACTGAATAAAGTGGATTGTTGGTGTCAGCCACCTGGATCTTCCTTGTCCTATAAGAGTTGGATGTAGCTTATGTCCAAATCCTTTGAATTCCCATGGTACTGTTGACCACGGGCCATAATTCTGAAACATATTTAATCTGTTTAGTGAATTTAACTTAAATTAGTTGTCTGTTAATTACAGAATACCTAAAATGGTTCAACTATCCTGGATGTCAGGAACTAGAGCTGGGTGACATTGGCTGTATTTGATGGGGCTGATCACTAAGCGAAAAAAAGGGTATGCACAAAAGTGTTTAAAGAAATTGAAGAATGAGGGTTTTGTAGAGGGACAATTGAAGTTAGCTTTCCAGTGCATTTAGCTTGTGTTTGAGAAGCTTTTAAAATATTTCTGTCCTTTTTTCAGAACCACTTCTCATCTGATTTTGACCAGTTTATGAAATGTTTCTTACTTGTCTCGAACTTGCTTTGAGCTGCTTTAGCATTAAAACCGATTTACATGAAGAGCCCTAAGGGGAGCATGGTCATCATTAACTCTACCTTCCTTTAAAAATGTGACACACTTGCATTAACGTATGATGATTGCTTAGTCAGGTTATTTCCCACTCCCTCAGAGCTCATTTTAATTATGTTTTCCAGGGCCATTTCAAGGGCTTGGCAAATAAGGTGGTCACTTTTAGCCCACAAATCCAGGAAGACCCCTTCAAGCACATCAAAGTCAAGTCAAAGTGGCAGCAATAGCTGTAGTGCTCAGCCAAGTTGCCATGGTGGCTAGCAGAAACACAAACTTTTCTGCAGTCTTCAGCGGAGGCTGAGGGTTTACAGGATTTACCAGTGATAAAGTCTGCAATGTTCATGATCATGGGCTTAAGCAGCCATCGCTTAACCACATGCCCTCCAGAAGATTTAGCCCCCTTCATGACCAGGCTATTTTTTGCATTACAGCACTGAGTTATTTTAACTGACAATGCAATGCTGTACAAATGCTCTTTTTTTCCAACAAATAGAGCTTTATTTTGGTGGCATTTGATCATCTTTATTTTTTGCGCTATAAGCAAAAAAAGGCCAACAGTTTTGTAAAAAAAAAAACACAAACAAAAAAAAAAAACAATATTTTTTACTTTCTGCTATAAAATATATCCATTAAAAATATTGAAAAAAAAAACAAATTTCTTCATAAATTTAGGCCAATATGTATTCTGCTACATATTTTTGGTAAAAAAAATCCCAATAAGCGTATATTGATTGGTTTGCGCAAAAGTTATAGGGTCTACTAACTATGGTATATATATATATATATATATATACACACATACATACATACATACATACACACACACACAATTGTGCTCAAAGGTTTGCATACCCTGGCAGAAATTGTGAAATTTTGGCATTTATATTGAAAATATGACTGATCATGCCAAAAAACTGTCTTTTATTCAAGGATAGTGATCACATGAATCCATTTATTGTCACATAGTTTTTTTGGCTCCTTTTAAAATCATAATGATAACAGAAGATAATGATAACAGAAATCACACAAATGGCCCTTATCAAAAGTTTACATACCCTGGACACAGAAGGTGGCACACAGGTTAAAATGGCAATTAAAGGTTATTTTCTCACATTTGTGGCTTTTTAAATCACAATTAGAATCTGTGTATAAATAGTCAATGAGTTTGTTAGCTCTCACTTGGATGCCCAAAGCAGGCTAGACACTGAGCCATGAGGCGGTAAAAAAGAACATTCAAAAGGCCTGCGTAACAAAGTAATGGAACTTTATAGAGATGGAAAAGGGTATAAAAAGGATACCCAAAGCCTTGAATATGCCAGTCTGTACTGTTTAATCCCATATTAAGAATTGTAAAATTCGGGGCTTTTTTGATACCAAGCCAAGGTCAGGTAGACCAAGAAAGATTGCAGCCACAACTGGTGGAAGAATTGCCCAGGATACAAAAAAAAACCCTCACATTTTTGTACATATTTTATTATATCTTTTTATGTGAAAACACTGCAGAAATGACACTTTGCTGCAATGTAAAGTAGTGAGTGTACAGCTTGTATAAGTGAAAATGTCCAAATTGGGCCCAAAGTGTCAATATTTTGTGTGGCCACCATTGTTTTCCAGCAATGCTTTAACCCTCTTGGGTATGGAGTTCACCAGAGCTTCACAGGTTGCCACTGAAGTCCTCTTCCACTCCTCCATGATGACATCACGGAGCTGGTGGATGTTGGAGACCTTGCGCTCCTCCACCTTCCGTTTGAGGATGTCCCACAGATGATAAGGTTTAGGTCTGGAGACATGCTTGGCCAGTGCATCAACTTTACCTCCAGCTTCTTTAGCAAGACAGTGGTTGTCTTGGAGGTGTGTTTGGGGTCCTTATTATGTTGGAATACTGCCCTCCGGCCCAGTCTCTGAAGGGAGGGGATCATGCTCTGCTCAGTATGTCACAGTACATGTTGGCATTCCTGGTTCCCTCAATGAACTGTAGCTCCCCAGTGCAGGCAGCACTCATGCAGCCCCAGACCATGACACTCCCACTACCATGCTTGACTGTAGGCAAGACACACTTGTCTTTGTACTCCTCACCTGGTTGCCACCACACATGCCTGACACCATCTGAACTAAATAAGTTTGTCTTGGTCTCATTAGACCACAGGACATGGTTCCAGTAATCCATGTCCTTAGTCTGCTTGTCTTCAGCAAACTGTTTGCGGGCTTTCTTGTGCATCATCTTTAGAAGAGGCTTCCTTCTGGGACGACAGCCATGTAGACCAATTCGATGCAGTGTGTAGCGTATGGTCTGAGCACTGACAGGCTGACCCCCCACCCCTTCAACCTCTGCAGCAATGCTGGCAGCACTCATACGTCTATTTCCCAAAGACAACCTCTGGATAAGATGCTAAGCACGTGCACTTAACCTCTTTGGTCGACTATGGTGAGGCCTGTTCTGAGTGGCACCTGTCCTGTTAAACCGCTATATGGTCTTGGCCACCGTGCTGCAGCTCAGTTTCAGGGTCTTGTCATTCTTCTTATAGCCTAGGCCAGTGATGGTGAACCTTGGCACCCCAGATGTTTTGGAACTACATTCCCCATGATGCTCAACTACACTGCAGAGTGCATGAGCATCATGGTAAATGTAGTTTCAAAATATCTGGGGTGCCAGGTTCACAATCACTGGTGAACCTTGGCACCCCAGACTAAATGTAGTTTCAAAATATCTGGGGTGCCAAGGTTCACAATCACTGGTGAACCTTGGCACCCC
This sequence comes from Lithobates clamitans, assembly GCA_037952925.1. Lineage (NCBI taxonomy): Eukaryota > Metazoa > Chordata > Amphibia > Anura > Ranidae > Lithobates > Lithobates clamitans. The sequence goes on from JBBGZY010002014.1 coordinate 337,481, forward strand.
AGATGTTTTGGAACTACATTGTAGAGCAACAATTCTTTTTTCAGATCCTCAGAGAGTTCTTTGCCATGAGGTGTCATGTTGAACTTCCAGTGACCAGCATGAGAGAGTGAGAGCGATAACACCAAATTTACCACACCTGTTCCCCATTCACACCTGAGACCTTGTAACACTAACGAGTCACATGACAGAGGGGAGGAAAAATGGCTAATTGGGCCCAATTTGGACATTTTCACTTAGGGGTGTACTCACTTTTGTTGCCAGTGGTTTAGACATTAATGGCTGTTTGTTGAGTTATTTTGAGGGGACAGCAAATTTACACTGTTATACAAGCTGTACACTCACTACTTTACATTGTAGCAAAGTGTACCGGTAATTTCTTCAGTGTTGTCACATGAAAATATATAATAAAATGTTTACAAAAATGTGAGGGGTGTTCTAAAATGTCCATAAAGACATGGATGAGTGAGTTTGGGGTGGAGGAACTTGAGTGGCCTGCACAGAGTCCTGACCTCAACCCGATAGAACACCTTTGGGATGAATTAGAGTGGAGACTGTGAACCAGGCCTTCTCGTCCAACATCAGTGCCTGACCTCACAAATGCGCTTCTGGAAAAATGGTCAAACATTCCCATAGACACAGTCCTAAACCTTGTGGACAGCCTTCCTAGAAGAGTTGAAGCTGGTATAGCTGCAAAGGGTGGGCCAACTCAATATTGAACCCTGCAGACTTATGCCCCGTACACACAGTCGGACTTTGTTCGGACATTCCGACAACAAAATCGTAGGATTTTTTCCGACCGATGTTGGCTCAATCTTGTCTTGCATACACACGGTCACACAAAGTTGTCAGAAAATCCGATCGTTCTGAACGCGGTGACGTAAAACACGTACGTCGGGACTATAAACGGGGCAGTGGCCAATAGCTTTCATCTCTTTATTTATTCTGAGCATGCGTGGCAATTTGTCCGTCGGATTTGTGTACACACGTTCGGAATTTCCGACAACGGATTTTGTTGTCGGAAAATTTTATATCCTGCTCTCAAACTTTGTGTGTCGGAAAATCCGATGGAAAATGTGTGATGGAGCCTACACACGGTCGGAATTTCGGACAACAAGGTCCTATCACACATTTTCCGTTGGAAAATCCGACCGTGTGTACGGGGCATAAGACTGGGAGGCCATTAAAGTTCATGTGCGTGTAAAGGCAAGTGTCCCAATACTTTTGGTAATATAGTGTATGTGCTATGTGGGCAATAACAGATTAATTAAGACCTAAGAAATATGGGGGTTGCCTATGCTGGGATTCTTCTGAAACTGCTAGAAACCTGGCTGTCCCTGGCTTCAGCAGTTTAGGTGAATGACCTGAAACAATCCTACAGTTTGTGAGTTGTGACGTTATGTAGCACAGGTGGCAGTTACTGTGCTTTCCTAAAAGAATGGCACCACAATGCACATAATAAGGTATGTTGAGTTGTGTTGTGGGAAGGTGAAGTAAGCCCAAATCAAACTTACAAAAAAGGGTCCCAAAAGCCTATACATGTGTTTATTTGATGCCACCATGTTGATCCATGACCATAATGAATGCTGTACGAGGTGAAGCTTGCAATTTCAGCAGAGTGATTCAATCTCTCTATTTTAATACACACTCATTTTTTTTATGTGAGATGGAGACTGATGCTATTCCCCATGACTGTCTTTGACAAGGAGGTCTGCTAGTACAGCTTCACAAACACAGGCAATCAGCCCTTAGAGGATGTCTTGGAGTCAATGACTGTGATATGCTTAAATCCACAGACAGATTGTATTTCATGAGAAACACATGTGCCAAGATTTGATCTTTAGAAAACAATATCGTTGCAGTCTATAGGGAGCTAAGAAGCAGGTATCTCAGAACACTATGAAAACCAAATCTATGAACTAGGAAGAATATCTGGAATTTTTTCCACCTTGTTATCTAACTTCTATCCCTTCTATCCCTGGCAATAGATAGACAGATGTCTCACCAAGAAGAGCTGACAGAAGGACAAGTACCGTTTCTTATATTGTCCAGGAACTGCTGTGGTAATCCACAACTTGGCTCAAGGACAGAAGAAGTCTACAGTTAATTAACACATTTCTAGAGCTATCACACACAGGCTTTTCAAAATGACCCCATCCTTGTCTAATCAATGCATTACTTTGAATTGTCAGTATTGCCAGTACTTGGCCTTCTATGGGAGTGCTACTAATTTGGGATTATCCAATAAAGCAATGTAAAATGTTGCTCCTGAGGAAGTCTCTCAAAGCCAAAATATGCAGGGCGGGGCTACTTCAACGTGACACCATCACGACACGTATTGGGATGGACATACACATATATGGAACTGACAGTGTGGTGTGTAGTTCCTGGGACAAGATTGGGAGTTTTATCTCTAGTGCTGGGTGAGCATTAATATATTGTAAATGTTCCTAATGTGTGCTTTTACCTTTTAATAAAGATGTTTTGCGAGATGATGGTTTCCCTCTTCGGCTTTGTTTACCATTTTGTTGCAGTCTGTCTGGATGTCCCTTAGGAAGGATTAATGCCTTGGTCAAGCAGCGGTGTAAACTATATTACCAAAAGTATTGGGGCGTCTGTACACTATGTAACTTGGGGGACAGGTAAGCGGTAAAAAGCTCCCTGGGATAAGCAGTGTTTCAGGCACAGAAACCAAATCCAGTGAGGTAGTGACAAACAGGGCGGTGTTTGTTGGTGTACAAGTATATATATATATATATATATATATATATGTTGGTGTACAAGATATACAAGTCTATATACAGGTGCTGTACAGTGTTTCAGAAAACAAAGAGAACAAAAATAGTCAAACAAAAACCTAGCCGTGTCTCGGCACTGCCTACACAGTATATACAGGCCCCAATTACCAGGCTAAGCAAGCCTACAGCATGTCAGCTTCCACAGATACAGCTTAACAGCTTTTTGACAACCTTTTGCTCTCACAGACCAGTGTTGTCTGTGTTTCCCAGGCAGAGAGCGAAGGCTGCCTGTCACAGGTGACTTTAAATTGGCCTGGGGGAGAGGACCACGATCCAAACTGGATCGTGGATCAGAGATCCCTGAAAGTATATGAGAGGAGCCTGGGAGACATATAAACCCTGAACCAGACTTTTCCTGGCTCTCTCTGGGACGCTCTGCTACATATCCCCCCTTGTCTCAACCCCAGGGTTGGAACACCTGTGGCCCAATGGAAGTGAACACAGGGCAGGGCATCTACATTCCCCATCTCAACAGCTAGCCTGTGTTTTACAGTGAAGGAGTAATCCTGTAGAGACCACCGGTTCACCCGTCTATTAGTCTCCTTCTTTTGGGCCATCCATTTCAGGGGAGCATGGTCAGTTATTAACTCAAACTGGCGCCCTAACAAATACTGTAGCGCTGGTAGATTTTCCATCTACTGCTGATAGGTAAATTTAGTGGGTTATCTGTTTATATGTAGTTAGATTTGCCTCTGTTCCAGCTTGGCTGAGTTGCATGTAGTTTCACACTGTGGGTGTCGTTGTCACCATGGGTCGGTGTTGGAAAGGCAACGCATTGGAGTGTATGAGTGCTCCTCTGTCCCGGAGATAACTCGGTGGAGGTGGTCCTCCGAGTTGCATTCTGGGAGAGGGTATTTATGGGACAGATGCCATGCTTGGGGGTTCGTTTTCGTTCCACCTGCTGGCCCTCCTTGCTGACAGGTATGCGCTAAGAGTACTACCTCGTGGTCCTCCGATCGGGAGGCCCACGTCGATGCAGCGCGTGGGTGGGCCCAGAAGCTTGTCTGGGGCCTACCACAGCGGCAGAGGAATGGACCTGGGCTGTCTATCCTATGTGAAGAAGGGGGACAACTGAGAAGATCCCAGGGGAGGACCCATCATGGAAGGATCATGCAGAGTGCTGATCTGGAGAGGGGCCTGGTGACTCAGTTGGAGGACGTATCCTAAACTAATCCTACCGCATAGTACTGCCGGGTCGGCTTCAAGGTTCTAGTGCTGTGTTCGCTGTTCATCTGAAACCCTTACATCCTGTGGCAGAGGATCGTACGGGTTTTGTTCCAATCAAGTCTGTGGCAGAGACTCTTGTTATCCGACAGGTGCAGCGTTGGACACGTGTTCTGTCCAGAGGGGTGCGCCCAGCACGATCCCCCATCATGTGACTGTGTGGCCCCGGGGATGGAGAGCACTGACTGATATTCTCAATTAGTGATACAAGAATATACCAGGCAAGCGTCTCAGTTTCTACACAAAGCATTACAAATGAGATCACCTGGAGATGGTATGGACGTATACACGGTGACTGCTGGAATACTTCAGGATTGTGTACAAGCTTTGTGAATGGACAGTGGGATTTGCTAAAAACTGACCTCTTAACCTCTTGGCATCCTCACAAGATATATCTTTCATGCACCATGGGAGTTCCATCATGATCTGATTTGTCAGGAGGGGACCGCCTGTTACTGAGGTTCTCTGGTTTGCCTGAAGCCATCCTGTATTTGTACATATGCACTCCTAGATCCTCTGTCACGGGGGATCATGGAGCTCTGGTAAGAGTCCATTCCTGCTGTTTTGGTGGTGGATTCAACTACAACCTTCACTCAACACCTTTCTGATGACATGTAGCTGGCAATTTATGAACTTTTTAATTTTCAAATTTTGCACGGGTGTTTAGATGTTTATCATCAATTTATCAACATTCATATATTACATTCTTTTCACGGGACTGGATATGAACTAGTGATTCTCATATTTGTGTACCACACTTTTTCTGTAAAGCACATATTTTAGTTTATTAATTTATATGTACACATGCAGATGCTTGAGTTTTTTATTTTAATGCACTTTTTTGGCATTCGTTTATGCTTGTGATTTACCTTGATCATTTATTTTGAATATTGACATCTATTTTGAATATTGACATCTATTTTGAATATTGATATCACTTTTTGTAAGCGCGATTCTGTTTTTTTTCCCCCCAATTTGCGTGTAAACGCAGGTGTCCCAATACTTTTGGTAATAAAGTATATATATATATATATATATATATATATATATATATATATATATATATACACACACATACACACACCGATCAGCTATAACTTTAAGATCACTGACAGGTTAAGTGAATAACATTGATTTTCTCATTACAATGGCATCTAAAATTTGATGGGATATATTAAGCAGCAAGCAAACATGTTGTAGCTGAAATTGATGTGTTGAAAGCAGAAAAAATAGGCGTTGCAGTTTGTTGTGTATGGGGCTGCGTAGCCACAGAGAAGGCACGGTGCCCATGCTGACCGGTGTCCACAGTCAAAAGCACCTAGAATAGACACGTGAGCATCAGAACAGAACAACGGGAGCAATGGAAGAAGGAAACAGTATTCCCTGATGGCAGTGGCCTCTTTAGCAGGATAATATGTCCTGGCACAATCCAAAAATGGTTCCAGAATGGTTTGGGGAACACAACAATGAGTTTGAGGTGTTGATTTGGCTTCTAAATTCTCCAGATCTCAATCCAATCAAGCATCTTTGGGATGCACTGGAAAAACCAGTCCGATTAATGGAGGCCCCACCTCACAATTTACAGGACTTCAAGCAATTGCTACTGACAGCTTAGAACCAGATACCACAGCATACCTGCAGAGGTCTAGTGGACCCAATGCCTTGATAGAACAGGGCTGTTTTAACAGCAAAAGAGGGACTTATTCAATATTAGCTCAGTTATAACTGATATATGTTATACAGTATTTCACAAAAGTGAGTACACCCTCACATTTTTTGTAAGTATTTTATTATATCTTTTCATGTGACAACACTGAAGAAATGACACTTTGCTACACTGTAAAGTAGTGAGTGTACAGCTTGTATAACAGTGTAAATTTGCTGTCCCCTCAAAATAACTCCACACAGAGCCATTAATGTCTGTACTGCTGGCAACAAAAGTGAGTACACCCCTAAGTGAAAAATGTTCAAATTGGGCCCAAAGTGTCAATATTTTGTGTGGCCACCATTATTTTCCAGCATTGCCTTAACCCTCTTGGGCCTGGAGTTCACCAGAGCTTCACAGGTTGCCACTGGAGTCCTCTTCCACTCCTCCATGATAACATCACGGAGCTGGAGTTTAGAGACCTTGCGCTCCTCCACCTTCAATTTGAGTCTGCCCCACAGATGCTCAATATGGTTTAGGTCTGGAGACATGCTTGGCCAGTCCATAACCTTTACCCTCAGCTTCTTTAGCAAGGCAGTGGTCGTCTTGGAGGTGTGTTTGGGGTCGTTATCATGTTTGAATACTGTCTACAGTGTTGACAGGGGAACCATTGTATTCTCCCAGAAGGGGAAGCCATCCCCACCGGCAGAACACATGATAATTGCTAGCGGCTAGCAATAATCACATGTAAAATCTGACAGGCTGGTTGTACCCAAGTCAATAGATGGTACATTCAGCCTGCTCATACATCATTCAAATGTTGGCCAGTTCCTGCTGAACTGGCCGAGGTACGAACTGTCTATGGCCGGCTTGATCTAAAAAAACGTTACTAATGTACACATAAAGAACTGATCCACACTCACTGATTGGTTGCTAGAGATTACTGCATATCATTACTGCTCACCCGTTGGTTTCTAGAGGTTACTGCACATCATTACCATTCACAAATTGTTTGCTAGAAAGGTTACTGCATGTTATTACCATTCCCTTAGTGGTTGCTAGAGAGGTAACTGCACATTAATATCATTCCCTGATTGGTAGCTAGAGAGGTCTGCACGTTATTACCATTCCCTGATTGGTTGCTAGAGAGGTTACTGCACATTAATACCATTCCCTGATTGGTTGCTAGTGGTTACTGCACATTAATACCATATACTGATTAGTTGCTAGAGAGGTTACTGCACATTAACACCATTCACTAATTGCCAGCAACTTAGCCTGTGTCCTCTTCTGCAAGTTTCTCCGGTCCGGTCCGGTCCTGCCCCTGCTATTAATCTCTTTCCTGCTGACAAGAGAAGGGAGAGAAGAATACACACACAGCCCGGTCTGTGTGTTTGATCTCCGCACTGCTGACCGAAGAAGGGGGGGCGAGCGGGGCAACACAGAGCCGCTCTGTCTCACTTCCTGTCACAGTAGCTCCAGAGAACAGAGGGAGAAGCACGACTTGCGGCATGTACAGCCCACAGCTGTGCCTATCTCCTGGCACAGCGTAGCCACTTGAATTAATGGGCTCAGAGAGCAAGCGGGGGATCGGCTGCACCCGCTACCATGGAAAAATAGTTTCGGGCAGCACAGGCCCAGGGGGCAGCTGCGATGGGCCCCACAACAATAATAGGGCCCGGGGCAGCTGCCCTGTTTGCCCTGCGTTAAAGACGGCCCTGGGCATTCATGGTTCCCTCAATGAACTGTAGCTTCCCAGTGCTGGCAGCACTTATTCAACCCCAGACCATGACACCCCCACCACCATGCTTGACTGTAGGCAAGACATACTTGTCTTTGTACATTTCACCTGGTTGCCTCCACACACGCTTTACACCATCTGAACAAAATAAGTTTATCTTGGTCCCATCAGACCACAGGACATGGTTCCAGTAATCCATGTCCTTAGTCTGCTTGTCTTCAGCAAACTGTTTGCAGGTATATTGTGCATCATCTTTAGAAGAGGCTTCCTTCTGGGACGACAGCCATGCAGACCAATTTGATGCAGTGTGGGGTGTATGGTCTGAGCACTGACAGGCTGACCCCCCACCCCCTCAACCTCTGCAGCAATGCTGGCAGAACTCATATGTCTATTTCCCAAAGACAACCTCTGGATATGACGCTGAGCACGTGCACTCAACGTCTTTGGTTGACCGTGTCGAGGCCTGTTCTCAGTGGATCCTGTCCTGTTAAACCGCTGTATGGTCTTGGCCACCGTGCTGCAGCTCAGTTTCAGGGTCTTGGCAATCTTCTTATAGCCTAGGCCATCTTTATGTAGAGCAACAATTCTTTTTTTTCAGATCCTCAGAGAGTTCTTTGCCATGAGGTGCCATGTTGAACTTCCAGTGACCAGTATGAAAGAGTGAGAGCGATAACACCAAATTTAACACACCTGATCCCCATTCACACCTAAGACCTTGTAACACTAACGAGACATGACACAGGGGAGGGAAAATGGCTAATTGGGCTCAATTTGGACATTTTTACTTAGGGGTGTACTCACTTTTGTTGCCAGCAGTTTAGACATTTATAGCTGTGTGTTGAGTTATTTTGAGGGGACAGCAAATTTACACTGTTATACAAGCTTTACACTCACTACTTTACATTGTAGCAAAGTGTCATTTCTTCAGTGTTGTCACATGAAAAGATATAATAAAATACTTACAAAATTGTGTAATATAATATATATATATATACATACACACACACACAATAGGTATAGAAAAAAAATCACCCTCCCTCCCCCTTTAAAATAATCGCATGTTGCTTTGTAGCCTGAAATAAAGACAGACACAGTGGGGGTTATTTATGAAAGGCAAATCCACTTTGCACTACAAGTGCAAACTACAAGTGCAAAGTGCACTTGAAATTGCACTGAAAGTGCACTTGGAAGTGCAGACACTGTAAATCTGAGGGGTAGATCTGAAAAGAGGGGAAGCTCTGCTGATTTTATCATCCAATCATGTGCAAGCTAAAATGCTGTTTTTTATTTTCCTTGCATGTCCCCCTCGGATCTACAGCAACTGCACTTCCAAGTGCACTTTCAGTGTAATTTCAAGTAAACTTTGCACTTGTGTAGTTTGCACTTGTAGTGCAAAGTGGATTTGCCTTTCATAAATAACCCCCAGTGTTTGTTTTACCCAGCTGTGTTTACTCAGTGCAACTTATAACATCCAAATGAAAGGTATAACACCAATATGGCAGTAAAAGGGATAACACCAATATGGAAAAGGGATCACCCACTTAGGTCAGCATTTTGTTGAACCACCTTTTGCTTTAATTCCAGCCTTTAGTCTGTTAGGAAATGTCTCTACTAACTTTGCACCTCTAGACTTTGCAATATTTGCCCCCTCTTCTTTGCAGAACTGCTCAAGTTCAGTTAAATTTGATGGTGACTGTTTGTGGACTGCAACCTTCAAGTCATTCCACAGTTTTTCAATGGGGTTTAAGTCTAGGCTCTGACTAGGCAATGCAAGGACATTCACCCTTTTCTCCTTCAACCACTGTGTGGTCATTTTTGCTGTCTGCTCTGGGTCATTGTCATGTTGGAAGGTAAACCTTCTTTCTATTGACAACTTTCTGGCAGAGGGCAGCAGATTTTCCTCAAGAATGTGATAGTATTTTGCCCCATCCATTTTCCCTTCTATCCTGACAAGTGCTCCAGTCCCTGCTGCAGAGAAACAACCCCATAACAGGATATTACCACCTCCATGCTTTACTGTAGGAATGGTGTTATTTGGATGGTGAGCTGTTTTGTATTTCCTCCAGACATATTGTTTGGTGTTGAGGCCAAATAATAAAATGTTAGTCTCATGTGACCAGAACACCTTTTTCCATGTGGCCTCAGAATCTCCAAGGTGCGTTTAAGGTGGTCAGGATTTATATAGTGCCAACAAATTGTGCAGTGCTTCACATGAGGGCAGGCAGTACAGTTACAATACAATTCAATACAGGAGGAATCAGAGGACCCTGCTCGTTAGAGCTTACAATCTAGGAGGGAGGTCCTCAGTTTCCCTTAACATCAGTGCCCTTTCACATCACAGTGCCCCCTTACATTTGCAGCCTCTCCTGCACAGTCCTACCAGGGCAGAGGCACATAGCAGCTAGGTGTTCTCTCTTGAGTCTCCCACCCAGCCGCCGCTATCATCTTCACAGCGAGTGGGGAGTGGGAAGTACTGCAGATCGAGACTGAGGGCGGAAAGTGCCCATGTTATGTTAACAAGCGGGTGATTACTGGCTTGTTAATATAAAAAGACTCCTGCTCTCTGTCCTGATCTGTAGGACTTCCTGCCCTCACCTGCTGTAAGGATGATAGCGGTAGCTGGGCAGGAGAGAGAACACCCGGGTTTATGGGCATAGTTGCAGTCCGGACAGGACTGTTGCTCAGTTTGGGTTCAGACCGCGGTCTGCCATTTAGTGAACCTTGCGCTAGAGGCTCTGCCCCTATCTAACGTCCACACTGTGGGCACACCGGATGATGCAGAATCTCTTATTTATATAAGTAACCAAGACAAGAAAGACAAGAAAGAAGACACTGCTCTAGAAAGGCCCACTGAATACTTTGCTGCCAACAAACAGATTAGGTGCTGGTCCAGCTTGAAGCTGTGTTCAAAGGAAAAGACAAAATCTGGTCGGCCACGCTTCCAAAATCACCTTTATTGTAGATTTCTTCAATAAAATTACAGTGTTGTGGATACAGCACAGGGAAACATAGAATAAAGCTAACGTTTTACTCATTGTCTAGCACTTATTCATAGCTTTAAAAATTCTTTCAAGCTATGAATAGGCGCTAGACAAGCTTGAACCACGTTCACTTTTTTCTGTGTTTCCCTCTGCTGTGTCCACAACACTAATTTTTTTTTTAAGAAGAAAATTAAGGGCCCCCTGTATACCTCGATAGGAACTGTAATCGGCACTGTAGGGAGCTGATCACACTGATTTGACCTAAAGTGAAAGCACAGTGTGTGCTGTGCTCTTTGTCTCCCCCTACAGTGCAGTACCCGGCAGGAATAAGTAAGGTAAAGCACTGCCGATTTTTAGAAGGCTATCTGTATGTATGTGTGTTTATATGTGTGTGTGTGTGTGTGTGCATGTATGTGTGTGCATGTATGTGTATGTATGTGTGTGCATGCATGTATGTATGTATGTGTGTTTATATGTGTGTGTGTGCATGTATGTGTGTGCATGCATGTATGTATGTATGTGTGTTTATATGTGTGTGTGTGTGTGCATGTATGTGTGTGCATGTATGTGTGTGCATGCATGTATGTATGTATGTATGTATGTATGTGTGTGTGCGTGCATGTATGTGTGTGCATGTATGTATGTGTGTTTATATATGTGTGTGTGTGCCTGCATGTATGTGTGTGCATGTATGTGTATGTGCATGCATGTGTGTGCATGCATGTGTGTGCACATGTACATGTATGTATGTAGGTGTGTGTGCATTTATATATATGTGTGTTTTTATATATATATATGTGTGTGTGTATATTTACAGTATATGTGTGTGTGTGTATATATACAGTATATGTATGTGTATGTTTATATATGTGTATGTATGTGTGTGTGTGTGTTTACATGTATGTATGCAAATTTGTCTATGCGTGTTTAATCCTGACCCAATATATATGTACAATCAGAACTGATTTTTTTTTTCTTGCTTGTTCATAGTACCAGCAAAAAAATGCTGTTCCTCTGAAAAGCGATCTGAGCAAGGTATTTGACAGCCGGTAAAGAGGCATTATGTTGCCTCCTGACCCCCTGTTTTAACCCCTTAAATGCATCCTCGCTTTGCTGCACCTGCATGCAATGCACACAGTTGCAGGGTGGTTGCAGTGCAGCTCCATTCATCTAGGGGTATACTTCAAGGGTGCCCTGACTGAAAAAAGATTGAGAAACACTGGCATAGAGGAACCCATCTCTCCATTTTCTTCCTGCAGCTGATGAATGCCTACGGGAGGGAAAGGAGAAGAATCGGGGGGGAAATGGAGAAATCGGTTCCTGTATATGCAGCCACCCACTTGCGAGCAGGTCCTGTTGTTCCACCACTGGGCTTGGAGGAAAGGGCCCTGTGCTGGGGTCAGGGGGACCCTTTGTAGTTTCTTGCATCGGGGCCTTGAAGGTTCTAGTTACACCACTAATCTGTAAGTTTAATTGGGCTTCCAAGGATTTGGATCCAGAAAGGGGAATGTACCTCTAATGCTGCGTACACACGAGCTGACTTTTCGACCGTACTGGTCCGATGGTCTATCCGACGGACTTTTGGTGGACCTCCGACGGACTTTCCTAACGAACGGACTTGCCTGCACACAATCACACTACACACTACACACTACACTCACAAGTCCGATGGATTCGTATGTGATGACGTACGACCGGACTAAAATAAGGAAGTTGATAGCCAGTGGCCAATAGCTGCCTAGCGTCGGTTTTAGTCCATCGGACTAGCATACAGACGAGCAGATTTTTCGACCGGACTCGAGTCCGTCGGAAAGATTTGAAGCATGTTTTATTTCTAGGTCCGTCGGACTTTTGGGGAAAAAAAGTCAGCTGGAGCCCACACACGATCAAATTGTCCGACAGAGTCCGGTCCGCCGGACCAAGTCTGCCGGAAAGTCTGCTCATGTGTACGCGGCTTAAGTGGAACCTGTCCAGTGTGTAGAGACTAACGTGCAAGAGAAAAGGGTGAGATTTTCTGGGTTCTGAACACAGATGCACAGATTCCACCCTGGCCTCCCTAACAAGCCTTCACCTTCTTGGGTTGTGCTCTGTGTCTTCAGACAGGTGTTAGAGGAGGCATAAAGGGAGCTAGTGATGGAAATTACAGGGCAGACATCCAAGCAGCCAGATGAAAATAAACTTCATGGTTATTTCAAACACCGGGGACTTGAAAGGAAAGCAAAGGGAAGAAATGACAAGTGTAAAAGACCTTTCAGAAGGGCGATGACATCATGGCTGGGAACTTGTAGACTGTGACCCACAGCTTAATCCAGTCTCAGACAGCTGGTGTACAACTGCCGCAGTCCCATCACAGCAATCACACCGCACAATGTTATGCAAGCGTGAATTTACAACTGGACTTTATTCCCCGTGAAATTACACCATTGAAGCCCCTCCCCCAGCTTCTCCTAGACAAACTGCAAGATCTATGGGTCCTGTACATGGGAAATGCTATAGAGAACATTCTAAGGTGCAATAAATAGAAAAGGGTCACTCATGACTGGTGAATACTGGAGAGAAAATTGTTTAAAGTGCATGTGTAGCCCAAACTTTTTCCAAGTTCTGGATACAGAAGAAAAAAAATCCTGGTAAAAACCCTGCCAGGTTACATTTTTGCTGTCTATGTACTATTAAGGAAAATATGCCTTTTACTTCCTGTCCCAGAGACAAAATCTTCAAAAGTGAGGGGAACTTCTATCTTAGGTCTTGTCTACACGGGCATTCTTAAAGTGGAGGGCCACCCTAAAAAAAAAAAAAATTTCATCAAAATGCTCCTAAAAATCTAGAGAAAAAAAAAAAGAAAAAAAATGTTTTAACTTACCAGAAATGGCTGTTGCTAGGCAGATCCTACTAAGCTGCCACTTCCCACACCACGGTGATCTTCAGTCTTCTCCTCCTCGCGTTGTCTTCTGGGGAATGGGGTGCGCTGTGTTCTGGGAACTGTGTGTGTCCCACAACACAGCGCGTCCCATTCACAAAGCGCTGCGCGACTCGCACATGCGCAGTAGGAAACGGGCAGTGAAGCCGCAAGGCTCCACTGCCTGTTTCCATTAGTTCCAATGGCGGCGCCGGGACCCCAGAGCCGAGGAACGGGTCGGCCTCGGGCGGCCGACATTGTGGGCACCAGGGACAGGTAAGTGTGCTTTTTAAAAGTCAGCAGCTACAGTTTTGTAGCTGGTGACTTTTAATTTTTTTTTTTTTCAGCTGGCCCACCACTTTAAGCTTATTCCTGTGTGAGGGCTATGGTTTTCCATGCATCCCTGTGCATTCAGTCAGGCCCCATTCACACCGCTGCAATTCTGCCCATGATCCCAAATCACATCCCAGATAGCAAACAATTGTGCTGCAAGTTTGAAAATGACTTGCTAAGCTAATGCTAGACTTGTCAGGCTTCACAAGATTGTTGTACAATTGCAGCAAGTCCACATTGCATGACTCCAAATCAACTTTCTTTGCAAACTTTCTGAAAGTCTGCTGCAAGTTCTGGTTCAGTTGTGTTGTACAATAGTCCTCCCACCACAGGGGTCACTGTGGCTGAATTTGTCATGGAGTAGACTTGCAGAGCTCTTCCTGTAGACCAGGGGTATGCAATTAGCAGACCTCCAGCTGTTGCAAAACTACAAGTCCCATCATGCCTCTGCCTCGGTGTCATGCTTATGGCTGTCAGAGTCTTGTTATGCCTCATGGAACTTGTAGTTCTACAACAACTGGAGGTCCGCTAATTGCATATCTCTGCTGTAGACTCACCATTACAACTTTGCTCTTGCTAGAGGCTTGCCACACAAATTTGCTTCAAATTGGAAAAGTGTCATCTAGAACTAGGTTTGCCACCTTTTCTTCAAGCCAAACCCAAACACTTTAGTGGCGCACAGCAATTTTATTTTTAAGGGGGAACACTGTGTACTCTGGTGTAAAGGGGAACTCTGATGTAAGGGAGTTTCTGCTCATCAAACCTCCCACTTTCATCAGAGTTCCCAGCCTTTCCCTTATATTAGGGTTCCCGAAGCCCCCCCCCCCCCCTTACATCAGAATCCACAGGGCACCGCTTACCTTAGTGTACTCACTCACATGGAGGCAGGAGAGAGAAGGAAGGGAAGGGGGTAGACTTCACTCACAGACAGTGGATGGTGAACTCACTCACCTGAGGATGGAGGCTCAGGCATCAACACCTTTCATCCACAATGTAACTGAGCTGAGTTGCCGAGCTTCAAACTTTCAGCCCACACATCCCTTTCCTGAGGCATTGAATACTGGGGATTGGAGTGTGGGTGGGCAGACAGAGGGGGTAGGGGTGGGAGGAGGAGGAGCAGATCAAGCCCTCTCTCCTCTCCTGTCTATATATGGGGATGGGGCCCATGTGCACACCTATGCACTCAACGATTGTGGTACTCGGTTACTTGGGGAGCCATAGTCTTTTATGAATATTGTGTCTGGGTTTCAGGTGGTCTGAAACCCGGACACACAATTCAAAACCCGGACTGTCCGGGTGAATCCCGAAATGGTGGCAACCCTAACTAGAACTTGTGCTCTGCAAATGTACAACTTGACACTTGCCAGACTTTCAATTCAACACTGCCACACATTTATGGCAAGTTATCCTTGCTATTTGGGATGGCGATCCTTTAATGGCACCCCAAACGCGATGTGATTCTGCTGCGATTGTCGCCCAACAAGATCGCACTGGGATTAAAATCACGTGAAGCAGAGTTTTTTCCTTGTTGACAGACATTATTTTCGCTCCAGCCTCTGGATCTCTGCTTTGCTATCTGGCCCTCCTGTGACTCCCGCTGGACTGAGCACTTTCAGAAACCTATGAAGTGAATTTTAATATTCATCACAGGCTAAACCTATATGTGATCCGCTACTATGGGGGTTATTTACTAAAGGAAAATCCACTTTGCACTACAAGTGCACTTGAAAGTAAAGTCGCTGTAGATCCGAGGGGGACATGCAAGGAAAATAAAAAACAGCATTTTAGCTTGCACATGATTGGATGATAAAATCAGCAGAGCTTCCCCTCATTTCAGATCTTCCCCTCAGATTTACAGCGACTGCACTTCCAAATGCACTTTCAGTGCAAAGTGGCCTTTCGTAAATAACCCCCCATTGTATTTACCATTGTTTCTCATGGGGTCATTAGATATGCATGTATTGTCAGTGGGCCTGTGTTGGCTATATGTTTTTTAAACAATGTTTTAGCCCGTGTTTTTAATATGTTTAATAAAGTCGTTTTGTATTTTTTAAATATATGTCTGTGTATTGCGCCCTTTAAAATCCCAGCCACCCACTATATGCTTTTTTGATCCTATACGTTTTTGGATGGTCACTGATATGATCTGACTTCACACCATACCTTTCTTTAGTTGCACGTCTAAACCTAGCCTAAAGCCTAGTACACAAGGGCCGAATGTCAGGCGGCATCGTTCAATAGAAACCGGCCGACATCCGGCCTGTGTGTGCTGCAGCCGATCGGACAGAAGCCGGGGCATAACTGAAAAAGATCTGCCAATGGCTAAGAGCGCTGACCAGAGTGTTCTGCTGGGGGTGGGGCCTGTCAGAAGAAAATAGAACAGCAAGGGAGATTGATGTACTAACATCGGATTGTTAGTACAGTGGCACTGACCTGAACTATCAGATTTTTTTCATTCAGCCTGCTGTGTTGAACAAAAAAAAAAAAAAACTAACAGTTTTTTAAGAAAGGCAAATCCACTTTGCACTACAAGTGCAAACTACAAGTGCAAAGTGCACTTGAAATGGCACTGAAAGTGCACTTGAAAGTAAAGTCCGAGGGGGACATGCAAGGAAAGTAAAAAAAAGCATTTTAGCTTGCACATGATTGGATAATAAAATCAGCAGAGCTTCCCCTCCTTTCAGATCTACCCCTCAGATTTACAGCAACTGCACTTCCAAGTACACTTTTAGTGCAATGTCAAGTGTACTTTGCACTTGTAGTTTGCACTTGTAATGCAAAGTGGATTTGCCTTTAGTAAATAACCCCCAATGCTCGTTTTTTTTTTTTTTTTCGTTCGTAAACAACCCCCTGTGTGTACTAGGCTTAACCTCCCTGGCGGTATGATTATTTCTGATTTTAGGTGCTGAAAGCGATACAATTATTTTGCATGGAAATTTGGCGTTTTATATTGTAGGTCTGTAAATCTTAACAATAACACACTTAAATCTGTCCAAACAAGAGTCTAGTAGATATCCCGGGTATGATAAAGTTTGAAACACAAAAACATAAATTATAATATAATAAAAAAAAAAAAATAATTAAAAAAAATAAAAATAAATAGTAATAAAATTAATTTCCACACGATTCACTATCGCTCAATTCTGCAAGTGTTCTAATTTACTATCGCTGTTTTCTAGCTGGTCTAAAACCACTTTTGATGTAAAGGGACACTTTTTGGTTGCTATGGACAATCTCCAGTTTCCAGGCAGAAAGAACAGTATATATCACATAAAACTGCATGCAGGGCATTGGACAAAGCACTGGGGACAAAAGGGATGTGAAATTATTTCATACAGTACTGTAATCTGTAAGATTACAGTACTGTATGTGTTATGATTTTACACTTTTTTTGAATTTGCCGCCAGGCTCCGCCCCCATGCGTCGCGACGCTCGCAGGGAACGGAGCCTGGCATAGAGAGGCTTCGGAGGAGGACAGAGCCCACGGACACTGCGGGGGACATCGCAGGATCCTGGGGACAAGGTAAGTAATGCCACACCAGGATCCTGCGATGTAATCCCGAGTGTGGCTCGGGGTTACCGCTAATGGTCCTGAATTTTAACCCCGAGCCACAATCGGGAAAACCGCCAGGGAGGCTATAATTTTTGACTTTTTTTTCTTGGAGACAAAGGTCACCAGTACAAATGGAGAGGGTGAATCCCTCCAATTCAGATATAGGCAGCAATAAAAATAGAACAGATCCATACCCACTTTTTCTAAAACTAAAAAAAAGGTTTTGCCCAGAGACACACTTGAATTCCTTGAATTTTTTTTCACACCTATGGAAAGCATTTTAAGAGGGGTCCTGCTCTACTTCTTCAAAACTGAATTTATTTTATATTAGGGGGAACATAATAAGGAGTAAGAATCTTGGTGGGCTGGTTCCATTTTTCATTAAGGTAGGAAGGGTGGCTGGGTTTTTGGTGTGGCTGTCCTTTAACCACTTCAGCCCCGGAAGATTTGGCTGCTGAATGACCAGGCCATTTTTTGCGATTCGGCACTGCGACGATTTAACTGACAATAGCGCGGTCATGCGGCACTGCACCCAAACAAAATTGATGCTCTTTTTTTCCCATAAATAGAGCTTTCTTTTGGTGGTATTTGATCATCTCTGCGGTTTTTATTTTTTGCGCTATAAACAAAAAAACCCCGACAATCTTGAAAAAAACAAAACAATATTTTGTACTTTTTGCTGTAATAGATATCCCCCTTTTTTTTTGAAGCAATTTTTTTCTCAGTTTAGGCCGATATGTATTCTTCTACATTTGTTTGGTAAAAAAAAATCACAATAAGAGTATATTGATTGGTTTGCGCAAAAGTTATAGTGTCTACAAAATAGGGGATAGATTTATAGCATTTTTATTATTATTATTATTTTTTTTACTAGTAATGGCGGCGATCTGCAATTTTTATCGTGACTGCGACATTATGCTGGACACATCGGACACTATTGACACATTTTTGGGACGATTGACAATTATATGGCGATCAGTGCTATAAAAACTATCCTGGTCATCCTCCACACATACTGTCGATCCTAATAGGACGTTAATACGATTGTGTGCCTGGTCTATTTACAAGCTGTTTCACAGCTTGCCATTGGTAAGCATTCAATTTATCTGGTGGTGGATTTTTTTCACGTGGTGTTACTGGAAGGATTTAATAACTTCATTGCACTCTATTGGATATTTTTTGAATTCACATTTGGACTTTATTATTTTACTGATGTGATATTTCTTATTTTCACATGGATATGTTTCTGTTTTATGTTGTCTTATAATAGTTATGTGATCCCTCAGAGATCCATTTATAATTCATTTGTTTGCAGCGCGGTTCCTATTTACCCACTACTGTATAAATCACTGGCAGGGAAGGGGTTAACACTAGGGGGCGATCAAGGGGTTAACTGTGTTCCCTGTGTGTGTTTCTAACTGTAGGGGGAAGGGACTGACCTAGAGGAAATGACAGATCGTGATTCCTAGCTATTAGGAACACACAATCTGTCGCTCCTCAAGAACAGAACAGGGATTTGTGTGTTTACACATACACGTCCCTGTTCTGCCTCTTGTGCCCGCGATCGCTCGTGGCTGGCGGTCATCGTGACCGTCGGCCACGAGCATCGGCACCCCCTCTGTGCAGCCGGCGAGCGCCCGTCTGCTATCCCGCTTAAAGGAGCCGACGTATAGCTACGACGGCTCGCGGGATCGTGCCGACCTGCCGCAGTATAATGACGGCGGCTGGTCGGTAAGCGGTTAAATATACTGTGCTTTCCTTCCCCGTTCTATTCCCCCTATTTCTTCATTTCTTTTTCTATGGTTCTATACTCTTATTTTTGTTCCATTTTATCATGCTATTCTCTCCATCCCAATCCCACAATACAACATACTTACCACTATCCATGTTTTACTCAGTTTTTGACATACTGATATTTATATGTATTCACAGCTACTACTTTTATTTTTACCTTCATACAAATATGTGAATATCTAAAAAAAAATGCTGCTGGCCTTAGAAATACAGATAACAGTAAAAAAAGCTAAAAGTTCATAAACAGACTTATTACTTCTAACACTCAACGATTAGAATGACATATATATTTCTATCCGTGCTAAATAAAATGCACTGATAGCACTGTTACTCTATGCTTCGACTGCAGGTGCTGCTCGCCCTCGCGCCCTCACGCCCCTCCCTGGCTTTGGGATTTTATCCACTTTTTGTGACTCCTCATAAGACACGCATTCGGTTGGCTCTCTCTGTTGATGTGCCGGCCGGCCGGGGACCCCTGCTGGGACTGAGTGGGGGAGACTTTGGAGAATTTTAGGCTCAGGAGTAATTGATTAACACGATGTGATTGGTAACTATACCGATAAATGTATACCTATTATATTTTATTTTATTTTATGGTCATATCCATGAATCTCAGTAAATGCAAATTTCTCTACAGCGCCAGAATCCTCTGAAGAAGACCCGGTGGGGTCGAAACGCGTCAGTATTAACATCCTATTTTAGCGCTTGAACATTGTATATTATTGTGCCTAGTTTCACTTGTGTTATCTCCTGTACCACAGCTCCTATTTATACTGTCATTGTCACTCTTTGAGATTATGCTATTAATAAAGTCCATCAATTTTTAAACCACATGTTGTTATCATCTTTTTACCCTTCTGCCGCCTAGAAAACCCCACATGGGGGACATTTCCCTTTTTTCGATATCACTCGGGGTGTGCAGCGTCCAAATCTTCTCTCGTTATGTGTCTTCCCCGTTCTAAAGTATGCTGTGCTTACCTTTCCTGGATCCCCCTATGTCTTGTTCAGCTACCAGACACACTGGTGATTCCTGGGTAAATTTTTACTTAAATTACCACTTTTGGGCCTGGTTTTCGTCTTCATGAATGAACTCTACATTGTGGGGGGGGGGGGCGTCCCGTATTCCTCCTGAAACTGCTAAGTATTTCTCAGGGTCTGGTGATTGATTAGGGCCATGGGGAGTGCGGGTTATAATTCCCTTTGGTCCCTCCTTTAAAGTGAACCTGTAACTTTGTCTAACATGTGCAATGTACGTTCACTTTCACAAAGCTGAATAAGCAATGTGGAATTTATTTTCAAAAAGTCAATTTGCCTCGTAGGGCCTACTTTAAAGGGATGTCCATCTGATAATTTGATATTGCGAGGCAGGGCAGTGAACTCATAAATGATCTAAATAGCTTTAATTACATATCTTGTTCCCTTGTGCTTATACAAGCTTTTAAAGTATCAATTATGTGCCCTGGGAAATGCTGGAATTTTGCTTGTTGAAGTGCAGCACTCTTTGTGTGCCGGCCTGGATATGGGAACATAAATGCCTACACATACCTACACAGGCTGAACTGGATGGACCGATGTCTTTATTCAACCACACCAACTATGTACCTACTCAGTGATGCAAGGATAACGAATCTACAGAACTACAGTTCAATTATTGACAATCTTAGGGAACTTTTACATGGATTTGTGGATCTGGTTTATGAAAGAATCTCACAGCAGAACTGTTGAATGATATTATCCTTAAAGTGGATGCAAACCCTCACATATACTCAGTGAAGTGAACAGCCTCAGATGCAGGGTTGCCACCTTTTCTTCAAGTCAAACCTTAACACTTTATCAGTACACAGTTTTTTGTTTTTTCGTTTTTTTATAGTATAAACGAATTGTTCTCTTCGTTCTTCTCAAGACCTCCTGCTCTCCAGCTCTCTCATCACCTCCTCCCATACTCGTCCCCAAGACTTTTCCAGAGCCTCTCCAAGCCTATGGAACTCCTTACCTAGATCTGTCCATCTAGCTCCTATGACGTGTACACACGGGCGGACTTTTCGGCATCAGAGGTCCGATGGTCTTTCCGACGGACTTTCGACAGAGTTACGATGGACTTGCCCAGACACGATCACACCAAAGTCCAATGGATTTGTACGCGATGACGTACGACCGGACTAAAATAAGGAAGTTCATAGCCAGTAGCCAATAGCTGCCCTAGCGTCTGTTTTCGTCCGTCGGACTAGCATGCGGATGAGCGGATTTCTCGATAGGAACTGGGTCCGGCGGAGTTCCAACGTAAAGATTTGAAACATGTTCCAAATCTAAAGTCCGTCAGATTTTCGACAGAAAAAGTCAGCTGAAGGTCCCATGAAGCCCACACACGGTCGAATTGTCCGACGGATTTGTTCCGTTGGACCAGTCCAGTCGAAAAGTCTGCCCATGTGTACACGGCATTACTCTATTAGCTTTTAGACGATCCCTGAAAACCCTCCCCTTCAGAGAAGCCTATCCTACCCACACCTAACAACTGTATTTTCATTTTCTCCATCTGATCATCCCCCACAGCTACTACTCTTTGTTCCACTTGACCCTACCTTCTAGATTGTAAGCTCTAACGAGCAGGGCCCTCTAATCCCTCTTGTATTGAATTGTATTGTAATTGTACTGTCTTCCCCGATGTTGTAAAGCGCTGTGCAAACTGTTGGCACTATATAAATCCTGTATAGTAATAATAATAATAATACATATATATTGAAATTAAATAACATTACTAATCCTATGAAATTAATCACAAGAGTCCCCCTTTACATCTGAACTCACAGTGTACCCTTATGTGTAAGGGGGGACTCTGCAGACTCTGATGTAAGGGAGAACTCTGGGGACTCTAACATAAGGGATGCTCTGGGAACCCTGATTTCAAGGGGAACACTGAGAACTCTGATGTACGAAGAGCACTCTGATGTAAGGAGGAAAACTGTGGCCTCTGGTGTAAAGGGGAACTCAGATGTAAGGGCTGCTCTGAGAACCCTGATTTACCTTAGTGTACTCACTCGGAGACAGGAGAGAGAAGGGGGGAGACTTCAGTCACAGAGATAGATGGTGAGCTCATCCACCCCTTGGCAGTCAGCACCTCTCATCAGATGTATCTGGGGCTACTGGACTTCAAATTTCCCACCCCCACTTTCATTTTCTGAGCCACAGCGCCAGGGATTGGAGTGTGGGCAGACAGAGAAGTAGGGGCGGGTGGAAGAGTTAGATTGTTAGTGCTGGCTTTGGGCAGTGTGAAAGAGTCTAACACAACAACCCTGCTGGGAAGCCATAGTCCGGTCTGAACAATGTGTCCGGGTTTCAGAGTGGTCTGAAACCCGGACGGATTATTCCAAACCCGAACTGTCCGGGTGAATCCTGGTCAGGTTGCAACCCTACTCAGATGATACACAGAGATGACACAAATCTCCCTACATACGTTTTACATGTATATCTGCTGTCTTCAGCTTCCTATATTCTTCAGAAAATGCACACTGTGTTAGAAATGTTTCTTCCGGTTTCAACAATAGGTTTGGAGTCTGGGCATACACTGTGTGTGAGCTGATTGGAGGAAAGGCACACCCCCCCTCCACATAGGAAGAGAAATGAAGAAACTTTCAGAGCTGTGCTGTGAATAGACAAGCTCTCTGCGATTTATAGCAACCGCCCTGACACAAATTTTCAGCTGCTTTTATCTCCTGTGTTGTAGAACCTGTCAGATGTTATCATGCTGATAGCAGAGGACTGGAGCAGCAGAAAGACACATGACTTAGGGCTTTGGAGGGAGATAAGTAAACACTACAGATATATGAATGGGGTTTACATCCACTTTAAAGCAGAGTTCCACTCAAAAGTGGAAGATCCGCTTATCTGCTTCCTCCCCCTCTGGTGCCACATTTGTCAAAAACTGGTACCCGTCCCTACTTCTGGGAGACTTCGATGCAGGGAGTTCGGCCCCCTTCCTCCGCCGCCGAGCAATTCAGAAAGCGCAGCACAGTTGGCGCATGCGCAGTAGGGAGCCGGATGTGAAGCCGCAAGGAAAGGTGGCGGCGTCGGTGGTGGCGGCAGCACCTGAGAGCCGAGAGTATTTATAACTGCTGACTTTTAAATATGTATACAGCGCTCCCAAAACGCCCCAGAGATGCTGCTTGCAGGACTTTTCCCTAACGTCCCGCAAGCACACCGTACCAGTGTGAATGGTCACACTGAAATGAATGGGGGGCGGTTTTCAGGTGTCATTTCTAGCGCTAAAACGCCTGAAAACCGCCTCAGTGTGAAAGGGATCAAAGGGCGGACTCCACCCCCATCAGCAGGAGATACGTTGACAGATCCCCTTTGGATCGAAGCAGAGCAGGAAGATGACACATCCATGTCTGCTGTGTTTATGCAGTGTGGTCACGGACAGAACCCACTCCACTGTATGGGCAGACAGCAGAGTCCGTTTACATCCAACTACCCTCTGATCCGATCTGCCTAAATGGAAAAAGACGTATGCCC
Organism: Lithobates clamitans; assembly: GCA_037952925.1. Lineage (NCBI taxonomy): Eukaryota > Metazoa > Chordata > Amphibia > Anura > Ranidae > Lithobates > Lithobates clamitans. The sequence continues at coordinate 360,952 of JBBGZY010002014.1, forward strand.
TTCCGTTTCATTTTCAGAGGCCCAAATCAGGCCCAGAGGTAGGCGGGTGTAAACGGTCACAAGTTCGTTTACACTTGTCCATAGGGGTGAATGGACCATCTGAGCAGGTCTACCTGAATGAGCACGAGCATTGGGGTGCCATTCAAAATTAGCTGCGCAAACTGTTGGCGCTATATCAATCCTGTATAATAATAATAATTGCAGTGCAACATCACAGGCATGGTGCGATACTGCAACATGATGGTGTGAAGAGGCACTAAAGCCTCGTACACACGATCAGGTTGTTGGCCAACAAAACCGTGGAATTTTGTCCTAAGGGTGTTGGCTCAAACTTGTCTTGCATACACACGGCCACACAAATGTTGGCCAACAATTACCAACGTACTAGACATAATACGTGGTTTTCCAGCTCTTTAGCGCCACCCTTTGGGCTCCTTCTGCTAATTTTGTGTTAGTAGAAGTTTGGTGAGTGTTGAGCCGCGCTTTTCATTCCGCGTTTTTCATTTCGTGCTTTTCAGTTCGTTTCTCAACGGCCGTTCATCAACCATGTTGAGGAATCGGAGGAGATAATGTGTTATTTATTATTGGCCTTGGAATTATTGCTTTGACATTATTTTTTGGTTGAATAATGATTTGATTTGGTATATTTTCTATATTTTTGGATGCATAGAATGCACTTTTTGGTTAAGTTCTATTGGCAGATAGCATGTCTAATTTTATTTGTTTTATTTTTTTAATGCACAATAAAAAAATTGTGTAGAATAATACTTGGCTATGTGTTTTACTTCAAATGACAGTTTGGGAGTAGGCAGTTACATTTAAAAAAATACAATGTAAAATTGACAAGGGACAACAACATAGTTGTATCTTTGAGCCTAAAAACTACAGGATAATGGTGTTGTGGTAACTTGCACAAATAAAAAAAAAAGCATAATAATATTATTCTTGATATCACTAGAAAAAAAAAAGCCTTTGAAAATGTGTTTGCAATAATTCCCATCAGTATCACCAGCAAAGCAGCTCCATTATGATCCCATTAAAGAAGAAGAGAATTGTGCGCTGCATTTGGAGATTTTATAATTTGTCACGTCACAAATGTTAATTCTCCATTACGAACGCTAGTTTACAAGATCGGCTTCTGGCTTGTCCTTGCTTCTGAGCATGCGTGTTTGTGCTTTGGACTTTTGTCCGATGGACTTGTGTACACACGATCGGAAAATCCAAAACAGACATTTGTCCGTGGAAAATTTGAAAACCTGCCATCCAACATGTCCGTGGAAAGTTTGACAACAATTGTCCGATGGAGCATACACACGGTCGGATTTACCAACAACAGCCTGTCATCACACATTTCCCATCGGAAAGTCCGATCGTGTGTATGGAGCTTAAGAATTTTTGCGTAGATTCTTAAGACTGGGAGTTATCTCCATTAACACACAAGAGAATTTTGTTACCCCTCCACAAAGGTTTTTTTTTCACTCTGCTAATACAGCCTCTGACTGCACACTGCTTACTGGTAGTAGCCCGCATCGATTTGTGTCATTGGGTT